>BMAV01011512.1:120276-131730 GCA_019973955.1 Trichonephila inaurata madagascariensis | reverse complement strand
TTTGAACTGAATGAAGTTTACTTCAAAAATATTAAAATTTTAAAGTCTATAGAAAAATTCTGTACTTACTTAAATTTATTTTTGTTGAAAAGATGGGAATGGGGTAAAATAATTTAAGGTTAAAAAATGATTTATTAAAAAAATTTCGTGGATTGTTCATTAAAAAGAATAATTTTATATGAATTTTAAGAAAAATATTTTAGATCGAAAATTACTTTAAGGCAGCGGTTCTTAAACTTTCGATAGTCACGCCCCCTACCTCATATTATGTGTCAGTCTGACATCGTGGACTCCCAGGACTTGGAACACCCCTCCCTGACTCAATACATGTCCGATTGATTAAAGTTCCCCAATATCTCTAAGACTATCTCTTCAACTTATTCAGAATTTTTTTTATCATTTTTGTTCTTTTACAAAGCAGTAAACATCTATTTTTTTTTTTAATATTATAAAATACTAAGTTTAAATAAAATAAATAATGTACTTCACTATGTTATTTAAAATTTTTAATGAGAAGGATGTTGCTGCATTCCTTTACAAGACTAGGTACTGCATTGCTAGACTTTTTAGTGCAAGACAATGAGAGATATTCGCGGACCCTTTAGGAAAGTGTTGCGGACCCATGGAGGTCCGTGGATCACAGTTTAAGAACCACTGCTTTGAAAGCATTTGAATACTGTAGTGTCTGGCTAATGTTTGCGATAGTTTTTGAAGTATTTGGCACCTCCTCCACACCTACGGGGGTGGTTGCTATATTGTGATGGAGAAAGTGGCTGGCCTTCGAATGGGGTGGACAGAAAAAAATCCCTTTGTTTTTGGAGCACGAAGGCTCTGGACTGATTTTTTTAAGGAACCAGAGTTTCTTTTATCTTAGCCAGACGCAGGTGACTTGGTTTTGCTCTACTAAGAAGAGAAAATCATGAATGAATTAATTCCTTGTTAATTTCAGTTACTGATTGAAATTAATAGGGAATTTTTTTCGCAATATTCTAGAATTTTACAGCAATCACGGGAAAATTTTATTTCTAATAGGAAACAACACACAAACACATAAATCTACACAATGGAACATATCTAAAAATGGGCCAAGTATTGAACAGGATAAATTAATCTGTGAACACAATTTCGCTTAAAGCAAATAAAAAGCGCAGTCAATGTCTCATATTTGGTTCCAATGTTGTTTCTTTGCATCGTCTTTATATAAATTGGAAAGAATCTTCTTGGAACTTCTAAGGTTTTCTTGTCAAGTAATCTATCTGTAACTTCTAGGATTTGGTTTGATGCATCTGCTTTTATTACAGTTTGGTGATTTTGTGACATTTGGCTAATAAATTTGTCGCCAATCTACTAAGTTTCCATCTATACTTGCTGTTCATTCACAGTCTAAAAACGATCTTTTAGGGCCCAACTACTTTTTCGGCAGAGAAGTAAATGAAAAGTTCGACATTTCCGTAACAGTATAAAAAAATATTTAATTAGAAATATACTCATTGATGAAAGTGAATAATAATATGGTGCCAGAATATAAAAGAGAAAAAAAAAATCACAATTTTTTCTTTCTATTTTTTTCGAGAAATACAATAATTTTGACCTATAAATAAATCAAATCATATTTTCATACGAGATAAAACATTTGTTAAATAGTTTTATGCAACATTTTTTCATTTGTTCATTTTGTAATTAAGAATTAATTATCAGCTAAAGAAATAAAAGACCTTTCAATAATGAGATTTTTAAAAAAAAATATTTTTTACTTGAGTAAACAACAAAATGTTTCTGACGAAGCGCAATAATGATAAAGCAAAGCGGATAATAAATTAAAACTGAAGCCAAGAACACATTGGAAATGAAAAAATAAATATTTTTTCTGCATTTATTAGAAATGTTTCATTATAAAATAGGCTAAATTGTGATTCTTTCAACTAATTTGTAAAAAAAAGGTATTTTTAACGAATTTCTGAAACGACGTTTTAATATTTTTCTCTAAAGTATGAATCGTAATTAAGTTTTTTAATGATTTTAATTTGTTGTAAACATTTACTTTAAAAAAAGAAGAGAGAGAGAGAGAGAGAAAGAAAGAGAGAAAAGAAAAGAGAGAGAAAGAAACTGATTTAATTTGATAAAATAAAATATAATTTTTAATTATTCTAAAAATACCTTCTCATTCAGTTGATTTTTTACTTAGATATCGTAGTTTATTTTACATTTTTTTAAATACTTATTATCTGATAAAGTAATTTAAGAACTTTGATATTTGTAATCTCAACCTGCCTTTAATTTGAAATTTCTTCTCTTCAATTTTTTCCCCTTTACTTGCTACTTTATAATTATCAAAATTAAGTAAATCTCACTTAATAAAACTGATATTTCATCAAATTTGCTTTTGGTATTGTACGAACATTTTTTTATTAATTTAAATCTATTATTTAAAAAAAACACACACACACACAAATATCTAAAACAGAATTAAATAAGACAAAAAAAGTGATTTCTTTCTAATTTCTTCCTTTCTTTTACAAAATTAAAACTATTCATCAAAACCCATATAAAGCTCTTTCCAATTATTTTTAACCTTTTTTATTTGAGACCCAGTGGCGTAACGTAACCCCCGCCCCCATTCCGGGGATCCAGGGTTCTAATAGGCCAAAAGTACCTACCCTTTGTAAAATCCAACTTAGGGACCCAAAATTTGATTTTGCTGGGGGACCCAAATGTTTTCCGTTACGCCACTATTGAGCCCCACGGGGGTTAAAGGGAAAACCAGATATGTAACACATACATAATAGCTTCTATAATCGACAAAGCACTTGTGGCCTAGTAATGATGATAATATATTTGTGGTAGGAGTGTCGTGAGTTCGAGCCCAGTGCCACTGCACACCAACCGTATAGAGGGGCCGATGCACGTTAAATCTGTCGAGGCTCAATGCCCTTTTATTGGTGCAGTGTGGTTCGGAGAGGGGTTGCCAGCTTAAGTGTTGTCTCCGTCCCTTAACCAAGGTTCGAAATTTGCGATTTCCGTAGCCCCATTTTAATGGGGGATCGATTCCTAGCTCTTAGCCCTTTCCGGGTGAGCTCGTTTCCCTTGAGTGTTCTGCCAAGTACCCTTGTGTTACCTTTTAGTGTGACATTAATATACACTTATACTCGACAAAGCATTTCTTCAGATCAGTTACACGTATTTTAATGATGTCACGGATAGCACTTATAATTATGTATGTATAAAAAAATAGAGCTTTTCCTATGAACGTACACAGTCCCCTCAAGTCCTGCATTTTGCCTTAGCGTGGCGAAGGGGTTTTCCTGGGCGGAATGGGGGTGAAGTACGTCGGGAGATTTTTTCTCCTGGTAGGGCCACCGTTAGCGTGAAGGCCTTTCCATTATGCTCAGCTAAGAACTGCAGGTGAAGGAGCTGAGTCAGCCCTCTACCTCTTGGTGCACCGGTCTTTGCTGATCACAGAAGCTTCACTTTCTTCTCCATCTATGGAACAATGAGATTGCTGATGACCTAGGAAAAGATGGCGCAGCTCAACCCACTGTGAACTCGGCTCCTCTCACCTATTCAGAACTGCACTCCTACATCAACAACAAGCAATCAACTGTTCCTCCTGCTCATCACTGCTATGAGGCTAAACGCCCTGGTGGTTCTCTTTCCCTTCAATGCAGCTAGCTGGAAGGAACACAAACTATTCTAACTCGTCTCTGGAGTGACCCCCTCCAAACTTTGACTTTTAAGGATGGAAACAAAGTTTTTCCGACTTGTGTTAGGTGTTCTGCCTTCATGGCATCTTCAGCACACATTCTTAACTACCTGGGGCTTTCAAAACAAGATCTTAATGAAGACCCTCTAATGGTTTTGAACTTTTTGAGAGTGAATGAGATCATGGACTTGATCTAGCTTGGCTGGACATAGAGATGAGCAACAGCAACACATTTTACAGTGAAAATAGTTTAAGACGAAACTGAGGGGACTGAAATACTTATTTATGTTACAAAAATTTTGTGTTAAAAGGTTTTGCAAAAAAAAAAAAACATATATTCCACAAAATTAAATTTATTAGAGTACATTCTCTTTATTATTTACATAGATACGTATATGTACATGCATTTCAAAAGATCAATGAAACAAAAACATTTGCAAGAACTTATAAAAATTTTGTATATAATTTTATTGTTTTTTTTGAAAAACAAGCCTTTATATTCAATTTTTGGAAAATAATCAAATATTTTTCCTCGCATTGTCATTCATTTAGATGCTAAAAAGTATCGAAATGAAAACAAATTATTCAAAGTCGTCCATTTTGTAACTCATTTCACCTTTGGAATGGGCGTCTAAGTAATTGCGCATGCTTTTCATGATGCTTCTCATTTCGGATTACATGGGAACAGAACCTGCATTTTTCATTTCATTTTCACCAACGTAATCAATGGTATCAATGATGTTTTTTGAGCCTTTAACTATATCTCCAATATGTCTTTGTCTGCCATAATTGGGGCTGTACACACATGATCATCATCTACTGCAATGAATCCTTCCAAAGATACTGTAGGACAGTCCATTAATACTGAAAAATAATGTGAATCCACATCATGTTAATTCATGAATAAAGTTAATTTCATTTCACATTCCTCTTAAATCTCTGAAATTTTCCGTATTTTAATCATTCCCAGAAAATAAAATTTTTCGTATTAAGCAATTTTTGTTTCGTGTTAGGAGAAAAAAAATACATGAAAATACATAGTAGTTTGTTGGGCCCATTGTATTATTTCGTGTAAGCCAATATTTCGTCTCAAGCGTTTTCGCGTTAGCCGTATTTCACTGTATTTTTTGTTTGTTTTGTTTTATTAGAAATAAATATAAACTAAAAACAATTAATGTATTTGTGCTTTATGTAATTCACTTTTCATCAAAAATTAATATATGAAAAATACAAAGATGTTTATTTTTCTATATGTTAATGTAAATAATTCCAACTTCTTATACACCTATATTACTACATTTTACTATAGAGCGCATTATTTTTCGTATTCTTGAAGTAGAATTTTATTGAAATCTGTATTCTGCAAATGCATGGGGGTAGAAATAAAATACACATTTTGAATTTCAAGTTCAAGTTCTTTTCCATCAATAGCTTCCCGGGATTGTAGAACCGGGCTTAGCGAGGATATTGTAAAATTGCTTCTGTCGTGTATATATTCACTTTGAGCAAATGCACTCGTCTTTCAATGGAAGTGAAGTAGAAGAGGGGTGAGGGGGGTGGTCTGCATCCGGTCGAAAAAGATTCTAATCTTGGAAGGACATCCAGACGAACAATAGAAGGTGGGTCAGACGATATTTCAATATTGTGTGGGGTGGAATATTTGAAGAGAAGGCACTGGCTTCATCCTTCCTTCCATTTCGTTTTAAGTTAGAGGTCAAGTGGTCTGAGAAACATCTTGAACCAGTTGACCTTTGTCATACAAACAAGAGGGCGCAGATCGGAAATGTCATACAAGCGACGTGTGAAAAATATTTGCTGACAAATACTACTTCGCATACGTAATACAGGGGGAAAAATAGAGAGAGTTTCGCGTTTTTTTTATGCATAGGTAGCGACATTTCTTTCACAATAAAAATGGATTTCATTCATCCAAAGTTGTTTCCTTATTTTTTGTAATTTCGGAAATTTTCATATAGAAAAAGACTTTTACTTTATTACTTTCTAATTCTTTCTCATTTTGTTTTCGAATTAAATTAATTTACATGTTGAATAATTCCTAAAATAAATACTTTTTACTTAATAGTAATTATCACGCATTTCCCTGTTGAGTAATAATTTTGCCTATCACTTTAATGATGCTACTTATCTCTCTTGTATTTCTATTTAGAGAAATTAATCTATAAACGGTTATTTTGTTGAATTTATTCGTGATTTATAATGTGGTTAAAAGTGGAGTACGTCGTCTTAAATTATTTTGATTAAAATATGGTTTTACTCATTGTTTGATAATTTGATTTATATGCGGAAATGTTTAATAGGTAAAGTGATTTGCTTATAAATTAAAAAAAAATTACATTTATATCAGTGAAATAAGTACTATTTTCAGAATTCAAAAAAGAAAAAAAAAAAAAAACATAAAACCATTTAACTAAACAATTGCTTTGTAAAAGATTTTTTTAATTGCTGAATTTTAAAACTTACTGTGAATATAGATTATTATTATGAATATAATTTTTTATATATTATATAATTATAACTTATAACGAACATAGATAATTTGTCAACATATTTATAACTTACGGGTACTTATTTTTGTTCTAGATTTATACAATGTTGCAATGCATATTATTATTATTGAAATAAACTATTCTGTTATCTATGCAAGAAAATCTGTAAGAAAATTACTTTTATATTATGACAGACATAAAATATGAAAACATGTAAAAGGCCATATATTGCCATTTATATCATCGTACAATATTACCATTTATATAAGTTATAATGATCACAGTGTATAAACTGGATGCTTTACTAACCCAAAAATAAATTATTGAGCTGCTTTAGTATGCGACGTTAATAAACACTCACTCAGTGACTGGTCACCAAAAATAGAATCATATAAAATTTAATGTGACTCTTAATGATATAAAAACTATGTTGTAAGCGATTAGAAATTAAAGTGTAATACATTATTTACTCTTTTTTATTAAAACTCAGAAATGGTAACATGGATAAGCCTTTTTTTTTAATAAAAAAATAAACACGCTCATTTTTTTTCGAAAATAAAAAAGACTTTTAAAATGCATTTTATAATATATATATTTTTTATTTTGTGGTTTAAAATAACAATGTAAACCATAATAAAACTTGATAATATAGTCTTAAAAATAATATGTGAATCATATTTGAGTTTCAGCAATTTTTATCTCCCGTTTTAAGTGCATTTTGTTTTAAATTCTACTTTATACACTCCTACATTTTACTATGAATAAATTTTTTGCATTAAAATAAATATTGCTTCTCGGACTGTCTGGTATCACAATTATTTTATCAAAATTATAACAGCTGATGATTTTAAAATAACTTATAGTTAAATAACAAGTTAAATATCATTAGTATTCTCTTCATTCAAAATATGTACAAATGCCATTAAATTCTTACTATTTTTTTTTTTTTTAAATGAATGAATAGTGCTATGTTTCTAAATATGAAAATGTATTCATGTCTACAAATATTTAGATCTTTCCATCAAATTTTTCAACTAATACAATATTTATTAAATCCATTTGAAGCATTTCACTATGTAAAGAAAGAGTTGTTTACGTTTTCCTCTCAACTTTTTTTTTGTGTGAGAAAATATAATAAGAATTATATCTATAAATAAAAACATATAACCTTTGGGGATTAATTATTTTATTGTAATTCAGTATGTTGTAAGTAGATAACAATACTCTTTGGTTACTATGTTAATATGAGTACACGAACATTGGTTTTTAAAAATCAGCAATATTAATAATTATAATGACTATCATATAAAGTTTTGGCAACATATGTATTTACATGCAAAATTTACAAATTAAGAAAAGTAACAGGATTTTTCTCTCTTTATATATGCATCTATTGTGGCCTTGTTGAACGGTTTTAAATGAAGAAAGGTTGTTGCAAACAACAAGCAGGTTTTTCCGAACCAAAGTTTATTTTTTCTGGAACTCTATCATGGTCACACAATACATTTTTTTAAACAGGAAGCAACACACGAGTAGAAATCTACCTAATTAAGTCATAAATTCCAATACAATTATAATTAACTCAGAATTAGAAACTTTATAAAAAAATTTAAACAAATTCTTCTTTAAGTATTATTTTACCTTTAAATTTAACATATTGAACCTTTTATTTAAAATGGCACCTTTTTTGAATTCTGTTTAGCAAAAAGAGGCTCCTTTCGATAACGATTGTAACTAGTTTACACCCTGACTGTTTTGATGAGAGCGTGAACGATCACATTTACAGCAATCTCCAATGCTGTTGCTTTCGGAAAATTTAAGAGAAAATTCCGTAAATGAATAACTTTTTGATGTCTAAATGTTTAAGAGCCTTAAAAATCTCCGACTGTGATTACTACATATTTCTTTTTTTATTACGTATTTCTTTTTTGATGTAGAGAAATATCTGGCTTAATATGAACAACATGAGTGAAAGACAATACTTATTTGAAAAATATTGCGCAAAATCTATGACGAAGGATTAAAACCACCTACTACGTTCGAGTCACAGTAGATGAACTTAAATTTTTGTATTAGATTATATGCCACGGCTAGGTACAATGTCTATTTGTGCTATTAAATTTGGTGACCAAATTTGTCACCAAGATAGCTCAGAAAGTTAGGGAAGAGTTTCTTAGTTCACAAACAATCTTTCCGAGCCCAAAACAAACATGTGCACGTGTCCAAAATGCAGCACCATTAAGGAAGTACCCAAATATACGAGGAAACTTTCATTATGTATGCACCTTGTATGCTACTGGCCGTCGATAATAGATGGGCATCATTGGCGTTGTAATAGACGTGTAAATCGTAAACGTTTGGTATCCTCTACAACAAATGTTCTTTGAGTACTGTAATGCTGTTTTGAATATTGCAATTGAGTTTTTTTAGAGATGTTTCAGTGTACCTC
Organism: Trichonephila inaurata madagascariensis; assembly: GCA_019973955.1. Classification (NCBI taxonomy): domain Eukaryota; kingdom Metazoa; phylum Arthropoda; class Arachnida; order Araneae; family Nephilidae; genus Trichonephila; species Trichonephila inaurata. The sequence continues at coordinate 123,074 of BMAV01011512.1, read as the reverse complement.
ATCAAAGAACACATACACCAGTTAAGGTCATCTTAAAGAGTTTTATTGAGAAAAATTGCGGATTACATTGCAAGAATTAGATTTTCGTGGTGGCCGAAATGAAATCACAATTATGTGAAACAAATATATTGATGGTTATAGGAAGAACAGATTGATCGTAAGAATTCCTCTAGCCATGGTACACCACAAAGCGTAAAGTTAGGCTCATCATTCGCATGACAATGTCATTTTTTGCATCCAATATCGAGTACAAGAGTTCAGTTATGTTGCGAAATAATTTGTGCCAATCAATTCCATTCGGTGTCTTTCGCAGAAGACCCGTGAGGTGGTCACCTTTCATTGCACACTACATGCATAAACGTCTGCAACAAACATGAATGTCGAACATGTATAATTAATAGGGAGATATTGTCTTTTGAGTCGAATCTTAATTCTTTTTACAATTCTGCGCTGAATACACAAGATGAGAAAGTGAATGAATCAAGCATTATACATCGCCTTACTGATCCTTTACTTGGTGTTTTGGTTTAATATTTTTTACTCAAATTGTGGCAGATCCTACTCAACTAGGATTTAGAATAACAGAAGTAGCTCCCTGGAGAAAGACCGGTACTCACACAGTCAGGAGAGTATCTTAGACGTCTGTCTGCCAAGCTGTATTTATTTAATTTTCAATACATGTTACAAATGAAAGAAATTTCTCGCACAAAAGCTGAATTTAATATTAATTTAACATCAAATTATCATATACAGGCAGCTGTTGGTATTTCATAATCAGTGACGTCTTAAGACTTTTTGAAGCCCTTGGCCCCAATTCAAAAGTACCAGTGATCCTTTTAAGTAGACAGCATAAAATATTACTCACGTACAAATGATAATCTGTAATAAATAAATGTGTGTGACTCATAATTCAAACTGTGAACTATGTGTGTGACTTATAATTCAATAAATATGTGTGACTCATAATTCAATAAATGTGGGGCGTGATAAAACTACAAAGGGGACGCGAGCATATCGAAAATTAAAGGTTTAAAAAAATTAATTTACCGGAATGAAGTAAACAAAATACACTTTCTGACGTAAAAAAAATACGCATTTACAATGATATAATTTATATGTATCATCTGGCGATATTACTTCATCAAACATAAAAGCTTTCTCTTTGATACATTCATTAGCTATCTGATCCTATAACTAAATAAAAAAAATACAACATTTTGTTTGATTTGCTGTAATCCCATGATGAGAGATTTTTTTTATAAAGTTTTCTTTTTAAAAACCTAAAATATTATTTCAGAGAAAACCCAGACCCAGAGAAACCTTCTAGGAAGATAAAAAATTCATCTGTTTGACCTTCGAACTTATGGTATGGTTAGTTTGTTCCCCTTTTTTTATGTCTTTATTTTTCATTTAGGGAAGTTGTAAATAATGCCCTTCTTTCCATACGAAAGAGTTATGTGACATTTGGAAAAGCACAGAAAGCACTTTGATTTATTATTTGGCCAAGATTGAATTTTTTGAGTATTCTGAAACATATAAAGCATAATTAAAAACGTTTAACACAATTCCTTTGGAACTAACATTCATATTTTTACATTGATTACACATTTAGCCCGGGAGAGGTCGCGTGGTGTGCAGAGACAAATTACAGCAAAACTACAAATATTTAAACAAAATGAGACAGTTTAGCTTACAGATATCATTCCTGTAATGTTAGCAAAAAGTATATGTGATTTATACCCTTTATTGAAGTCACGTCCATTTGAAACTTCTTGGTTCAGTTTGATTAATATTTTTTCCTCAAATTATCAAAGAAAAATTTAAAACCTTAAAAGTAGGTAAGTATACTTTCTCACAGTTAAATTATTCACTGGAATTGTGGTTTTTATCTTGTACAATAAAAATAATTGTAAAAAAAACTTTGGAGTGACTCTGTCACCCCGCGTGACAATTAATATTAGTATCGAATGCGCGTTTTCTTCCGGGAAATGCTAATTCAGTGCGGATTACAATTACAGTTGTTTTAAATATATTTATAATATGAGCATTCATTTAAAAAAATCATTTACATTTTTGTATTCATTGCCATGCTCTTGGTTTTACTCTCCTTACAATTCAGCTAGTGCCAACTGGGTGGCGTAGTTGTTTTGTCGCTGGCCATCTACACATAAGGTTGCGGGTTCAACCCCAGCCCATGTCGGTGAATTTTCATGATGCAGAAAATCGACAGAGGCTATGTTGTACGATTATGCGGCATATAAAAAATCTCTTGAAGTACCCGTTTGGCTTGACTGCCAAAATTCTTAAGTTCAGTTTCGCATCGTCAGAGCTCAGGTGCCTCCTTCTGAGGAGGAAACTGGGCGTCAAAATTACTTGCGGCAATTGGTATCGCCTATTATACGGTGCCGCGCTAAGAAGTGATACCACCTCTTGGGGAATAAGCTATTGGTCTGCAAAGGTAAAATATACCAACATTTCCAATTACACGTTTTGCGCAGATGTCGAATAGGTTGCCTAGACTCACGCATACGTTCACGAGAATGCTAATTGTGAAAGATATGATAGAAAGCAACATAGACTAGACTATTTTTCTAATGACATTTAAACTTTTAGAAATTGATGATGGAAGAAATAAATCTTTAAAAATAAATATCATTTTGGAATCTGTTCCAATTTAAAAATTAAAGATACGAAAAATAACATTATAATTATCCTATTACTTCAAAGTAATTTGCTTAAAATATATATTACTTTAAAGTAACAAATACAAAATTTAATACTTATCTTGTGAATTTGTA
>BMAV01011512.1:102279-117690 GCA_019973955.1 Trichonephila inaurata madagascariensis | reverse complement strand
TACGTCTGAAAGTATTTTGTTTTGATTCATTCCAGTAAATTAGTTTTTAAATCTTTTATTTTCGATATGCTAGAGCCCTCCTCCGAGGGGGGCGCGCCCCACAGTTTGAGAAACACTGATATACAACATTTAATAGTATTCGATCTTTATTAATATTCATAATTATTATCGGTAATAAAGCAATGCCACAAATTTTAATAAGCTGAATTAGAAATTAAAATATTACTTGTTGCATCTACGTGTATTTATTTTCAAATTTCTAAAATTAGACAAGTTGTTTTTATTATATTTTAAGAATCAAAGGTCATTTTTGTTTTTCAATAACACAAAAGTTGTTTAAGCTGCAACTTGATAAATAGTAGCTGTCTTTTTCATTTAAACAAATTAAGTTATTTGCATTCAAAGGGCATCTGCTTTATTTCTGAAATTTATATTGGAAAGCTTTGGAAGGTGATTAAAAGTAATTGTTATTTATGAGTGTCTGGGCGTACTAATTGTATATGGTCATAACTTAGAACATAATGCCTCCAAGGGTAATTTTTATTATATTCCTTACAATTATTTAAATATATGAGATTAATAATTGAGGTTAAACATTGCAACTAATATAAGTCAACTCATAAAAGAGTTCTGAACAAGTCACAAGCTTTTATTTATTAAATTAAATGAATTTAAATAATGATGCAGAATTAATATCGATTATTTTAAAGTGCTTAAATCTTTTGAGAGGGGGAATTAATCTTTTAACTAAATTCCTTTATAATAATTATTGCATATTAAGTCATAATAAGAATTAATTCTATGTGAAATGATATTTGGGCATAACAGTACATCCACAAAAATAAAATATTTTATTTTTGTAAATATTACACACTTTTACTAGAATTTTTTTTTTATATAGTATATTTGTGATTTTAAAAATTTAATTGAAAATAATTTATTAGAAATTGTTAATAATATTTATTTCAGTGATTTGATAGAAATATATATGTATTAGATATTTATTCTTGCCTGTGATAGTTTTTTTTAGATATTTTTATTTTGACGCATTTGTTATCAGAAATATATTTATTGTTTATCCTAATACTCTACTTGATATTTTAAAGCAGTGCTGTCGCGATATCACAATAATATTTATTTTTTCCTGTTCATGTACAATTAATTTATTCTTGCCTATTTAGATGTTGATTTTATGTAAGAAGATTGCATAATAAAAAGGGGTATTTCTATTTTTATGTATGAAAAACCGATACCTTGTATTATTATTGTCGAGCAATTTTTCCAGATCACAAAACAATGCAAAATCAAAAGACATCACTGAATCGTATGCGCCAACAAGATAATATTTGTACAAACTGCTTCCGCGCTATTGGCCGCATATCGTGGCATTTGGCGGCATCTTCCGTTTGAAGAATTGGCTACCAGTATAATACGTAACTACCGAAAAATCAGTTATATAAATAAATTTTCAAACAGGCTCAAATTACTATTAAATACTAAATTTGAAGTGTTTGGGGAAACTGCTGAACATTATACAAATATTTAAAATACAAAGTATATAATTTCTAAATTTAATGTAATACTATACTTAAGTCATAATAAGTTGTCAAACTTCAGATTTCGGTTCTGATATTGCTTGAATGAAATTGTATATCCGTTTTAGCCAAAAAGGGGCTATAGGTTTAGCTGCCAATAAATTCTACCGGACTAATTTTTAAATATCTGTTTTCGCCAATATGCTTAAAATATGTTATAAGGATATTTTCTTCCCTTAAAATTCGTATTGGATTTAAGAAAACAAGTAATAAAAAATCAAATATTTTATCAATGTACTGATGTACTGTAGTAATGTGTACATATAATCAAGAGTTCAAGAAAAAAAAATTAAATAGTTTATACAGTTAATAGTTAATATCTTTATTAGGGATTTAGAGCAACAAAGGCTATTATCCAAAATTAAGAATATAATCGTATTATTAAGGATTTTACAACAGTTGTGAGATTACCATATTTATCTGGAAAACTGTTTTTTTCGTAATTTGGCTTTCTTTTTTGGCATGCTCTTGAGTAAAAATACTTTATGACATAATGGCGGGGTTTTTTTTTCATTTAAGATAGCACGGGCTTGACGAAAGTTACTTGCTGATGATAATAACCTTACTACGGAAAATCAAATGTGTGGGCTTAGCATCGTAATCAAAGCAATAAATAAATAAAGTTAATGAAAAATTTAAATAAAAAAGGCGATTTTGAAAATTTGTTTAAAATGAATACTTATGAATGAGTATATTTATGAATAGCAGCTCATTTATATAATCGAGTTACGTATCTAGGCTTCAGTCTTCACGATCCCTCAAGCAGCTGCGCTATCTTAGTGGTTATGGTCACGGACAAGTCATCAGCGTGTCGCGGGTTTGAGTCCTGTTATCACTGAAGACTCACCGTGCAGAGGGTGTAATGTCATTGGATTTTAAATTGCGGAAGCTTGAATGATGTTTTAACGGTTAATTTATTCACAAACACATAGGACCAAAAATTAAAACTTTTTACACGTTTTCGGTAAATTCTGAATCTTTCCGAGCTTGCTGACAATTTTAGAGAGAGAAAAAAAACATGGGCCAGCATGGCATCCACCTCATCTGCCTCCGACAATCACTGAATTATCTCTTCACAAAGCTCATTGGTGGAGCTCACAGGAATCTCTCTTCGAAAGACAATCACTGAATTCTCTCCTCACAAAGCTCATTGGTGGAGCTCACAGGAATCTCTCTTCGAGAGACAATCACTGAATTGTGTCTCCTCACAAAGCTCATTAGTGGAGCTTACCACATCTTCTCTCTTTGAGAGACAGTCACAGAATTTCGAAATCATAGCTCACTCACTGAGGGAGATTTTCCTACCTCTCTCGCGCGTCGAGAGACAATCACCGAATTCACTGGCATGGCACTCGCGCAGGCGCAGTACCTCACATCACTCCACATTGCCACCTAGAGTTTCAGAATGGGCTTAGAAATCGTTACAAGGAGTTGATATTCGTTAAGTCTGTCGGGGCTCTAAGTCCTCCCGTTGACGCGGGGGGCAGTTCTAGTCTCGTTCTCGTCACTTGACCGATGTTCAAAATTACGAAATCCATCATCAATACCCTCGTGTTGTTTTATTGAGTGATGTTAGTATAATTCTCACTCACAATCCCTCAAGCACCTATCCACTCCACATATGTTTGTGGTTTACTATTCTGAAGTACTTGAGTGGGAAATGTTATCTCTCCCATATTCGTTTTACAATCTTTGGAAATATAGTGCCATACCCCTTGTAAGCTAGCAATCTCTTCTTGGATTTCAGATCAGCGAGCAAAATTATTTTTATTAGACAAACAATTCGAAAACATGCAATAGAATCCTTTAATGACATTGATAATTCTGATTAACGATCAATGAAAAATAATGAATCACATACCCAAACCGTAGCTTTATAGACCTAGAAATACACTAGCCAACAAATTACTTAAATTTCACCAAAAATGCTTTTTTTTTGTTAAATTTTAAGAATTCTTTTCCTTTTGTAATTGGGTCTGTAGTTTGACTTTGGTCCAACTACTGTACTTGCTCTGATTTGTTCCCGATTATCTAGACTTAGATAAGAGGGAACTCTGTGAAAGGCTGACAGAATTTGTCAGCTAATTTCATTTTGCGTAATCTCTTTGAAATCTTATCGCTATGGAAACATCGTACTTCTTAGCTGCCATCAGATTGACAAGGCTTTTTGCCCCACCCATTTCACTGATCCCAAAAATCTGCTTTTGGTAGTTTTTAGAAAAAGTTTTTCAATATTTTTATTTTGATTCACATAAAAGTACATTATTATTATAGAGAAAAGGTTTTCTATTATATTAAGTATTTTATTCACACAATGGTTATCGGTAGAAATTTTCACATGCCTGATAGTTTTATGTGCTCTATTAAAATTTTCCAGAGACCATTGTCTTAATATCAGTTCTTCTAATCAGCAATATCTATTTACACTTTATTTTACTTTGCGCCTTCATCATAAAGATAAAGTTAGTAATAATTTACAGTGAAAATCGTTTATCGTTCAACTCAAAACTTAGGTGGATTGAAATATTTTCATGTTAAAGGATGTTGCAAGACAATTTTTTAAAAAAATCACCATATCTATATATATATATAAATGGATGTTTGTAAAAATAAAATCGCATCACTCCAACACCATTCAACCAATGACTGAAAATTGGCATGTCTAAGTATATTATTATGGAGAAGGTTTTTGTGTTATCCTCTTTGCTGCAGCTACCCACCAGTTGGTGCTATAGCATATCAACTTCTGCACCGTTCAATCAATCGCCAAGTTGGCAACAGGGTCGCCAAAAATGATGCCAACTTGACTCTACAGCCAACATTTAGCTTTCTATTGAATCGTCATTATAATGTAAGGAACAGCATTGCTTGCGTATATTACAATTTTAACATAAAATAAATACAACAGAAAGTAATATTAATGTACTACACATCCAGATATAAATTATTTACACTATTTTATCAAGAACGGGTATACCAGCAAGTATTCAACAAAATTAAGTTCATTAGAATACATATATATATATGAAATAGTAGTTTGCTTTCCCCTTAACCTCTTCGCCACTGTGCTCGCAAAAAAAAAAAAATTAAAATGGGGGGGAACGTGAACCAAACTTAACATTCACACTGAGATATACTCGCCACTGAATTCCAAAACTATTTGATAAGCGATGAGATATTTTTGTGTGGCGTTTGTATGAGTGGAGGATGAGAGTAGCTTAGATAAACAAAATTAGCTCGTGTCACAGACTATATATTTCGAGGATATTTCACAACCAAGTTAACCTCCTTTCTACGAAACATGTGAAACCCCCTCTCTCATTTCACACTCCGCTTAAATTTCGCCTTCACGGCTGGGGTTTTCAGTATTTTGTTCATTCCTTGTTAAGAGAGATTTTCTTATCGTGCTTAGAAAAAAAATATGAATGAATATATATAGTAGATTGTCGGGACCTTTGTATTATTTCGTTTTAGCCCATATTTCGTCTTAAGCGTTTCACGTTAAATGCATTAGCTGTATATGATTTCTTATTAAGTATTTAACATCTTCTCTAAATACATCTTTTGTGCGTACGAAATGAACCAAACAAGTAATTTTTTTTATACGGTATAGTATTAATTAAAGAAATGCAATCTTGTTTTTGTTTCTAATACCACTAAATGGACTGCGTCAGATTGAAGGCCACGAAATTCATCGTGGCAAGGGGCTAGATTGTGTTCATCGTTAGCTGCAGCTTTGAGCACCCTACAGGCGACAGTTCTTTCTGTTTCGTTCCACACTGATTTTGAGGCAAAACATCTTGGAAGACAGTCAGGGGACCACCCACATCTGTTCCTCTTCCACCAACCTCTCGAGAGAACTTTCGGTCTAACCAATACTTAGAGTGTCACCGCGCATGCTCTGTGCATTTACAAACGTCCATGCCTCCACCAAAACTCAAATCCAAGACCTACGGCATTAGACATCTTCATCACTAACCATCGTATACCATTTTAGTTATCATCATTTAACAATGGTTATCAATAATAAGGACCTTTACCTATAGCAATCGTATAGCTCTCCAAATGACATTGCTTCTAATTAATCAATAATGATGCACACTTATATTTCAATAATGAGACATAATTTATATAGAAAATAATACAACAGTAATGGAATATTCTTAAAATGAAAATAAAATATTTCACAAACTGTATACACAATAAATTTGCCCCATTTCTTTAAAAGTTTTAACGCAATCTAAAATCAACTAAAGTAGTTTTAAAACATTTGTTGTTTACACCATTTATACTTTGATCCAATGCTTCCCCAGTATTTCTTTTATGGGAAACATCGTATTCTGGATATCACAATACTTGAAAGAAATTGAAAGTGCACAGCCTTCTTCCAATATCCGGAACGTTCCAGAATCAGGCTTTTTATCCTACTGAATCTACAAAAAAAGCTTTTTTTCACGAGAAGAAAGATTTCTTTGATTACAGATTTGCGTTCAGTTCTTTCTGCTCTACACCCGTTGTAATGCATTGAACCTTTCGAGTCCCAACATCTCTTGCGGAACATTCTACATTTTATTCCTTTCTTCTTATTTTTCAAGCGTAATATCAAAAACGATCTTCGATTTTTGTTACATGCCTCGATGCAACACATTTCCATGCAGAAAAAACTAAACTCACACACATCGCTGACAGGTTATGTTGAATAAAATAGCCGATAAAAACTTTGGTCAAATTGAAGTTTTCTTGCGTTCCGTAGTATTCAAATGGCATGAAAACATGGACTTTTTGTTCCTGTTCTATCTTGCATTCCATGAGCATTATTCGGTTTTGAACAGTTATATAAATCCCTTATCGTATGTCTGGATGAATCAAAATAGGTTATGAAAGCTTTCAACTGAGCTTTCTGCTATTTATATGAGAAAAATATGTTTCAAAAATAGAAATGTGCATTATTTTTCATGCAAATGAAATGAATCACGTGAGGAAGATTTATTTTTCGGCAATATTTACTAAGTATTTATTTCTAAGAAAATAAGCAAAAACAAGTATTCATAGAGTTGCCTTATTTAATTACATATTGTAGTTTCATAAACTCTGAAGTTATTATTATCCCTGAAATTTTTGATAACCTCTTTGTCTTTTTTGGAACTGAATATTTAACGGATTCTATTCAGGCTTATACTAATCATCTTGGGAAAAAAACTCTTTTTAACTGTGATATTAGTTTAAAAACCACTTCCCGTAGAGATGACTTAGTTTTATGAAAATGCAAATTCTATTTGTGTCAGTCGTAGAGTAGGCGAGGTAATGGTTAAGAGTTGATCATAAGCTGAAATGCAAGTACTGGTTACCAAGTAAGCTGAATCCGACTAGTTTTCGCGAATCGTAAGATTTATATTTGAAGAAGAATCCACCGGAACAGGGAAAGGAATCAACCTTATAGCAGGTCGAGCTATCAGGTTATACAAAGAGATTTAAGAAAGACAAGTATCTTTCATAATTTGGTTACCTAAATTTGTAATAAAATTTTTCATTGCTCCTCGGTTTTACTTATTAAAGCGCATTTGTAAAGTGTTAAATTTTGTATAAAATTAGTTATTCTAAGAACATGTCTGCTTCTTCTTCGAACCCTTCCACACCCGTGACCTTTGGGTCGCGACAAATTTTTTGTCCATACGTATGCTTGTGATGTACACTTCAACATTCACACGTACTAACACATTTCAAAAAAAAATCTAACAGAAAACTTGGGCTCTTTTCTATTAATTTCATTCTTTTCAGCCTGATAAAACTGCCAATTTCATGTAATAAGCTTCTCTGTTTGCGTTAAAATAGTTTTAAAATATGTGGCTTATAAGTTTTAGTCATATCTATCTTCTCCCTGTTGAAGACCCACTATGTAGAGCAGCAGTATTCAACCTGCGAGCCACCGGGATTTTTAAGTGGCCCAGTCAAGGCCCATTGCTCTGAGAAATTTATTTATTTATGAAAATTTGGAGAGAAATTCTGTGTCACAAAATTAAATATATCAATTTTGCTTTTTTACTGTCAATGTCGCATGGGTGCGAATCGATATATTTTTTTTCCTGATTAGTGATAATAGACAACAGTGGAGTAGAGTGACCATTATATGAGTGGAGCTAATTTTCAACTATCTTTCATATCTTGCAAGCGAAAAATATTTGAAGAAAATAAATTGTTTCAAGGTAATTGGGAAGTTGACTATTTTGTAGTGACAAACATAGTTCAGTAGTTGTTTGATTTGTCACGAAAGTGTTGTATTTAAAAATACCAATAAACAGAAATCATTCAATGACACTTTTCCTGGAAAATCTCTTTCAAGAGGTGATAAATAGGTTTTCTTTAATAATCTTTACAACAGAAAAAAAGTGTTTTGTCAGTGGTAATGTCACAGTGGTAACAAAGGCACCCTATGAAATTTGTTATATTATTGGTAATCATATGAAACCGTTTACTGATGCAGGTATTGTGAAAGGGTGATTCTTAGATGCCTCCAATTTAGAAAAATTTAGTGACAAAAGTAAGTAATGTAAAAAATAATTAAAAAAAGAAAAATGGAAGCTTTAATAGTTTGATCATTTTCCCAATTTTAAATTTTCTGTGTTATCTTGGTCTTAAAGCATTTCTCCCCTCCCCCTTTTCCCCTTCCATTAATTCTCATGTTGCAGCCCACCCGAAATAGCCATCATATGTATGCGGCCCGGCAGAAAAAAGGTTGAATACCTCTGATATAAAGGGAGACGTGCACGTTAAGTTTGTCGAGACACAATTTCCCCTTGATATTGCAGTGTGATAGTTAGGAGAGGGGGGGGGGGGCCAGCTTAGGTGTCATCCTCGTCACTTGATTGAAGTTCAAAATTACGAGATTCGTCACCAGTAGGCCTCGTGTTATTTTATAATGCGACAGAAAAATAAATCTCTCTCTCTCGGACATAATCTTTCTCAATATATAGGCGCAACGTGAATCATCCACTCATCATGGGATCTTTAGAAATGTACGACTTAGACCTGAATATTGGCAGACATATTTTTCTTTTGTGTTGTGTAGAGATCCCCTAAGAGCAGGTTTTGCAAAAATAGACTCAAAGGGGAGTTTGTGGGGGTGTTATAGACAAAATCTCTTGTTTTTGAACTATCAGGCTCACAAACTTAAGTTTTGGCATTCATTTATGTTTTGTTGAGTAGAGATCGAATAAGAATGGGTTTTGCGGAAATAAACTCCCAAGGGGCGGGGGTCTCGGAGGTGTAAAAGATAAATATTTTTCTGTTTTAGAAATTCAAGCACTGCCTTTTTTAAATCTACATGCGATGGATTTAAGAATGTTTTTCGATACCAAAACTTTAATCCTAAGACTTAAATATCAATAACTTGAAAGCAATGTATAACCATGAGAGCATCATGAGATATTCAGCAAAGAGGGCAAGTAATGGCTAATGTTCTCGTACTATAAAATGACTTACACTGTTTTCATAATTGTATTTGTTAAGACTCCAGAACCAATAACTGACTCGTGAATATAAGAATTTATCAATTTAAAAACATAATATTTTTAAAGAATTTAATTAAAAGTTCATTAAAACTGCCATATTCAAAGCATAAAACAGTAGATGAGACATAGTTTTGCAATATTTGTATAGATTAAAAATATATCCTAGCATTAAATGTTACAACATTCGAAAATGAATCGAATCAAAAATAATTATAAGATTTGAGAATATATTATGAAATAAAATTGTATTATAATAGTCTAAGAAAGTTTGAAGTGTAACATTACTAGTTCAAGAATGTTTAATTAAACTCACATATATAGAATTAAACTATTGATTAATAATGCCCACCTGTGAAATTAATTTATGGGCATGTATTTGATTCATTTTTGTAGTGTATGCAATTTGAATTCAATAAGTTTACAATTTACGCAAAAATTGCAGTTACAATTAAAATAAATAACGTGTTATCATTTCAATGAAATATTTTTTAGAAGTTTTTTTCCTTTTAGAATGCTACATTTCACTGATCAATGATGTAGTTATTCGGAGTTTTTTTTCTTTAAAAAAAACAAACTAACATATATATTACTCCAAAATTATTCTTTTGAAAACTTCCGATTGAGAGCATTAGAAGCATTTTGGAGAGGAACTATGAATTTAAAATACATTAATCTCATGTGATACAAGATGGAAAGAGATAAGATATGTATAACTTATCATAACGAAAAAAAAATTTTACACAACTAGTTATCCAATCTTTTATATATTTTAGGTGAAGATTTTTAGCGATTATTTATTTTATTTTCTGAAAATTTTTGAATTGGTATTTTATAGACGAAAATATGCATGTACATGTGAAAGCATTGCAAAATTTAGAAACATAATAATCGTTTTACTCTCTGTTACTAATTACTTCAACGGAAGAAATATACTTCCGAGAAAATATTATCGAAAAAACAAATAAATTTGTCAATACAGAGATATTAAACGAGCTGGAATGTTATTACCTGTATTAATAGAAAATTTTGTTTTAAGCTCCAATTGAATTAAAGATATAAATTTCATTAACCAGATATGCAGATCAAATATAGATGTTTTCATTAAGAAATAGCAAAAATATCTAGCTACTTTAATTTTCTTTAAAAATTTAGAAATTAAATTTCCTTACTTAAAGAAACATTTATCCCTCATACCTGGCAAATAAGACTTTTTGTATACTTAAGAGATTTTTAAAATCTAATTTTCTTTCAAGAAACTCAAAATTTTTAATTTACTACACTCTTATTAGACCAATTTTTGACATATGCATCTGAGACTTGGACAGCAACAAAACTTGAAGAAAATCGAATGGAATCTTTTGAGAGAAAAATATATCGAAATATACTTGCAGTTGTAAACGGAAACAATAGCTGAAGAAGAAGATACAATTTTGAATTATATAGAATTTATAAACAACTTGACATTAAATGCATAAAAATAAATAGAATGAATTATATTGCCCATATATAATTCGAATTGCCAGAGGATAATATTGTCAAAAATGTTCTGCGGATCAAAGTCACTCGGATTTGAAGTTGTGGATGACCAAGGCTGAGGTCGGCAGACTCAGTAAAATCAGATTTTGGGATTATAAACGAGAAAACTTGGAGAACACAAAAGTAAACAAGAGGTTATAGAGGAATCTTCAAAGGAAGGTACTGGCCAAAGAGTGACTGTTTTGCCAGATATGATGATGAAGAAGAAGAAGTATTTTAGAAATACTAAGCTCTATAATAATTTCTAGGAAAATGTTTTTAAATATTAATACTGTATCTAGATATGTTCGTTTATGCTGTTTTTTATGCGATTCATTAACAAAAAATATTTGAAGAGAGCTAAGAATTTGGAGCTCCCTAAATTCCTCTGCTTCCCTGAATACGTGAAAAAATTTTATAGATCCAGAAAATCGCAAATGCATCTTTTGAATGGCTAGTCTGTACCTCGTATTTATGATTAGATATTCCATATTTAGATCAGAAATAGGGCTATGTAAAATTTTGATTCAACGAGTAATGCCTCCAAAAATGGACTCTTTAGGTGCAATAGACAGTGATGGCAGTAATCACCATATAAAAACCGCTTCTGCAACCATTTCCAATTTTAGGGCATCGTAGTAATAACTAGTCTCCATTAATCGGTGCCTGCAGATAGAAATGCCAATTTGCATGCTCTTAAAAGAGAGGCCGTAAAAACAATAGAATCTGAATTCCGGATCAGTCAGCAGCTTTTACGACTTTCAACAACGTTATCAGTGAAATTGGCTGCATAAAATTTTCTTCATCCACTTGCCTACGCTGGGTTTTATTTATTTTAACACATCCTTTCAACTTCGCTTTAAAAGCCCGATCGCCAAAGCGTTGCCAAAAAATACCAAGAAACAAAAGCACGGTTAGAATAAATAAAATATCCAATTTTTTTCCCTTTCGTCGTCGCTTATTTTTGGCTGAAGAGGACTGTTACCCCTTAAAGTTTTCAGGTCATTTTCGTTTATCACCAAAACACCATAAAGTCAAATATCCAATCAAGACAGATTGTATTTTTTTACGATCCACACCTGGAGTTCGAGATGAAATAGGAAATTTTATGCCTTCTCTTCTTCATTTTCTTTATTTTTTTTCGCACGTATGTGCGCGTGAAAGTGAACATAACTCGGCGTAACTAGACTATTACCTGATGGTAGAAAGAACCAAGAGAGGCAAGGGGAGAAAGAATGCAGAAGCAAAAATTCTATTCATTTTAGGGACGGCAGAAGCCGTTTAATAACTATCCAGTAAGGTACTCAGTCTGGCGTTAGTTACCTATTAAAACAAATGAGATCTTCCCTTGGCGATGGTTACGTCTTTGTTGAGGTTGATGCAGTGTAATTTGGTGATTTGATTTTTCTTTCTAGTAATCAAAATTCTTAGATGGGCTCTCTCTTGCGGTTCTTAGGACAGAAATTGCAATTAAGCTTTTTCTAATTTTATAATTTTTTGACTTTATATTGAAGAATTTGCCTTAAATTGTATTTAATTTAATTTTGAAATTGAATGCACTTTAAAAAATTGAAAAGCAGACAAAAAAATCTGAAATATTCTAGTTATCATACATTTATAAAACTTACTTCATGATAATACCCATGGATATTTTTACAATGCTAGCAACTATAAAAAAAAAGTCTTCCGAAATATTTTTATAATTATTATACATCTGTAAAACTAATTTCAAGATAATATTTACCCATGAATGTTTTTACATTACCTGATTCCATATGTTGATAAATTAAAGAAATTAGTATTAATTAGTAAGAAACTAATAAAAAAAATTTATATGTTATTGAAATAGGACTTGTCTTTAAAAGAATATAATTTAAATGCCCTTCATTTTTAATGTGTCAATAATTTCTTCCTGTTTTTGAAATAGGAGTTTAATTGATTATTGAAAATTATTTTTTGATTTATAATTTTTCATTTACACACACACAAATTGAAAAACATATTATTAAAGGTGCTGCAGAACCTTTATTTGTTTTAATCACTTTTATTATCATTTTCATAGCATGAGCTTCAAGATGAATTATTTATAATTTCTGTTAAAATACAAGAAAACAAATGTATTTATTTGTAAATATAGGGATCTATCTACTTAATAATTAATACAATGACCATAGTCTTGAAAAATTACAAATGAAGTTGAGTGTTTACTTTTTTAAAATTCAGAATTTACAATCAATTTGCTGTACAATAGAAATATTTCACCATTCAACTTAATAATCTAAATCATAATAATTTACCCAATCTTCGTTAATGCATTCATCAAGATTAATTTTAATAACAAATTATTTCACTCTACTCTTAAGTTTATCTTTAATATTCAAACTAAACATATCTCTAAATAAAATCTTGTGTAGCCTTAATTTTTGCTCCTTTCTCTTTGGCTGTGAAGCCAGACTTGATAATTTTCCTTGAGGTTTGCCCCAATTCTTCCAAAGTGGGCAATGTTTATTTTCTGGTGAGCTATTACCTCCAAGTCAAAGAAGACTTCCGCGTCAGAGAGTAGAGGATGTCGCTAACATGCAACTTGCATTTAATATGCCAATATTGATTTAGTTTATGGTTACCCGGGTGTCGATGCAAAAGCTATTTCTTTTCCTGCAATATAAGACGACTCCCTTATGAGGAGAGATATGAGGAAGTCTACTTTTTTCATAATATTTTTGTGTTTCTTAGCAAGCTTGGGGCAGAAAATTGCTAAAGATTGAATGCAGCTTAATAACTAATTCATGACTGAATGAACTTTGATTTTTATATGTTATTCTGTATTAAAATGTTATACTGTATAATATATTCTTAGGGCCGCGAATCAAAATGTAGTTACTTTTGTCACTATATACATGTGGTTAATCTAGCTTGAATGAGAAGTATTAAATATTACATTTTATTTTCTATGAAAAATATAATCGAATGGTATAGAAACTATACCGAAACGGCAATGAAAAGTAAATGACAAACATCCATTGAAAAAGGATTACAAATTCAAAAAAAAAAATTATTTTTTATGATGAAACTTGATGCAAAGATTATAAAAAAATAATTAAAAAATATTAAATGTATAAATAATGAAAAATCGAATATCTTTGTGAAAATTTTTATAAACATTTAGAATACACATGAGATATATGCATTATAATTTTGACCAAAACAAAAATTAAAAAAAAAACCCATTTGTTTCTGGATGTTTAGTTAGTTTTATACGGATTAAAAACGTTACGTACCATATATTACATACCGTAAAATCCGGCGTATAACACGCACTTTTAACACAAAAAGTAAGATCGAAATTTACGGGTGAGCGTTATACGCCGGGTATAAAAATGATAGCTTCAAAAATAATAATAATAACAAAAAGAGATGGGCCTTAAAAAAACTTAGACATCTAGAAATATCGAAACACTGTTTATTTAAAACATATGACATACCTTATGAACTTAAAGAGCTATTTTTCTAGAAATATCCTATTTTTTTTCAAGTTCCTGGGATAATACCTCGAATAAATGTCTTTGAAACATAATAGCATTGCTAACGTACATTGCAGGTTATTTCGTAAAAAAAAGAAAGTGCGCGTTATACGGCTAATATACCTTAAAATTTTTAAAAAATGCAGCTTGAAAGTATAGGTGTGAGTTATACACCAGATTTTACGGTACATTTAAAAAATTAAGGTTTTTAAAAATAGAACCCGATGTCGGAATATTTTTTTCAGGTATAAATGTGCTCCAACATCAATATTATATTCTGGTTTCACTCTCTAATTGAGAGTAGCACATTTTATCATACTGAAGGACGTTTTAGAAACATCTGGCCCCGGAGCAAGGGCCTATGTTGGAAGCCTCGATTCAGTCTCAATAAACTCATGATCTAACCAGTTATAATCACCAAATGTTATTCTCGGACGAATAGGAAAAACTTGGAATTCCAAACTGTATGCCAACAGACAACAGTGGCATAACTGTATTACTAGTTATAGCTACTGTGACATTTGAGAAAAATAATGGTAGCAGGATATTTACTAATTTAAATTTGTTAAATTTGTAATTTAATAAAAATTTTGTTCGGACCAGCGTTTCTCAAACTGTGGGGCTCGGCCCCCTAAGAGGGCCTTATAAGCCTACGAAGGAAGGGGGGGGGTGAAGCATTTTGAAAAGTCGGAGATAAAATTTTAAAAATTACAAATTTTCTCAAAGGCAGCAAAACAAAATACATTCTGATATAATACAAAATAAAATTTACATTTACACTGATATAATATACTTATAAATGTATTAGAACTTTACATTGTATTTGATAACTAATATCGCAATATTAAGTTAAGAACATGTTTAATAATTACTAGTGACTCTCATGGGCTTTTCATACACAATATTATGTGTACAAAATTTAACACTTAACTTAATAACTTGTACGGTTTATGATTAAAATCCTATATAGCAGCTTTAACGTCAAAGTACATTATTATTGCATTCAATAAATTGTTATTGTATGAAGGAGGGCGCGAGAAAAATTATGGTTGAAAATTGGATCGGAAATATTGAAAGTTTGAGAAACACTGGTTTAGACAATTAGAACCTCGAATTGATGTTTGTGAGGGGGAGGTCACATCCATTCGGTTCGAAGTTTTTTAACGGTCTTCTCTCTCTGCCTTTGCAGGCCACGGTAGCCGAGTGGTATAGGTAATCGGATCGTGGCTTGCCTTGTCACGAGTTCGAGCCCAGTACCACTAAAGACCCGCC
>BMAV01011512.1:82743-92850 GCA_019973955.1 Trichonephila inaurata madagascariensis | reverse complement strand
GCATTCATTCTTTATACTAATTTTAAAATAAAAATATTAATCATAAATAGATAATTATGTTACAACTAAAATCATTTATCGAACTATTCCATATCTTGTTTCTTCCATCTTAACAAATACACTGCTGGCTACCGTAATTGCAACACCAAGAAAGACAAGAGATAGCACAAAAAATTTATTTTGTAGATAACATGTTGACCAAGTATCAAATGATTAAATTTATAGACTTCTGTGAAGTGTGGTTACTGCCAGAATAAGTAGCCAGAGTAGCCGCCATTGTTGGAGGTCACAGCTGCCACAAGCCTCGGTATTGATTCAAACAGACTTTGGATGTGTTCTTGGGGTACAGCAGACCAAGCAGCTTCCACACGTTGCCGAAGTTGATCTGGTGGGGCAGCGGGGGATATAATCTGGGTCAATCGTTGAGTAACCATGGAAGGGAAACAGCCGGCCAGAGAAACAATTCAATTTGGTGATTGATGAAGAACCTTTGGACAATGCGTGCCACGTGTGGTAGCGCATTATCCTGTTGAAATATGGCTGTGGATAAGCCCTGAAAGTAAGGAAGGACTACTGACTACAACACCTCGGAGATGTAGCTCTGGCTGTTTAAAGTACCGGCAATGCGTACTAGAGGAGTGCGAGAGTGATATCCAATACCGCCCCATACCATAATATCCGGTGCAGGACCAGTGTGGTGGTGCATAACGCTGCTGTTCAGCATCCTCTCTCCACGGTGTCTCCAGACTCGAATCCAAACATTGTGGTGTTGCAGACAGATGCGTGACTCGTCAGTAAAGACAACTTCATTCCATTCTGCCGCCCACATCTTTCTTTCATCGCACCATTGGCGGCGGAGACGTCTGTGGTTCTGCGTCAAGGGAAGACCAAGTAATGGACGTGTTGCGGACAGACCACTCTGCTGTAAACGGCGTCGAATGGTACGCGCAGGCACTGAATGATGCGTTACAGACTCAATGTGCTGTGCTATGGTTCGTGATGTGACTGAGCGATCCGTCACTGTCATGCGCACATTTTGCCTGTCCTGACATGAAGTGATGCACTGAGGTGGATGTGATCGACCACGTCGGTTCGTCGTACCCTCCTGCATTCAACGGTCAGATATCCGCATTACAGTTGTTTGATTTCGTCCAACACGACTACCGATTTCCCTGAAATATAATCTACAATCTCGGTAGGCCAATAACCTTCCTCTGTCGAACTCGGATACTTGATCAAAAGCTGATCGCTGTTTTCTACGAGACATAACTGATCGTTTTTTTAAAAAACCCACAAGAAAAACACAATTGCCGTACTTGAAATCGTCGAAATCTCCAAGTCTTAAATAGCGCTTTGAGGTGGCGCCACAGGCGCGCGTGATGTGTGCCTGCGCTGAAATTCTAATCATTTGCATATCTCACCTCCGCTAATGCATGTTGTAAATTTCATGTTATTTGCATGCTTCCTTCAGGGTGTTGCATTTACGGTGGCCAGCAGTGTAACTATCTTAAATTTCTTCATGTATAATATAACTTCTAAGTAATATTTTATAACTACTTTTGAATACTTTAAAGTCATCGCGTTAGTTATAATGTTTTCAAAATTCATAATTTGACATCCCATTTAAGTTTTCTAACAAAGTTTCTTCAATAGTTCCGAAGATAAAGAACACATTATGCAATGTCTTGTAATCTCGTTATTTTTCTAATGATAGTTCATCGATAGTTCTTTTTAAAGATTTGTTTTCAAATTTAAATTCACATCTTTTTTGCTTTATCATTCTAGATCATTGCTGAGTTATGTAGGTTGAGTTCTCTTATTTATTGAAATTGTATTGTTGTTGGTCCCTTAACTTCTAGATTAAAAACATTACGATTTATTGGCAATGCTCGTAAGCGCCATTTATTTTATTGTTTAGTAAGATTTCATTCTGTTACATAGATTCTACTTCTACCAGCAATATGGTGTTCATTTCTCAAAGTGAGTTTATGCAAATAGATTGATAAATGAAGTGAACTACTTTTTCTAGATTTATATACAAAATTTTTCTCAAAAGTAATAAAGGCGAGAATGAATTAGAAATAAATTGAGTTTGAATTTAAAAGTTTGAGCTGTTAAAACCCGTATCTATCTTAATTATTTGATTATTTATTCTATAAAGGGGAAGATTTGTTATGTCTCTTTAGACAAGAGTTTAAAGTATCATTTATTAAAAATATATTGTTACGAATTTTGTGTAAAGAATGCTTCAAATAGTGTAAATAATTTATTCTGCATGTGAAATACATTAATATTTTGTTGTATATATTTTATGCTAAAATTGTAATACTCGTGAACACCGTTTCTTACGTTCTAATAGTGATTCAATGGAAAACTTGGCGAAATGTTGGTGATAGAGAAAAAAGTTGGCAATTTTGGCGACCATGTTGGTGACCATTTATAGTGAGTTGGCAACCATGTGGAAGCTTCTGGAAATATCAGGATAAATCTACTAATATCACGATCCATGACGTAAAAAGATTTTTCGAGAGACATCCGTGTAGACTATTAATATGAGATACTCATTGAAGTCCGTATGGTGTTGAACGTTGAAGAGTCTACCAGCGATTAGTTCAACTGTTGAATAGGACGAGCGAGTGCTTGTGAATAATCGTTAACATATTTGTATTTTGGACACTGTTAGTAGTGTCTGAGTGACGTAGAAGGGGTGAAGGTCTTCTGGGATTTATTAAGCAAATTCCAATGCTGTAACCTGTTTTACAAGAATTGGTTTTTTACAATAAATATTCATCACTCCTGAAGAACTATCTTGTTCTTAGAGACAGATAGCAAAAAATCTTCGAACTCCAATCTACATAATAATATACAGTCGAATCTCTATATAGCGAACCTCTATATTGAGAGCTTTTCTATATAGAGAACTTTTTCTTCGAACCTTGAACATTTAACGATTTTCTTCGTAAAATAACCTCTCTATAGCGAAGTGCATTTCTATATAACGAACTTTTTCTTTTGTGATTCAATTTTTGTTCTCCCTTTTTTTTAAAGTGTTTCAGAAAAATTTCAAGTTATTCTCTCTTTAACACATTTTATGGTGGTCATAAGTCTTGAACTGGTTTTATTAGATCCTAACTCACCGAGAGCAATAGAGTTCAGGACGTTTCATCCAAGTGCAACCTTTAACCCCCATTGTCCAGTTCACTAGAAACATCTTCGATATCCTCTTTCACCCTCAGTGGAGTTGTCCCCATGTTGTAATTATAAAATAATGCATGTTTAATATTATTTGTTAGCTTTATAGATTGTAAAATGTCCTTAAAATTCATTAATTTTAGTATAAAATTATTTTCTTAATATTGAAGACACAGTGAATTCTTCGACATTCTTTTTTGCTTGTTTTCCTTGCAGTTTTTCTTTCTTTTTTTGATGGGTATGATATTAAAAAAGAACATATATTAATTTTAAAAAAAAGGTGTGAATAATTACTTTTTTTAATACATAGTGTTTATGAATTTAAAATTTGTTTTAAGTTGCTTATATAAAGTATATTAAAAGGTGAACCTTTATTTAACGAATTTTCCATATAATGAACTTTTTTTCCGGGATTTAGCGACTTCGTTATACAGAGGTTTGACTGTACTTATAATACCTGCCTGATAGAATTTGGGTAAAAAATCTTTTATTATTTGATATAACACACTTCTGGATCCTACATAATCAAAAGAAAGTAGTTTCGTATCAGAAACAATACTTAAAGTTACCTCATCAGCCTTATCACTTTCTAATACAATATAAGAATTCAACATGGCCATGTAGCCGGATGGCCAAGGTCGCCAAGTCGTGACTAACTGTGTTTTTGTCGAGTCATGAGCTCAAGTCACGAATAACACTGAAGACCTACTATGTAAAGAAGCAGGTGATGTCAAGTGTTTCGAGGCTAGAAGTCCTGACGTGATGGGGAAGCTTGGAGACTCAGCTCAGGTATCATCTTAGTCCATTGGCTGAGATAAAGAATTATGATATCCATTTCCAAAAGCCCTGACGTAACTTCAGAAAGTGACTTAAAATGCATTCAGCGAATCATCAAGATGTCAATTAGAGAGAAACTTTTACTGAATTGAATGATTATTACAGCTTATTTCTGAAGACTCTTCATATTGTCTGTATATGTTGGATTGAACACATATTTCCATAGATATTCAATAAACAGTTTTGAAAAAGGGCTTTTCTAATAAATGTAGCTCTTTTTAATTCGCAGCCGAAGAAAACTCATATTTGGGAACTAAATTATGATGTTAATAGGTTTATCAATTAACTTAGTTATTAACTTCAACATAAGAATTTTCCCATTATGGAATCCTAAGTAAGCATAAACTGGATTCCATTATGGGAAAAATCTTTTTAGAAGCTAATTATCTGTGCTAATTATGTTAATTAATTACTTCTTTAACATAATTTAGTTTATTTTGAAGCGTTATGTTTATTACCAGTTCTATCCTGCTGCGATCAAAACTACGAAAGTTACTAAGAAAGTTCTTTTTTTTTTCTTTTTTACTTTATACCTGAAATAACCCCTGTGTTTCTTACGGATATAGTAAATACATGAAAAGGATACAAGATCAAAAGAGAAAGATTTTCTTTACATTGTTTATACTCCTCCGTAATTTTGAACCATAATTAAATGCATATTTTATTAAGAACATTAAGAAATATTTTTCATAAGCAGTAATTTAAAGTACCGTCAATTCTGGTGTATAACCCGCACTTATACTTTAAAGCAGCACTTTTTTTTAAATTTTGAGACGTATTCGCCGCATAACACATACCTTTTTTTTTACGAAGAAACCTGGAATGTACGTATGCAATAATCTTATGTTTTGAAGTCATTTATTCGAGGTACTATCCCAGGCCTTCGAAAAAATAGTATACTTCTAGAGTTATAACTCTTGAAGTTTATAAGGTATGTCACTTCTTTAAAATAAACAGTATTTCGATCCATGTAAACGTCTAATTTTCCTTATGCTCATTTTTTATTTTTATTTTTCAAGTTATAATCTTTATATCTGGGGGTTATAACGCGCACCTGTAAATTTCAATCTTATTTTTTTTGTGTTATATGCTAGATTTTAAGATATGTTAAGCGTTGTGACGTTTGAGATAAATAAAGGTAGCGTGATAATGATTAATTTAAACATTTACTTTATTTACGTCACAGCTATCATTTACAGATTATGCATTGAAGTTATTAAACTAATTAGAAGATTGGTAGAGTTCAAATGATGTGGTTTGTGAGAGAGGAGTTCTTTTCGGGGTCTGTTCATTTCGAAAGTTTCAAATAATCTCTCCTCTCTGCTTCGGGAATCAGGGGTTGGCGCCTTTTTAGCATCTTGTTACATCCTGCTAATGGCGGGAAGAGGGTCCCTCATGATGTCAAAATATTGCATGGGAGGTCCAAGGGCACGGACCACACAATAACTTTCGAGATGCAAGTGCAGAATGCAAGTTTGGTGATTATTTCCACAAAGAAGCCGTTTCACAGCTGGGAGGCGGGAAACGCTATAGCGTAGAATGTAAAGGATATTTTATAGATTCCAATAAAGGTTTTATTCAAATTAGAGTAGAAAAGCCCTGTTTATTTAATAATTCAAATTATATTAAATATATTATAACTCATGTATTCTAATCATAATATTTCCAAAACAGATGCTATTATAAGCGGTTCGCAAAAGTAAATGAAATGGCAAGAAATGAATCATTGCTAAAAAAATAGCTAAGAGAAATACTTATGCATTGATTTCGATGATAAAATATAAAACAGATATATCAATTGTTGGTCTGAATCAGGAATACTAATAATAACTTTAACAGTATTAAACGCTTCTTTCTTTTTAATAAGGTCCATGAGGATTTAAATTACCTAAATATATACTAATTATATCAGAAAAACTAGGAGAATTTTCAAACCTTTAATTGCTTTTTTCTATATTTGTATGAGAAGATATTTTTTGTCTGTATTTAAATGAGAATTATCGCGTTGATTTCATTCTTAGAAAATGAAACATTTATAAACATAATGACTCGAATAAAGAGTTTTAATTTTAATTTTTGTGACTAAATAGGTCATAATTTTACGTATTTAAATTTGTGAAAAATTTAATATTTCTGCATGCTATTATTGATTTCTTAATCCTAATCAACCAGATTGCAAATTAACGATATCTTATTAAATATATGATAGACATATTCAAATTTTTAATAACATATTGTCTTACATTCAACAGTGTCTGATAATATTTCATGGACTTACCTCTCAAATGTGCCCTTTTCTCCTAGCGTATTTGAAATAAATGACGTAATATATTTAACGTGAGAAGTAATTTATCAATTTAATGATATCTTCCATGTAGAAATCATTATTCTAAATTTCAATTTGTCTCTCCAAGGGAATATTCCATTGAAATTGAAATTTATCAAACAAATAGTTTCAATACTGTGATATCTCACCACCGTAAATACTGATAACTGATACAACACAAAGAAATATAAAGGAAATGCTTTTTATTTCCTACGAATTTTCTTCATTTTACGATAGTGAAACGGTTGGTTTATTCTGATTGCAGAATAGATATTTTTAAAAATAGAAACATGTTTTTCGAATATACAGGGTAAGTCAAAATGAATATAGTGATTACAAACGGTTATAACTATTTAATAGAAAAGAATTTATCGATAAAATTTACACAGAATGTAGACGGAACAAAATTTTTTATACATACGTCATAGACGTTATATGTGACTTCCCTTGGTTACACGAACAACATCTAGGCAGTACTCCATTTCACGGCACACAGTCTGAAGCATTTGTGCAGTCACCGTGCGACATGGCCGTCCTTCGATGACCATGTCGTGGGGTTTCAGCGTAAGTTAGAGGTGTGGGATTCTCGAAATGATGAGACATTTTAGAATTCTTAATATGACTTTTATTAAGAATTTAACTTATATTACTTAGATATCGAACAAACTTATATTAAGTGAGAATAAACCAAAACACGTAGTCTTAATTAACACAAATTGCGCAATTAGATCACTTATCAATATAATTATATTATATCCACCTAATCTCAATCTCAATAATATATTCGCGTTCAGAATATAATCTTCCTACTTCAAATATTTCTCCTAATGGTTGTACAATTGTATGTACCTTGGTTTAAATGGCGAGGTGGCGTCTTGATTCTAGGTAAGCCGTCGATCAACACTTCTATTTTCTCTACACTGAACTTTCTCTAAATTGCTATCCTGCTCACTAAAACTTCTACCCTTTTAAAGGTTATCTTATTTGCCTCTATGCTTCGTTTCACTTCTTGGATTTGGGTTGGAAAAGATTTGCCATTAATCGTGGCCGTCAAAGAACACAGAGGTTATGTTAGAGGAAGAACGCGTGAGATGTCACAACCGACTCAAGTGCATTACAAATTTCGTGCATTACGTAGCTACGCACGTATCAGCCGTATCAATGATATGGGGGCTCCAAACTACAGTGGCCCCAACATGTGTAACTGCAGTTCCACTAACAGGGCTCCCATATCTAAAAAGGGGACCCGAAGGAATTTTTATACATGGCCCCTACGCCAGTGATTACAAATGCGGACTTTCAGTTCTTCAATTGTTTTGGGCATGACGTGTGAAACACAAGATGTATGAGCTTCCCATGTCCAAAACAACTGAAGAACTTAAAGTACGCATTTGTCATGAGTGCACAAATGCTTCAGACTGTATGACGTGAAATGGAGCACCATCTAGATGCTGTCCAAGTGACCAAGAGAAGTCACTCGATCATCTATGACATATGTATACAAAGTTTTGAAATTCTGTCTACATTCTGTGTAAATCGTATCGATAAATTCTTTTCCATTAAATAGTTGTAACCTTTTGTAATCGCTATATCTATTTTGACTTACCCTCTATATGCATGGATGTTTGAAAGCATAGGCCAACTGGGCCCAGGACCTCGGGGAGTACCTCATATCGTTTTCTACTTGACCTCAATAGGTTCATGTTCAGAAAAATTTTAATCATGGAATGTTGTTCCTGGAAATATTCTGCAAAAAAAATTGGGAAATTCAAAATATATGGCAACGGGTAATAGTGACAAGGCTGCATTCTTATGTTTTGTTCATATCTAGACCTAGGATTACTATCATTATAAATTTTTGTTCGAAAGACGATTGTCGGTCGGGAGTTACGCACATTTATTTTGTCCTGTTAACCGTTTGTACAAGTAATTGACACCGTGTGCTATATATTATCTACTTAAAAGGGTTGAAGGGGGAGCCAAGGTACTCAAGATTTTTTATGGCATCACTGTACATTAGTGATAGCACGAAATATTTTTTTTTTCCTTTTCGTCATTTTCTTCAATCGATTCACATGCATTATCTATGAATATTTAAAAATTAATTTGTTTATATATTTTCTTCAATTCCATTATCTTCATAAGCTTGTTCTTCTATACTGTGAGAGATTCACCATCCAGGGGCTAAGAATCCTTTTAAAAATACTCCGTGACATTGACAATGAGTTCAAGCCTAGATCATGTCAAGTTTTACAGTGTCAGCTCATTTCATTTTCTTTCATATAAAAAGATCAATGCAATAATATTATACCTAATAATTGAAATATAAGAAAAGCAAATTGTATTACGTGAACCAAAAGGCAAGAATAGCTGATGTACATACAATGACGCTAGCCTAAAGACTGAATAAATGTTATCTTTGTTGACTTTATCTGCCCTGAGTCACCTCTCTGCATTCGAGTTTGTATATGCACAAGCGCTAATCATCACGCGATTGTGCATTGTGCACCGTTCATTTGGGCAGTATAATTTTAATTGGGGTATTTTGGTTCGAAGTTTTTCCAAAATGCGTAGTGGTGAATCAATCAGTACTAACTAAAATTGTTTACTTAAATTACCAGCTATACTAGCTGTAATAGAGAAGTAACAGTTGATAGAAACTGAATTATAAGTGAGGTAATCGTTTCATATGTAATGTATTCACAGGAATCAAATATGTTGTTGAGACAACTTTATCCGGTTTCAGTTATTTAAGGAATGATACTTTTTCATATCATTGTTCCATACTTTATTGAGTGACACAGATGGTGACAAAGCAAATAGCTTCAATAAATACTCACACGAGCTTAGACAATGAATAAAAGCATTCTTACACTCTAAAGATGTCAGCTTTTATGCTTTTCCTACCGAAAATGGCTAGAATCTTCTACAATCATATGATTTCTGGTAATTAAAAAACTGAATGATTGGAAACGATGGCTGATGCAATGTTGCATAAACTCAGTTTGAAAATTGTCAACGTGGCAGTTTTTAAGAAGATAAAATTATGACGGGGCTTTATCGGAATTACTTCTATTAATCCTCTTGGGATTTCTTTGGGGCCAGAATGGCAATTCTTTCCAATCAAACCAAGAACAGAGCGTGGTTATGCAAATTAGGAATCATATATATTGGAATTAGTATTCGTGAGGAGTGCTAGGTGAAGCTAAGTGAAGGGCAGAGTGCTAAGTAAGCTAAGTGAAGTAAGTTAAACTTCTAGGGAAGAGAGTTAGTGCATGCTAGGAGTTCTGTGAGTCGGTCTAATAGTGCCAGTGCAGATAAACAAAAGTGGGTTCGAAACCAGAAGAGTATTGTTTTAGCAAAAGCAAGTCAGGTAGAAGGATAAAATTGATGAGTTAAGGACTGTAGTTGTTCGTCATGAAATAGCGGTAAGCTTGTATGTTTAAGCTTTAAGATAAGAGCGGATATTATTAAGTTAGGAAATAATCTATAAAGATAGATTCACAGTGGTTAATTGCGCTATTTATCAGTATTACGGTTTGCGTCGTGTCACTCCTGATCATATGACTCCTACTTTAGAGTTGTTGTATTGTACATAAATTATGATCAAAATAAACTGATTTTACTATGGCAGAGTTTAGTGGTTCATCTTTCGTTCCCTCAGACATAGGTCGCGTGGATGGTGAAGAGAGGATATCCCCAACGGTGGGGATATCACAAAGTTGTAGCTAAAAGGATATTTCCCGTTAGGC
>BMAV01011512.1:51349-63058 GCA_019973955.1 Trichonephila inaurata madagascariensis | reverse complement strand
GTTCCGCGTAAGCTAGAGGTGTGGGATTATCAAAATGATGAGACATAATTCTTAATACAACTTTTATTAAGAGTAACTTATAATACTTAAATTCTAATTTGACAATTATTAATTAGAGTGAGAGTCAAGCCCAAAGTAAATCACGTATTTAAGTCAGATCACGCAATTAGATTCTCTATCTCAATTATCCTAAATAATCCTGTTATCTAATTACTAATATCTAATATTACCTTTTCCAGTTTTGGTCCCTTGACCTAGAGAATATAATCTATAACTTTATATAAGAAGATTCTTGATCCACAAGACAGCTAATTCTTGACTGCTTATTCTTGGTCCGCAAGATTTCACACTAAGCTTTGTCACGCTATTGATCAGAATGATTCCACACTACAACCTCTAAACCTGCTACGCTATGCTATCTTATGTTATCTTTAGGTTTGCCACATTATCCTTTTATAGTATATCTCATTTACATATTCGATCCGTTTCTCTTCTTGGTATTGGGTTGGAAAGGTTTTGCCATTAATCGTGGCCGTCAAAGAACATAGGAGTCATGTTAATCAGAAAGACGCGAGAGACGTCACAATACTTTTGACGAATTTTTTATCCAATTTTTACTATCCTTATTTTCTATTTTTTATTTCGTAACAAATTCTCAATAAATACACGCAGTGTAAAGGGAATGATGTGCATAGAATCTGCCTCGAAGTACTCCCATTGACGTGGTGTGAAACATTGAAGAGTTCGGTGTGCCGGTCAGATGTCGTCCTTGACCGGTGTTCAAAATTTACGAGGTTCGTCTCGAATAGTTTTTGTGTAATTTTGAAGTACGACGTTAATAAACAATCAGTCAATCAATCTCGAAAAAAAAAAGCATTTTAACCTTTTATCTATAAGAGAAACATTTCCCTCCTTTTAAAATCGGGGATTGTTGTATGTACTTGCTTTTTTTAAACAAAATTTCAAAATAGAATGTATGTCGAATGCTGTAGTGTCTGACTACCGTTGTCATAGTATTTGGTGGTAGATTCTTTAAAGGTTGGCGACTTCCCATCTGTGAGGGAGTGGGGGTTGCTGTTTTAAAACAGAAGCTTTGCAACATAATGGACAGAGAGAGAGGGGGTGGTTTACCCTAGGGCGTACGGTCGGGGAAGAGAAAGTCCCTTGTTTTGGAAGTGGTGACGTATGGAATTGTTTTGGACAGGGGGGAATGGAATTTCCTCGGTGATAGAGTGACCACAGGGGGTGGTCTGGCGTAATAAGAACAGAGTCTCTTGGGATTGATTTAAGATTGCAGTTTGATTGTTATCTGATTGTGCTTAATCAATAGAACTGCATTTAATCATGATGTAGTATTGTGACGTCTCTCGCGTCTTTCTGTTAACATAACTCCTATGTTCTTTGACGGCCACGATTAATGGCAAAACTTTTCCAACCCAATACCAAGAAGATAAACAAAGATATTATGCAAATGAGATTTACTATAAAAGGATAGAAGCTTTGATGATAAGATATAGCGTGGCAAGCCTAGATATAGCGCGGCAGGCTCAGAGATAGTATTGTGGAAGCATTCTGATCGATAGCGTGACAAAGCTTAGTGTGAATCTTACAGATCAAGATTTAGCAGTCCGATAGTTTTGGGAAAGAATAGAAGCCTAAGATAAAGAAGTTGGAATCATCGTTTATAAAGATTATAGATACCATTTTCTAGGTAAAGGAACCAGAACTGAAAAAGGTAATATTAGATATAAGTAATTAGATGCATAGGATTATTAATGATAATTGAGATAAAGGATCTAGTTGCGTGATCTGACTTGAATACGTGATTTAATTTGGGCTTGACTCTCACTTTAATTAAAATTGTCAAATTAGAATTTAAGTAATATAAGTTATTCTTAATAAAAGTTGTATTAAGAATTATTATGTCTCATCATTTTGATAATCCCACACCTCTAGCTTACGCGGAACCGGCACGGCATGGTCATCACAGGATGGCTATGTCGCAGTATTTAATCAAGAAATTATCTTAATCAAGGTTTAATCATGTGTGTATTGATTGATGTGAGAAGTTCTTATGAAAGGAATAAAATATATCACAAATACAATTACGTAAGCGGGAACATTTTGGAAAGGAAAAAGGAGCTGTCAAATGAGTTGGTCCCAATAATAAAACATTCTGGGGCTTTATTCTTATTACTAATTTCAGTTTATGTCGGGTAATAATATACCATTGTGTTTTCTCATGTGTTTTATGTTATTTGTTATGTATAATTTTGTGCAATTATAAAGAATATTTGAACGAATGAAAACAAATACCTGTTGAAACTATGCATTAATAAATAAAAAAAAAAAAAACTACTCGTTATTATGTATTTTTGTTACGATTTTTATTTATTTTACATTTAAACAAACTAAAACAACCAATTAAGTGCTGATATTTTTTCTTAACATCTTTATGGTTCTGTAAGGGTGAACTAGTACGTTTATAGTTATCATGTTAACTGGAAGCAATATTTGAATATATATTTTTTTAAAAGTAAAAGTTAATATTTATCGTAAAGCTATAAATCTGACCTATAAAAAGTTAAATAATTGTCGAATAAAAATGATAGACATCTAAACTGCATTAGATCTGAAAGAGGAAACTGTAGTATATTATTTTCCTTATTATTCCTGTGGAAATGCTAGCACATTGCGTGCTCATTCAGAATTCCTTGATCCTTGTCTGGTTAATTGTAATTAAAGTTTTCTAAATTTTTATCTCCAAAAACTGTTTTTGAACTTCTAACGGTAAGGTATTAAGTTTTGATCAATTAATTTTTAACCTCTCATTTAAACTATTCTATAGAGTATCTCTGATGTTGCAAATAATGTATTTTTTCTTCTCTTGATGAAATCAATCTCAATTAATTCAATAAAAGGAAAATTCCCGTTATTTCACAAACTAACTTCAAAGTTAATTAATCAGTAATATATTCGTTTTTTAGTTAAACTTGTACCTTACAGTAAGGTAATATTTACTAAATGAGATGCTCTTTCAATGCAGCTAACAACAAACGTTTATATAAGTAATCGTAATTAAATTAACGTAGACTTATATCTGGGCTATTGATGAAACTAATAGCAAAATCTCGTTCAATTTTTTTGAATACTTTTTTTCTGGTCTTAAAAAAAGGATTTTTTCCCCTTCTCTTTGAGAACCATTAGGAAAACCCACTCCATACTTCCGGATAAGAAAGGCTGTACTGTTTTTATTCCATTGGCTATCCGTCATTGTCATAGAGTATGAAGACATAAATTCGCCCAACGTTTTATAGCACCTGCTTTTGTTCTCAGAAAATACGGGGAGCAGCGTAAAGAATGATGGAGGCATTGCAGGTTTTTATTTATTTTACAATGTACGCATTCTGTGCAATGGTTAGACACATCTTCAATGGGAACATAATTAATTATGATGCTCTTCTTTGTTTATTCGAATAGTTGGGGTTCGGATACACACATTATACCTTAAACTTTCTTCTAGTTCGTACATAAATGTTTTGGTAAACAGATGTTATATTAAAATTATGTTTATTTTTTTTCTTTTGTTGTGATCATGGATTTAAATTATTGAATTGCGTATTACCCTAGCAAAACAACGTGATTATGATGAAATAAATAACGTGATTCTCAAACAAATGGAAAAACAAAGTTTTGATTTTTTTTTATGATTATCGAGAAAAAATAAATCTCAAAAAATTGAGATATAATTACTTTTTTACACAGGGAACTATTTTTTCCCTTAAACTTCTTACCTATTACATTGGAAGTAATTTATTTTGAATTATAACTATAATGTAACCTTGTTATTCATCAAATAAATTCTTGATTTTTATACAAGTCATCATTGGGGTAACTCACAACCCTGCAACACCCACTCTGCAGGGGGAGGCAGCATTCTAGGGGGCCCAAGTCCTATGATTTGCAAACTTTGTAAGATCCGGTTCGGTCACCCAAACCTGACTTTGCAGGAGGGCCTTAATACTTTCCGTTAAGCCACTACAAGTCTGGGTATGATAGAAAAATTCCTGAGTGGTGATTCTGTAAGTGCTCAAAACAATTTGTGGCTGATAATTGTGTGAAGTATAAATAAGTACATGGGGGTTTTATGTAATAATTCTAATAAATAAATAACTTTTTTACTCTGAATACCTTCCACAGCAATGTTATTTTGTTCATAGATACATATCCTTATATTTTTAGTACTTATATATCCTTAAATTTTTGGGGAAATTCTTCATAAGAATTTTCCATTAAATTTCAACGATTGTTGAGATGAAAACATTTGTTAGTTAAAAACAATTTTTAGTTTATATGAATGTAAACATATATTTTATTTATCACATTTTAAAATATTTTTAACAGTTATTCCTCCTTTTAAAATATTAATTTTTTTTCTTTTTAATATTTTTTGGAAATAGTTTTCTTACATTTTTTGAAAATACAGATGAGTAAAATCCGAGGTTTTACTTCAGCAAATTTAGAAAAAAAGTAATCTCCGATTTATTATCTACTTTTGTCGCACTTGGAGAAAAGTTAATAAATGTTAATTAAATTAATTAAAATGAAATTTAATTAATAAAGTAAATAATAACGTGTGACATAACGTTTAAATGCCATTTACACGTTAAGTATTCTCTAAAGTAATTAAACTCATTATTAAGATATCAGAAAAGTTCACCAACGAACTTCAAATAAATGTTAAGAGAAACCACTATCAATTAATTAATTTTTTAAATAACTTCTCGTTGTATGAAGCCTAACCTGAGTCCGTAGTAGCGTGAGGGGAAGCCGAAGGAAGAGACAAATTTAAAAGGTATAATTCTTATTGAAGGTGATTCAAAATTTAATATGGCTGCAACTAGTTAAGGGAAGAGAGCTAGCCGAAATTATTTATTAAAACAATTTTTACTTATCTTGAGTAAATAAAGCCAAACAGCATTTTTGTATCGCTCTGTGTGACGGACTCATCGCGCTTTCTATTAATTTTCTTCTTGGGTTCTTTGGGGCCGAAAAAGACAAATTCTTTCCAACCAAATCCAGAAGCGAAGCGTGATTATGCAAATTAGGAACCTTTTAAATAGCAGAAGTTTAGACTAAGCGGTATGACCTTTTGGGAAGTGATTATGCTAGTGTGAGTTTAAACGCGTAAGCTGAATCAAGATGATATTCCAAAGTTCAAGTCAAGGTGGATACCATTCCACGCGAGATAAAGAAAAGACATTGAGGATTCGAGAGTGTTGCTGCTACCTAGGATATAAAGGTAGGACTGATCTACTAAATGTTAGGATCTATGTATAAACAGTGGTTAGGAGTAAGCGTTCAAGTAATTTTAGTGGTCAGGATCGCGCTTATTTGGTAATACCGTATTGTGTGTTTCTTACCTCAGATCCACTAAGTTTAAATATATGTATTATCATTGTATAGTGTTTAAGTTAAAATCTTAATAAAGAGATATTAATATCATGGCGACGCCTGGTTATTTATTCACTCCCATACCCCTAGGTCACGAAGGTAACTTTGAAGTAAGGTATCACCCACGGGCTAATGCCTTACATCTTGATAAAGATAATGATATTAAGAGTTTATGTGCCAAGATATGTAGATATTTTGCAATTTATCTTCCACAGGTTTAATTCAGCTAACGCCATTCAAGAGTCACAGCTAACTACATCTACGAATTCGTTTCATTTAACTATAAATAATAAGATTCATTTGCATGCGTCGCAGTTGCTTCACAGAAAGAGGTTCTCAAATCAAACAATTTACTAAAGAAATTTCCCCTGGAGGATTGGTTAGAATATGCAAAGGGAACCCGTTACATGCAGGGACGTCTTAAGACTTCTTGAGGCCTTGGGTACCTTCGCAAAAGTAGGCTCTGGTCCCCCTACATAAATATAGGCCCCAACTATGACGTATAAAATTAGACAATACACAGCATGCGTTGTCGAATACTCGTACAAACAACCAGAAATAAATAAATATTTATGACTTAAATCACGCAAACCTGCTTGACCGACTGCCGAATTTTGACTTAATGAGTAATGATGAAGTCGGGGTAAAGTATAATAAAGTATATAAATGGTCGACAGTAATCACATAAAATTTCGGACAATATGTCATCTGACTAAGTTTTTGGAAAATACAATCGGAAATAGCATTTGACCGTTGAAATTATTAAAATTATTTAAGGCTGAGTCTAGAACGAGACGAGGCCTTCATTGTGGTTGACACCCTGGGCCCGGGACCAGTTGGCCCATGACTTAAGACGTCCCTTGTTACACGGGATATTTAATATTGTAATATTCCTCTTTTTCCCTCAATACGTTTTGATGATTAATTTGTACTTTTTCGGGTGAACGTAAATTAAATCTGTGGTTTAAGATCAGCAAATTTTCAAATACTTTTTAAAGATTTGTGAGGACCACGAAATTCATCATGGCAAAGGGCTAAGTGACGCCTGTCGTTAGCCGTAACTTTGAGCAGCATACAGGTGACAGAACGATTTGGCTCAATTAGACCCCAATTTAGAGGGAGAACACTCTAGGGGTGGTCAGAGGCCCCCACCTCTCTTCCCTTTCCACTAACCTCACGAGAGGACTTGCGGCTCGACGGATATTTAGAGTACCCCATGCAGCACAGGCACTATACATTTACAAACATTCGTGTCAGTCCCTATGGCACAGCAGTCAGCATCGCTAACCACTACGAAATAAGCTTTTTACTAATGTTAAGGCTTTAAAGTTTGGAGGAAAATATATATAAATAATTGAAAACTATTTTCCTGTAGTTATGAAGTTAATACTTCCGGACCTTCAATCTAAAATGTTATTATTCTTAGATTCTTTCCGTATTTTTGATTGAAAGACATTTTAAACTATGTGCAACCTATTCTGAAATTTGGATTAAGTATAAATATATTAGTTTGCAGTTCTAATTTAAAAACTATGCTTACATAACTGCGAAAAAATAAAAAAACATATATTTTCGAAAAAAGTTACACTTTAATAATTCAAGTGAAATTTTCTTAAGATCGATCTTAATTGGAATATAAAATTTTAATCGCTCTAAAATGTTATGTTTTACGGTTTAGTTTAATCTAATTTATATAAATCGTGATTAACTTACTCAAGTGAAATATTTTATTTTATACGTATTTGCATCATATTTTTTTTTAAATAGCATATACACAAAGTGATCATAAATATAGGACTAGCACATATAATAATACATAATTTCTTATAAACATTTTAATCTGCTGTTAAAAATAACATAGATTCCTAAAATTATATTTCGATACTTTTATAAAATTCCAAATTTCTTTATTTTCGCTTTTCGTTTGAGTTTAGTTTTTGAATCTTGCTACCTATAGACTTTAATATATTGAAGCTATTAAGCAATAATAGGTAGTTAGTCTAGCATTCATAATATTTTAATCAGTCTTACATCCACATTATCGTCAAAATTTGTTATGTACCAAAGAATATAACATTTAAGAGAACCCCATCTTTCTTTAGTTTATCAGTTTTTCTAATCTCAGAAGAATACTTTTTTTTATAATAAGCTACAATAAAGCATTTTGCATGACAGATGAACATAAAAGAAAACTATGTTGCTGATGAAACAAGAAAAATGACTATAATGTTACGAAATACATTTTCATTTTCAGAAAACAATGTATTCTTGCTCTTCCTATTGATTAACCATCTTCCCATATATTACTGTTTCTTCAATACCTCTTATCATAGGGTGAGCTCTTTCCTATGCTAGAAATCCATTTATTTAAATCTATTATCAAATATTTTTAAATGAGTTGTATCAGATTCATGTAAGATGTATTCCAGACTAGAATAAAGATAATAAAGTTTACTTTTTTATTTATTGAGAGCCGTAATAATTTAGCAATCATATTCAATAGATTTTTTGACTAGTGATGCACCTGTAGAAGGGCAGTTGTTGAGTTATAAGCCAGTTAAGATACTGAAGTAGGTCGGGAACAAGTGGCCAGCGTTATTTTTGTCGAGTCATCGAATTGATTCTTGGTGCAGCAACAGTTTACAGTCTCGCAGCTACAAAACCGGCTTTCTTAGAAAAATAGCTTTACGGCATCCATGTCCACACGTGAACCCCTACAATATTTCGGGGTCCTTTCATCTGACATCATAACGACAACCGATGGCCATGAGAAAACAATACTTACTAAGAGACTGAACCGCAAGTGTCATTCAATGTGTAAGGTGTGACCGCTCCCTCCCCCCATGAGAGTGGAGAATCAGTCCGTTTTGAAACAATGGAAAGAATGTTTGCGTTGGCCTCCTCCTTTTCAAATAACTGATTCTGTAAAGTGGAAATAGTCAATAGTTTGAATAACTTGAAACCTACTGCATATACTGTAATTAATAACTGTGGACAAAATACGCTCACGATACCCATCAAATTCCCCAAACGTAACAATGTCAATAAACACTGTCCTTGCAAAGGGTCCATGCACGTTGAACCTGATGAGGTTCAAAGTCTTCACATCGGTGTGGTGTGGAAATTTGGAGAGGGGATGCCCATTAGGGTGTTATACTAGTAACTTGACCACGGTTTGAAATTACGAGGACCATCGCCAACAATCCTCGTTTATCCTTCAAAAGACTACATTAATAGACAATCAATCGATTTAAGATCCTTCCTATAGAAACAAAGGGGATTGCTTTGAGTTATATTTGTTTGAACTTTACTAACATGGAAAAATGTAGGAAAACTGAATTAATTGCTGAGGCGTCAATCTCATTACGAGTTTTTGGTTAAAAATTTCGAAGTCTGTAGCCAACAGCCCTGATGTAGTTCTTATACAACACGAAGTCAAACACGAATTTTGCACATTGTATTAACTTTTTAACGTGTGATAACGATCTATACAGATAATTATATGCATACGTTTTCATTTTAATTAATGCTGTAAATATTATTACATAACTTTTCAAGTGCTTAAAGTTTTGTCTCGTACATTGTTTTAGTAATTCTGGGATTTTAGTTCGTTTGGTTTTTCTCTAACTAAGGTATAATAATCAGACAATAACTTTTTAAAATTTCTCTTTCACCCAAGAGGGACCAAGTTCACACGTAATGATTTAGAGCTTCAAAAACCATCATCCTATAGCATTCGAAAGAGGACAGATTTTATCTCAAGTTCGAAAATGTTTTACTAAAAAAATATCTCCTAAAAGAGGAAATATTTATAACATGTGTTAAATTTAACAACGAATTTTTATTTACAGTGATAGGATATTTCAACTGTTGATATTTGATGATATATTTCAGCTTACGATACTTAAGATTTATACAGCCGATCAGTCAAAACAGTTGATCAGCAAACATTAACACATTAAAAAAAGTCTCTAAATGTTGTCATTGTTTTTATAGTTGCACGAAACAAAAATAGATTCCCGCGCATTCTCCTTGCCCAACAACCTATCTGATAAATAGTTGAGTGTGTTATAATTCCTAAGTCCTTAGTTCCATTGTGGTCAGTTAAGATGTGATTACCATTATATTTTTGTATAATTCTAAAGATTCAGTCCATCTTTTTAGACATTTTGATTTATGTTCTTAGACCACACAGAAGACATGTACACAGCACAAAGAACATTACATAACTGATTCTACAAGCTAAAAAATGTTTAACTCTCAGATGACGTGCAGTGCGCGTTCTATTATGTTTACATTTAATTTACAACAGAATTAAAATTTAGAAATGTTAAGAACTGAATTTAAAAAATATGTACACTCTAAAAATAAAACGAAACACATCTAATAACTACATTATTGAAGTGGCCAAAACATCGTAACTGCATTCAAAACCGCAACATATTAATCGTCTTTTTATGTAAACGATGCTATATTGCCATGTTTCGTAAACATTTCAACGAACGAGTGGTCCAGTGGTAAAGCAGCCGCTAGTGGAATTTTCTTGGTCTCAGGTTCAAAACCTACTGATTGCTACTCGCCGGTTTTTTTTAAAATTTGATTTAAATTGGCTCTCTGGAATTTTACAGAGAGTTGCCGCGTATGCAAATTTATTTTAGTTTAAGTACTTCTAGAATATTCTAAATGTCACCACTGTTTTGCACATAAACTACTTCCCTCGAGCTGGAGTTCAGTTCTAATGGTGTATGATCAAGTAGATCACGCTTGCATTCAATAAATTCTCATTGCTTTATTCAACCGCTGTATTGCTATCTGCTCTACTCCAAGAATCTTCGTGACAATATTAACATACGTATGAATCCAAATACTGTTGTGTAGCTCCAGTGTTTTTTGTTTCGACATTTTGGTGAACCCCATAGCTTTCGGGAACTTGCGTATTAAATACTACTTTTTAGAAATACTCCACTGCATTCACTTCCGTAGAAAATAGATTCCAAACTGGAATAATTTTTTGTAGAATAAAAATTAAAAAATTAATTCTTTATGTAAGAATAAAATGATTAACGAGAAAAGAAATATCATTGTGGTAAAAGCGTGGGGTGCTTTGTTCTACATTTTTGCACTATTTCAGCATTTCGGAATAGAACTAGTAAGAAATTATAACAATTGACATCCAGCACCCCACGCGTTTACCCCAATGGCATTAATTTTCTCGTTAATCATTCTATTCTTATATTAAGAATTATTTTTTTTGTTTACTTTTTAGTTCGATCAACTGTAAAAACGTGTCTTTTATTATTATTATTTTTTAAACTATAAATTATTTTTTATTTTTTAGTTCGATCTACAATAAAATCGTTTTTTTTTTTTAGTTTTTTAGACTATAATTTATCCATTGATGAA
The DNA here is from genome assembly GCA_019973955.1 of Trichonephila inaurata madagascariensis. Taxonomy (NCBI): domain Eukaryota; kingdom Metazoa; phylum Arthropoda; class Arachnida; order Araneae; family Nephilidae; genus Trichonephila; species Trichonephila inaurata. Next base: position 52,201 of record BMAV01011512.1, on the reverse strand, counting down.
TTAATCTTTTCGATTTAACATTATAATTTAATTACTTAGTTGCTAAGTCTAAAATTAGTCACCAAATCTGGAAATGGAATCTGGAATGAGTGGCCAAATCTGGAAATGGAAAATAGGTAATCCTGATGATCCTGATCAGGACAATAGAACCAAATTATTAAATTATTGTATTGACATCGGTCCTTGACAAGTGTGTAAATTTTCGAATTAATCTGACCTTTTAAAGTGGTTAAAAATAAAGTTCATAGATTCCGTTACATACAAGTGAAGCCTGTTAAAAATTAGAGAAGAATGTTAAAAATTTTTAACGATGTTATGTTTATTTTTGAGGCCGTGTTATCACACGCACACACAAGATCGTAACATTTGATCATGCAGGGAAAAGGGGGTTTCACTATTTGCTGCATATCACGGTATTTGACTAGAATTTTTAATTTAGTGTAATGTTCGCAGGTATAATACGTAAGTACCCAATTCACAATAAACATATCAAATGTGTTAACTGAGGGTAAAATAAAGTTTTCCTATTCCAATAATTTTATTTAATTCTGAGAGCACTTCGTAGTTTTCATTGTACAATGACATTAGTAGAAAATGGTTCAAAAATATTAATGAGGTCACGATTGCGGATTAATGGATCAAAATTTCGAGGTTGATGTTGCTCGAATTGAACCATGAGTTTGAGTTACGATTCTAAGATTAATGATTGCTACGTGGAAAAATGAAGTTCTTTGTGGATTAAATTAAGCCTGAAAGTACATTCAGGGTGTTATGTTTTGTGAAGGAGGTATCAACTCAAATGACACTCTTTTAAATTGGCAGTGATTCAAAATGAAGTGGTTCATTTCCAAC
>BMAV01011512.1:20753-51249 GCA_019973955.1 Trichonephila inaurata madagascariensis | reverse complement strand
TTACCTAACATTTATTTCATTTTTAGATTTTCGAACGTAAACTACAGTTAAATTCACAAACATGTTGATGACACGCACATTTGCTGACACTTTCACAGGCGATCAACGTTAATTTTGCAATATTGGTACCTGTTTTTTAATACATATACATTTACATAAAACATGTATGTGTAACTAAAATGTTACATATGTACATATAAACGCTGTGATAAGTGATGCATTCCTTTCGATTACAAATCAATTTCAGAATGTTCACTTCTGTACCACAAATACAGTGAAATTCTTAACAGAAATTAGGGAATATGATATGAATTTTTTAAACTACAATTAGGTTAAAAAATGAATTTTTTCTTATTCACACAGACTTTTTTCGTTTCCAGCTGTAAAGAACAAATTCGGTGTTGGTGATATGTTATTACCAACTTATATACATACATACGACTAATACACCAGAAGGATTACAAGCTCGAGTCCTATTTTTGTTAAGAATACGGTGTAAAGGAGGTGATCCTTGCACTTTGAATGAAACAAAGTATTTATTCTGCATGGTATGATATATATTTTGCAACATGGAAGTAATTAATGTCTTAGGCGTCATCCTCGTCATTTGATCGTGTTTTAAAAGAACAAGGACAATAGACCTCTAATACCTCTGAAACAACTTAATTTAAGTCGACCTGCCACCGTATTAAGGGCCGCGGTAGCCTAGTGGTCAAGGATACGAGCTCGTGGTCCTCAAGCCGTGAATTCGAACCTTAGTGCCACTGAAGATCCACGATCCCTAGCGGTTGATACACGTTTAAACTATCATAGCTTAATATTCTCCTGTTGGCGTGGAGTAGTAATTTGGAGAAAGAGATGCCAAAACTCAGGAGTCTTCCTCAGCAATTGACCGAAGCTCAAAAGTACGAGGCCCGTCATCTTAATTTAAAAAAAATACTTTCTATGTACTGCAATTTTTATAATATTTTCCTGGTTAAGGCTCATAATAATAATTTTTTTAATGATATTGCAGATCATTTGCTAAAGTCGCTACTACTAATGGTGTAGAGGTGAGTGTCCCTCGCCCCTCACTCTTATGTCATGAAATTCCTTCAAAATAAATTGAGGTCTGGGAGAGTTGGTTGTCCAACTCTAATATTGGCTTACTAGTCAAATCCTTCTTTCCCAAACCCAGTTTAGATATCAATCCCCATTCCAGTTACGTTACACAATTCTTAACAAACCATGGCTCATTTGTTTCTTACTTGCATCACTTCAAATTAAAAAGTTACTACCAATTGTCTTTGTGGATCTGTCGGGGTCGCTGACCATTATGTATTCGCATGGCCCCTGACTAAGGATTTCCATTGGGTCTCTCAATCTCAAAATGTTAAGCCTGTGGTTACAATATATCGTTCCATTCACTCTAAACTAAAATCATGTTTTAAAATTGTCTCTACAACTCGGGATCAAATTCCTTAGTTGGGATTGGATCAGTACTCTTATGTTGTCCCAGGCGTTTTTCTCTTCTTTTCCCCTCTCCTTTTCTTTCTTTCTTTTTCTTTTTTCCCCTCCTTTCCCAAATATTACCTGCATTTTTCGTTTCTTTTTTGTGCAGTGCACATATTTTATATTTATATTACTTTTGATGCATTCGCAAAAATACTGGAATAATATACATTATTTTTCCTGTCTTACCCTTTATGTTCTTTTTATTATTTTCAGCTTTGTATGTATGTACTTTGCAATAACATATGTATTTCATTTCATTTACCTTTAATTTGTAATATGTAAATTTAATGTGTGCTACTGTATAAAATGTAAACTATGATTTTGCTCAATAAAGATTGAACTCGGGGGTGGTAGTATCCCAGGGGATCGTTTTGTAGCTCCAAACCTCTTTCGGGTGAGCTCGATCCCTTGGGCATTCCCCCAATAGATCCCTTGTTGTTTTTCACTGCGATGTTAATAAACATCACACTTAAAACTCACTCCACCATAATAATGTTTTATCCTCCTATCAAATGTTATTTATTTTTCTAAATATTCAGCGAATATTATTATATAATGAATATATATTGGAATGAATAAGTACTGAATTTTCCTCCAGCTCAATTATCAAAAATCTAATCCAAAATGAAACCTACCACAAAAGATACTCCTAAGAATTAAGCAAGCTACTTGAATCAAATCCAAAGGAAGAACAATGTTTCCCCCAACACCCAGAGCGCTCTTAAACTCTGGCAAAAACGACCCGCGAAAAAATAAGGGAACTCCATTTTATTCTTCTAATCAAGAGAAAAGTGAGGCATATTTGGCACCCTCACGCAAACTGAAGAGGGGGAAGCCCCCTTTTCCCAAATCCAGTTTTCCCTACTTCGCGTGCTAAAACTCATTAGCCAGAGAAGTGATGGTAGAAATCATTTTAACTTTAATGCAATCCAGTCTCACCTGAAAATTTCCTTCCACTACTAGGTTCGCACACTTCCAAGGAGAAGCGATCTAAGTCCGGGCCACTCTGAGAAAAAGCGAGAAGTTATTTTTTTCTTTTTCTTTTCTTTTTCCTTTAAGCTTATTCTGCGAATGCAATTTTCAGGCAGGTAATCTTATCGGGCATAACTCCGGGAAGAATAAGGCTTTATTGTCCTTTAGTGTCATTACATGTAAGCACTGTAATCCTTAGACATGTAGTACCACTGAATAAATCATTCCCATGCGTCTGAGTGGAGGTTTTCTTGCTGAAAACTTTTATGGAGGGGTTTTGTTTTTCTGCTACTTCTTTTTCTCTTCTGAAAGGAAAATTTGAAATTCTGTTGGATGATTAGAAGCAGTAAAAGATATAGGTACTGTATACCCTGGAAGTAAAATTTTAAATTTAATTTAGTACCTTAAGACTAAAATAGTTTAACCTATATTTCTATTTGATCGATTTTTTACAGTCGGAGTCGCACTTTCAAGTCGCATGAAGGCTATTGGCCAAGAGCCTCTTAAATTCTGAACTTTGGTTAAGTGGCAAAAATGACACCTGACACCCATTCTACAATCCAAATTTTACAACATGACAGTGTGGGGACTTTTTGAACCTCGATAGATTAAACACGCAGCATTTAGCGCCATGAGTCTTCATTGGTCAGGAGACAGCCTTTTACAGAGGACTCGAGCGCATGACATGTGAACACCGTGTGTGACTTCTCGTGACCATGACCCCTAGCTACCGCAATCGGAGCCTCGGTAGCCTGATGGTTATGAACAAGATCACATGGGTAGTATGTCCTGAGTTTGAGCTCTAGTGCCACTGAAGACCTACAGTGTAGATGGGCTGATGCACGGGGGTGACAGTTCAGGTATTGTCCTTGTCACTTAACCTAGGCTTAAATTATGAGGTTCGTTGCCAACAGCCCATGTGTCGCCTTAGAGTGTGATGTTAATAAACACTCACTCACTTGACCCTGGACAGGTTAAATATGCTTCATTTTACATTGTGGATCTTCAGTGGCCAGGAACTGTCCTTTAACAAGACTCTAACCTACAACTGGACAACACCAATTCGCTACTTAGCTTCCATGGGCACAAACTTTTATATTTCATGCCATGACAAACAGTTCAAGATTTGCAAATTATCTAATTAAAAATCTATAATAATCTAAATTAAATAAAAACATTATCGCAGTTATTATTTCAATGCTTGTTAAAATTCAAATATTAATATAATCATTAATTAAGCATGTTAACGATAAGTTTAATATTTAACTACGACACATTTTTATACTACGGCAAATTTCCCATTTTTTTTTTATTTCTAGAAATCCATTTAAAAATATTTATTTTTGCATCTTTGATTATATCTGTATGTAACACATATTATAGAACAACAATAATAGTTTTAGTTGCTTATTTTTCAGAACAAGTTGAAAATCCAAACATTTATATTTTTATTTCAAAGGACAAATGATGCTGTTTTTTCATTGAAATTACGGTATTTAGGGAATTCTTTACTTTGAACGAATTATCATTTATTTGGAAAATGAGTTTTTAAAATACATGTTTCAACGCTTTTACCGTTTAAATAGAATATAAAAGCAAAATTAAACAAAACTTTTCAGTTCCTAGACAAGTTTTGTATTGATTTAAAAATAAGTTAACTTTCTGCGAATTAGTTGACATTTAATTTTTAATAGAAAATCTCTTTACATTTTTAAAATTTAGTTTCTCTATTAAATATAAATATAACATTTTCAACGAAGGAAGTTCCATTAGATGTGTTACATTTTTTCCCCTTAAATAGTGCAATTACTTGGATTAAAGCTTATTAATAACAACTTTGTACATTTTATGCTTTGTTATTATATATTTTTAATGTTTTTTTTTCTTTTATATGCATATAAATAATATTTAACTTTGTCTTTTGTTAGTGTCTCTATTATAATGCATTATTTTTCACCATCATTTAAAATTCGTAAAAGAAAAATTGTGGCTTTAAGCCATCATGAATTTATAAAAGCTTCAAAGAATAAAATTATTATGTTAAAAGTAATCACATAATTTATCGAATTAAGTAAGGAATTTGATTTCTTATTAAGTAAAAAAAATAAAGGAATAATAAATGGAATATAAAATATAAATCTTTATGAAATCGTTAAAGTATTTTAATGTATACACAATTTATATCTGAACTTGTAACATTGCACAATATAACAAAAATTCCATTTATAACAAATAGAAATGCTCTGTCAAATTTTTAGTGGTGATAAAGTGGATATTTTGACATTATTACTGAGCTAACATTAATACAATATTTCTAATCGTGCCAATTTTTTTCATAGTTTGAATTATATATAAACTTGAATAATTTTGTTGTCAAACGTTCGAATCCTATTTTTTCTGTATAGTTCAGAAAAATACTGAAATTGCTTTTACATTAAAAAATAGGGAAACAAATTTATTTTCGAATATGTAAATTCCTATGAACAGTATGTATGATATAATAAAAGTTCTTGAGAGTTTCTTCTCATAATTGTTATTATTATTTTTGGCATAAATTAGTTTTTTCCTTTGGTACTGGTTTTGAAATTACAATGAAATTACCTCTTTTCTAAATGCTTCGTATATAAGTACCGTTTTTAGAATTCTTCTACCCGTGTACAATTCCCGATTAATAATATAAATTTTTTTTTAGGATAATAATACAGTAGAACCTGTTTGTGTGTGCAGTCTATTTTATGCGATTTTATTTTTGTGCGATTTTTTATGTCCTTTAATTCTTATGCGGTGTATAAATTTTAATGGCTTTGACGCCACTGTACTGTTTTCTATCTATTTACCAGTGGCGTAACGGAGAATGTTAGGACCTCCCCCTGAAAATCAGGTTTCGCATTAATATTTAATAAATTTGGCAAATACGTATTTAGCATTAGTCAGGCCTTGGGCCACTAGAGTCCTGCCCCCCCCCTCCCCGAGGCAGGACTGGATGGCTCTTTGGCGCCATTATAAAGTTTTCTATCTATTTACCAGTGACGTAACGTAGAATGTTAGGCCCCTTCCCCTCCTCCTGAAAGTCAGACTTTGCCTTTAATATTTTATAAATTGAGTAAATACGTATTTAGCGTTAGTCAGGGGTGATGCGGGGTGTACGTTACGTCACTGAAAGGCAGACACTTCAAGACGCTCTGTTCATTTGTTATAAACAGTCTCCCGACAATGCGCATTCAGTTGCTTTCTCTCAACTCTCCAGTCGTCCACGCTTGATTGAAGAAGGGACTTTCAACGATAGTGACGTTATCAATAATTTGATAGATTATAAAGTCGGACAAAAAGAACCGGATTCTTTGAGAGAGGATAAAAATTTACAGGTATCCAGCTTTCTAACAAATTGGAAAAGCATTTTCTTAAAATAGATACCAATTAAGAAAGGAGTATAAAATTCCAAAAAGGGCTTCAATCATTTATATCTGGTTATCGTGACATTTACAAGCAACTGACCACCGAACTTTCGTCACAAAAACTTATCTCTTACTTTATGATTCCAAAAAATAAATCAATTGAAATTGTTCCTTCAAGTGACGAAAGCGATTTTGAACTTATTCATTACAGGGCTTTAGATTACGATGAGTAGTAATGGATTATATATGTGCATTTTGAAAACTTATGCGTGCATACAATGAGAAACTATATGTTTTTAAAATGTTTCCATGTGTAATATTTAATTATTTATTTTGTATGGAAGTACTCTTACATAAATTTCGTAAATAATTGGCATATCTTTTAAATGCGATTTTTTTTTATGCGGTCCCTATCCACTGCATAAAAAGAAAATTTTCTGTAGTATTTCCTCGAATTAGTTTGTTATATGTAAGAATTTAAGAAATTTCTGAATATTTTTTTTCTGCATTTATTTTTATGCTGTTCCTATCTATTGCATAAAAACAGGTTCAACTATCCACTTTTTTTTTAAATAACTGATTTTAAAATTTAACTATAATAATTAAATCTATTCAAGCAAGTTGTAGATTGTAAATATTCTATTTTACTTAAATTTTAAATATTTTCTAAAAGTCAGTATAGAATTTTAATAAAATGTTATTCATTCATCTGTTAAACATTTAAATTGAAATGTAAGGAATGAGCAACTGAGCCAAAGCTAATTTTTTGAGGCAGTTTGAATGGAAATTTCTCAATTGAGATACAATGAAATAGTTTTGCATTATTCAATTACTCTTGTACTAATAAAAAATGAAATGTAAAGCATAAATTGTATCCTGTAAATATATTTAACTCATTCGTATAAGTAGAAATATCTGAATATGTACTTATGTATTTTGTGTGTATGCAAAAAATATTAAATTATTTTAACAAATACGTATACATTCAAAGTTTACAAATTTTACTTGCATCAAAGGCCATACATAGATTTTCAATTCAAAAGCAATTTATTATAATCTAAAAAAATGAATAAATACTTAAATAAACAGTATACATAAATAATTCCTATATTTTTATCATTATTATTTCTGCTCTGTAATGTCAAAATATATCTGCAGTAATATTAAATCAAAAACATGACTTTTCATTTCTTAAATTACACCTACGTAACTTTTTTTTATTCAAATTTCTAGTATTTATTAGAAGTAATGCAATTTTGATGAAATTTTTTTTCGATTTTATTGTAAAATAATTTTATAATTACGGTTTATGATATTCTCCAATAAAAAAACTTTCAAAGATTTTGGTATTCAAATAATTCATTTTATGTTTTTGTTTATGAAAATCAAAAATTTTTACCGAATACTAACCGAACTATTAATTACCACAAAGTACTTAAGAAAGCCAGTTTTTTCTAAGAAAATAAATTTTTAAGAACTTCTAGTCATTAATATTCCAGACAGCACTTATGTAAATTTCTAGTCATTCAAAATTTTGCAATGCACAAATAAAAGTAATAACCAAAAGAGTGAGACGATACTTTATCATGTCATGTAACATGCATGATATGTTGTTGCTCCTTATTTGCTAAAATGTAACAAACCCTTCGTATAATATTGTAGGGTTTTTTTGTTTAGATAAAAATTCGCAAGCAAATAATAATTTTAACCGATAAAAAAAATTCTGATCTTTGGATGTTATTCAAGTACTGTTTTTTTGTTGAAATAAGGATTTCTTTTTACTCATTTCGAAAGTATCAAAGCTTTCATGTTTAACAAATTCGTTTGTTTGTTTTTCAGATGTTTTAAGCTATCATTAAAATCTTTCAAACACTTTTATTCCGGTTTTTTTTTGTTTATGTAACAGCCCCAAATATGTAACTAATTAAAGAAATTTCAAAAAAGCTCTAACTAGGTGACTAGGTATTGTTTGTACGGAGGGGGGAGGGCAATTTCCCCACTACAACAATCATTACGGTTAATCTAAAATTAAAAAAAGTATTTATTAGTTCATAAGCTAGTTTGCTTGAAAATTTAAAAAGATCAAACATTTGTGCACGTAAGTGCGTGTTTTGAAAAATCTGAAAATTGCGATACTCTCCCATATCTTTCTCCAAGTAAAATTTTGCAAAGAACTTAATTTATGCATAATTAATCAGAATTTAACATTAAGTTTACATTATTATTCCATTTTTAAACATTAAATGATTTATAATTATTTAAAATTTTTACAACAGCACAACATAAAAAAATAGTTTTGTTAATTTAATATGTTCCTCATTACCGTAAAATCTGACATATAACGCGGTAAAATTTTATTTTTAGGTATATTCACCGTATAACGCACACCCTATTTTTACAAAATTCCAGAAATGTAAATGTGCAATGCTCTTATGTTTTGAAATAATTTCTTCAAGGTATTATCCCAAAAGTTTTAGAAAAAATAGTATTCTTCTAAAACTACTACCCATTAACTTAAAAAAAAAGTCATTTATTTCAAATAAACACATTTCGATTTTTGTAGAAGTCAATTCCTTTTTGACATTCATCTCTTTTTCTATTTTTAAAGCTTTCAATTTCTTACCAGGTGTCCATAAATTTCGATATTTTTTGTGTCAAAAGTGCGTGCTATACGCCGTATTTTTGCGGTAATTATCACTGTCTTTAAGAAAGATACATTTGACTTTTATCCGTATAACTTAAAGTTATGAAAACTAAGCTATTTAATAACATTAAAAGTTAAATTAATAAATTATCTGCATGTATTAGTGTATAATTGAATTTATATATTGATCTTTTTAGGATTATCTTACGGTTTTAGCAGTTATTTATTGTTATTCAATGAACCATATTTATCTTATATAATTGTTTCTGAAAAGAAAGTAGCAAATACAAAATATTTTTTACGGAAAATGTCGATTATTTAATTTGTTTTATTAATAGGGAGCCAGTTGTCGATTTTATAAGACGTTAATTCTCTTCTCTACTTTTTATTTGAAATAAATAAAAACCAGACCTTAATTAAAACGAAAACCTGAAAATGAAATAAAAAACAATTTATTAATGTTTAAAATTATTCTTTAAATCAGAATTTCTAAATTAGCCTCATCATATTTTTGTGTGTAACACTGCTAATTACTTTATATAAATATGAGCTATTTTTTTTATAGAAAACTCCTTTCCATTATTGAAGTGTATCATTCATAAAACTTTTAAAAATAATGCTGAATCTTTCATAATACTTTTTTTTAGTTTCTATTATTTACGCTTATTTTAGTTTAAAGATTAGTTCAGCCTAACAATATTTTTCCTATGTGGATTATAAGTTGCGATTCTATAGCTAGTTTTATGATTTTTTAGAAGATGAATTAGAAATGTATGTAAATGAGAAATATTTGCAATTTCTATGTAAAATCCTAAATACTTTCAGTTTGTGGCACATTAATGTATAAAAGTGAAATATATTAAAAACAAGCATATTTTGATATTTTTAACTAAAATTTTGAAGCGTTAATGATACTGCAACTTAGCAATCCCGCAATATTTAAAGTAAAAAGTATTTGTGTTCCGTATTAAGGCTCTGTGATTATTTTTTCTAAACCAATTTAATAAATATATTCCTTATTGAATAAAAAAAAATATTACTTAATTATTACTCTACATTTTGTTAAGAAAAATGAAAAGGAAATGTCCAGAATTCAATTAAAGGTATATTTAAATGTGTTTGGCATATCCTCCGCTATATATAAACAGGTGAAGAAGAATATAAAAAGTCAAAATAAAAAATTGTTCAATTATATTCATAGGAACATGAAAAAATTGATAGTTTTGTTGAATTTTTTAAAAACAGTTTTTTGATTTGACTTTTACTCGGAATTTTTTAAAAATCGTATTTACAAATAAATCTATATAATATAATTACATTAATAAGATAAAATTTAGAAATAATTGGTTTTAAAATACTTCATTACATACATGTGTTAATTTAAATAACATTAACTACCGGAATTTCCGCCATAAATATCAAACTATTTTTTAATGACTTCAAAAGTTTTAAGCCTTAGTTTTATCTTTAATTTATCTTTATTCTGAAACTACCATTAAAATAAATTATATAACAGCATTTAAATATTAGACGATATCGATATTTAATGGATACAATTATTCAATTATGTATGTTCTCCGTAGTAAGTTTATGAGAAAACCATTTTTCAAGATATAATAATTCAAAAATTTAATAAAAGATAAAATTATTTTGCATGCCAGCTTAATTTAACAATAAATTGTAGTCTGTTTTCCTGGTTTTCTTCTGCGTAGGTTTTATTTTAGTGTAAAATAGAGTAATATGGTGTAAGAAATTTAATCGTGTATCTTTTATCCAGGGCCGATCCTAGCAGGTGTGCATTACGTGCACCGCACACAGGCGGCCAAGAGAACAATTGTGGGCTGCATAGAATTCTATCAATTAAAGTAAAAGTTATTACGAACTTCTCAAAATAAAACTTATAATAAGTCAAATGAATATGCTGAATTTTAAATAGTTATTAACCCTTTCGAGACGAACGCCCCAAATGTGAGATAGCGCAAAACAGCGCCAGAGGCCGAATGACTGCAAAATGGGACAGCGAGTTTCCTCTCCGTAGGCCGAATGACTCACCCGTGCGCCAGGCATTTGGGACGTTTTGTAAGTTCAGTTTTTTAGCAAAAGATGGCATTCTATGCCCATAAGATATGAGATACATGCCTATCTGACATTCTACTCGAAATGAGAGAAATATTACTCCCATACACGTGGTTTTTGTTTTATAAACATAAGGCGAAGGGAATGTTTCTGAATTGAATGTTTTACGACAGCTCTTGAAACGTGCACCTGGTATTTGTTTATAGTGAAGAGGGGAGATTTATTTTCGCTAAAGCATTTGATTCGGGTTCGAAGTCTAGGCTTAATGAATAATTAGATCAGGTAGACAAAATTTGTCTTTCTTTCTTATTTTTTATTTTCTTCAGAGGATTGGGTTTCGTTTTGTAGTCTAGTTGTTATTATATACTTAGATCTTGTAGACGAAACTTCTCTCCCTCTCTCTCTTTTTTTTTGTTGTTATAATGTTGAAGCTTAGAAAGTGTTTAACTAAACTCGAAAAAAGAATTCTAAATACAATTTTAGCTTCGAAATGTATTATGTAAAAAAGTACTTAAATGTGGTACATAAATAATGAATATAAAAAATGTAAAAAAATGTATTTAAACAAGAAATAACTTATGTAAATAAATAACGTAATTATGTGAAACATCTTGTGTATATCCTTGTTTTTAAACTTTTCATACTAAAAAAGAATTTTAAGTAACATTTTTATATTTCAAATATATAGTGTTAAGAGTCATTAGTGATAAATAAATAATGAAAAAAAAATGTTTAAAAAATTGTATTTGAGCAGAAAGTTACTTAAGTGTATGGAATATGTAAATACAAAATATAGAAAGCATATGTTTATTGCGTATTCTACAGAACTATATTAAATAACGCATTCAAGTTTCGGTATTTTCACGGAGTTAGGCTTATCTACACAAAACCCTCCGGCCTCTGAGTGACACTCGCGACAGAAAACTCCAGTCCCGCCGGTACACACGCGTTTGCGTTTTTCGTCCCGAAAGGGTTAGACTCAAAACAAGTACAGATTTCCCGATAGCGTAACTTAGTTTGAAAAAAACAGAATGCAGTGCACAGTATTTTGGTCTATTGTCCATTGATGTCTACTCTTTTCACATCCTTTACTTGATTGCAAAATTCGTGGCAGAGCCGGCAATTTCGCAATAGAAAATGTTTTTTGCTTATTAGTGGCACACTTTGAATCGATGTTTAACAAAGGTGTCTCACAAAAAGATCTAATATGGTTAATATTACCTAACACATAAGAGTGTTTAAATTCAATATGCATTTGGTGAAATTAAAAGTTTTCAATTTAATAATAGGTCCTGCAATTTAGGAAAACAAAAAAGAGGAAAGAAGTGATTTATGTGTATATTTTTTTAATGTTTACTTTTTATACTCTTATACATTAATAATACTCTTAATTATTAATGTTTATTTTTTACTCTTATAGATGAGTTTATAATGTCAAAAAACATTGAGTAGTAATCAAAGTATGAACAATTCTTTAGAGGGGTGGCACATTAGGTCTTTGCACGAGGGTGGCCAAAACCCAAGGAGTGGTCCTGTTTTAAATGATTAATTCGTATGTGCTTACTCTATGTTAATGTAGCCTTATTAACATAGTCAATTATATTTCAATCCTACATATTCGCATAACTTTATTACACAATCAAAATACAAATAAACGCTTGTCGCATATTTTATATACTAAGTAACATAATTTTATCTTAATACATTGGACAATTTTATTAAATATACATATTTGTATTATCTTATGAAACACACATATTCGTATTATCTTATGACACGCACATATTTTAATAATTTAATAAACACATTTTAATAATTTAATAAACATACATTTTAAACTAACTTTATCAAATACTTTCCTTAGTAGCTTTTTATTTTGTGTGTTTTATGCTAACCACACAATCAAATCTTCCCCCAATCATCATCTTCCTCGATGCATGCACCACTTTCACCCCGAGAATAGCGTGCAATATTGTGCCTTCTCCCGAGACTGTTAACGAGAACTCTGATGGGATCTGCCACATCCACTCAGGGTTCAGCACACAAACCTTGATGTAAAACTGCTGATACAGTTCTGCTGTTGAAGGGAGTTTTCCGATACACAAGTTTGTAGCTCTGTGCTTTATGCGCGCGACATTAATCAGAGAAGTACCATTATGGGTCTGACACATAAACGAATACCTTGCAGGGTGTGATGGAACTGTTTCTTCTCGGTGGGTCGTGCCAATGATGATTATACTTACTAGAGGGAGTGAGGTAGATAGGTCTGAAGTACGGAAGGATTGGGTGGTGGAAGGGAATTGTTTTCCAAATAACACTTACTTTGAATTTTATTGTTAAAGTTATTTGAAATAGTATTATTGAAAAACAAAAATGCTAATAGTCCGTGTTCAAATTTCTAAGCAGAAAATCTTTTATTTAGAAATATGAAGGGAAGCACGGTTTATAAAAAGCTGTTGTTGTTTATGGCGGTTTATTAGAGAATTAATTTATACATTTTATTCATTCATCCGATAAATTCAAAGCGAGATTTAACGCAGCATATTAGAGTCTAAAAACTAGTACGTAGACCACAAAATAAGATAAGAATTTTACTTTATTTAAGAAAAATCTTTGTTTAATTTATACTTGCATTTTGATGAAAATAAGACAAATATAAGAGAAATTGTACAACACTTTGCAAGTTGAGAATTCAATATGTTACATAAAATTAACAAAATTAATTCATAGACGATAACCGGCATATATTTGATTTTCAAATTTATTATGAATATCTTTAAAAATTTGAGAAATATTGAATGCATTTTACTTGTGAGATGTTTAAAAATACTAGTGTTGAAAATTAAGTGATCATTTTTGTTTGATTACTCGCGTAAGTACTATGGATAAAATTGATGCAATTAGATATGTAAAATTTAACGTAATATAAAAAATACCACACTTAAGGTTGTTAAAAGCATGCATGCTTATGTGTATACGGATCATTAGTACAGAAAAATCTTTAAAAAAATACAAAGGGGAACAATAAAATAAAGAAATTGGGAAATTAATCTCCAGTTTTAGTTACGTAGTGTGACTACAGTAGATGAATCGGGGTAGAGCGGACTATGCATGTTTAGTTTGTAGAGGGTCAAGTTTCTCACTTTGGCATGGTGTGGAAGTTTGGAAAAAGATAGAGGGCAGCTCAGGTATCATTTTCGCCGCTTGATAAGGTTCAGAATTATGAGGTGAGTTACCCAGTGGCCCATACAAAGGGAGGGCAGGTTTGGACCCCTCATTTCCCTTGATTTTCTTTCGATTAATTATAATCTTTTGTATATAGTAAGCAAAATTTAACTAAGAATTTATAATTAATAACTAATTTTATTAATTAATGCTAATTTTTATTCAGTAATTTATTTTTCACTGTTTTTTTCCGACAATTGACACAATCAAAAAATATATCTGGATGCGTGAATGATGGACTTTCAACTATGGACCCCTTCTCCCCTACCCCTTGAAAAAATTCCTGTGTGCGCCGCTGGTGTCATCCATATCTCTTGTGTTGCTTTTAAAAGTGAAGTTAATAAAAAAAATCATAATGTTATTTAGCTTCCACAAAATGAATTGATCATGGAAATGAGAGTGTATGAATCTCTTTATCTAAACGGGCTCCTCAGTGAAATGAACGAAACGCAAACAGCAGATTTCTGTGATGTAGCCTTCTAGAAACTGCAATCCTTGAAACTCAAGTTTTTGGGGAGGGAAACTTGTGAGTTACGGACTTTCTTCCACCTGAGATTTTTAAGGCAATTGAGAAACCGTTGCACTTCTGTATGCATTGCTTCCTTACGGATTCGTGCGACTGTTTCCTTAAGTTACCCACAGCTCTGAGAGTCACATAAAGTACCTAGCAATTTGCTTTTAGGATTTCCTTATCTTAAGTCTCCCAAAGAATCAAAACATCGGAAAAAGCATTATTAAATTTGCGAACGAACGAAGCGCCAAGCTCATAAATGCATTTACGAAACATATTCTTCTACGCAAGTGTAAGCTAATGTAAGCGACAGTAAAAAAACCATTAGTTCTTTATACTTTTTTTTTTATCTTTGAACAATTCCTTCTGTCTTAAATATATAGTTTTTATTTTTTTTTTTAATTTTGAATATTTTGTAGATACTACATTTATTCACTGAAAATACTGTGACCATTTTTATGAAATATTGCTTAGAAGATAGTCAATACTTTTTCTAAAAATGCAATAAAAAAAGCATTACATTTATAGATGAAATCTGCGTTTTAAATAAGTATGAACAAGTAAAACCTTTCTGAATTTTTAATTGTTTCTAAATTGAAAATGGAATTGAAATCAAATCAGAATATTCTTATCTTTGGATTCATAAAAAAAGTAAATATCTACAGCAAAAGTTGCTAAAAACAGCAAATACCAAAGGTTAATTTTGGATTCAAAGCATCAATCAAACGAACAGTTGCCAACTTAAAAGCCTTTGAGAAACAGAAAGATAAAATAAATATATTTAAAGTTACGCAATAAGTTTTATGGTATGCTTAGGATAAATATATCATTCATCAAAAAACTGGTTGTAAGCATATTTTCAAACTTTTTTTATTACTTATTTTGTACAGTTTTTAGAATGATGCACCTTGCTTTTAGAGAAATACACTTAAAGAAAGTTCTAAAAATTTCATTTCGAACTTCTTTACTTATTTCTGTATTGATCTAATAAAGATAGAGACAGCTTTGTGCTTAATAATAAAACATTATTTTGGATTATAATACTATATATAATTCATAATTAGGGTAAGAAAAGTTATTTGTTAGAAATATTATTATTCTCTTATTACTTAGCAATAAGAGAGAAGTTAATGTATTAATTAAAATGCAATATGAATACATAAAACGAAACGTGAAAAAGTAGTCCTGGAATTTTTTTTTACAGATTCTAGTGATATTTTTCCTATTAACTTCTCGGTATCCATAAATTAAACTCAGATTCTATTAAAAAACGAAAACTAAAATAGATAGTTCTTTTTATTTACCAATGTTTACAGAAGTCTCATCTTGACAGATATAATATAAGAGTAAACTTCTACATTTGTTAGTCTTTACACCCATTTAAGCCAATGGGATTACGTTATTTCTCTAATTCTCAAATCCTATATTATGACATCATTTAGTACAGTGGTCCCCAACCACCAGGTTGGGGACCGATACCGGTCCATGGGTCAAATAATACTGGAACATACAAAAAAAAACCCACGTTAAATTATTTTAATTTTATTTACTGTGGTGTATTTCTCTCGAGTTTGTACAACATTTTAGGGAAATCTTCTTATAATCCTTGTTAAATATTTTATAACCATGTTTTTGGTGCAACTGCTATTTATTCATAAAGCATGTTTAAATACAATTTAATTGAAATTATTAAATCAAAACAATCCAAAATATAAACAATCAACTCCCCTCCCACATACACACAGCTGTCCGCTGTAAAATTGTCAAATGCTGACCGATCCACGACAATAAAAAGGTTGGGAAGCACTGATTTAGTAGACTGTCTTTTTGTAAATATAACAGGATCTTTGATATGAGTATCATTAATATAACAGTGTTTTTTTTTAAAAAATTTTACCTTTAATATACAAATGTTAATTTTTTAAAAATCAACATTTTTCGTGAATTGTTTTTGACTATTATTCCGCAACTTCAAACAAGCAGAAGACAACCAAAAATGAATAACATAAAATAAAGATGAAAGTAAAAATTTAAGTTTAACTTACGTCGAATTCGAAATCAAGATTTTACTAATCTGATTATTCAATTTACTTTGTGCTAAATTGTGCGGTTTATCTCTTATTGTACTTAATAAGACTTCCATTTTTCTTTCAATAATATTACCTAAAATATAACAAAATGCGCCTTTGAGACCTTAACTCAGCATCAATACGCTGTGATACATTGAGTAATTGAACTGTGTAAATATTAACACCAACTAAATAAGCTTTGCGATTATATAGTTTAAAAAGCAATACTATTATTTTTGAATCTTCATATAGCCGTGCATTTACTTATTTCATTTTTCTTCTGACTATACTAGAGTATCTGACTTAATTAGAGAAATTTAAATTTTCTTCTGTTTATTATCGCTTGTTTATTTAACTATTAACATTTAACCATCGTAATTACGAATATTATGTCACAACATTTCCGTTTTTATTTAAATAAGTAAATACATTCAAAAAAGTTGCAGCGTAGCAATAAATGGCTTTCAGCTTTATATGTTCAGCATATATAATTTATTAAAAACATCCCTCAGAAAATTCTATAAACCACTGTTTCGTATTTAAATGTGAAATTAATAGCTTGTTTTACATTAAACCTTTTCAAAGGAAAACTCGTATATCATTCTTTACCATTTAATCTTTAACGCAATCGCAATTTACCAAATCTGCAGGTTATTCTGCAGCAAAAGATCAAAGAGCATCAATCAAACTACATGAAATGCCTCTCCAATTTATAGAGTACACTTGTCGAGTACAGTGATGACATATATATAGCGCTCGCAGCCATTGCCCATCGAATTGCTCGTACCCAAAGGTATTATGCCCATGTCATGCAAATTAATTATGTCACATTGAGGTACCAGGACGACTGCAAAGCGAATAGAATTAACGCGCCGTTATATAGTTATCGGTTTGGAATCGCTTCATCAACTTATAATAGATAACTCTGGTTGGCTGGACTATGCATTTGACGTAGCTAACGTTGCAGACGGACTATAGCCTGCTTTAAGGATAATGTATGTACATTACACACGGATGCTGCGGTAACAAAGTTTGGTATCAAGTAGTCCTTCTATACATTGGAGCCTGTTAAATAAAGAATTGCCTATTTTTTGTTATTAATTCTTAGTGCCATTGATGAAATCTGTAATAAAGTATTAATCGGTAAAAATAGGACTAAGGAATACAAAATTACTAGGAATTTAACACAAATGTGTGTTAGTTTTAGTGCTACTTAAAAATGTTCCTTTTAAGTGTTTTTTTTTTTTTTCAATTTAATGAATGAAATAAAAATTACCCTGTATATGGAATACGTCAATATTTTTTTTAATAAAATATTAAAACATATAGCTCCTTTGAAAGGCTTATATAGAAATTTCTTGCTAATAAATATTTTTGAGAGGAAAAAACGTGTTTCTCTGAATTGTGTAAATCAGTGCTTCACAAAATTTCAATGCTTGCGACCCAATATTCAATCACAATTTTCATCGCGTTCCGACCTTCAAACAATAGCAATGTATTGAATTCATTAATACTATGTTTTGGCGCTAAAGTTACAATACGACTTTAACATTTTAAGTACCACCGGCGTAGATATACGTCTCACACAGCCAAAGAATTAATTGCCCCGGACGTATATATATACGTCTTTCTGAAGTACGATCTTTTCTGTGTACTGCTACCCATAAAATTATTCCGAAGGCATTTTAATGCTATAAAATGAACTTGACAGTGTTTGCGAAGGATTTATTCATTTCAAAGGATTTGCTATACTTAATCCTTTTCTCCTCCCTCCTCCCCTCAATACATCACATATGCGCGCCTACGTGGAAAACAGTGCATTGGGGAGCGAATCGCGTAACTTTTAATCGACAGTGAAGGGATTAATTGTAAACCTTAAAACTTATAAGATAATAGTTAATTTTTGTATATAATCTCTTGTATAAGGCAAGCCCTTGGCTCACTGACAATTATTAAACTTGTTCTTAACTTCGTATTGTTAAATTCATCATAAAATATATTATGCAGCGCTGATACATTTATAAGTGTACTATATCAATTTAATTGTGTATTTAACTTTTTATTTTGTCAGAATGTGTATTTCGTTTGCTTACTTTCAGTAAATAAATAATTTTCTGAATAATGTTTTGTTTTTGACTTTTTAATATGCTCGCAACTTCTTCGTAGAGTTATCACGTCCCTTCCTCTTGAATGGCACCCCACAGTTTGAGAAACGCTGGTGTAAATGTAACAAAAAACTGTTTTTTTTTCCCTCTAAAACTATAATCTCTCTATATAAAGGAGAAAAGTGACTTACTCACTCAATACGAGATTTCAGGAATTATTAAGTCCGTAGTCTTGAAACTGGACAGAAATATTATTTTAATGAGTAGAGATCAGTAAAAAAAGATCTTTTTCAAAATCCGACTCACAGTGAGTGTTGTGAGGGCGCAATAGATAAAAAAATAACGTTTTTAAACTATTATACTTACAAACTTGAAACTTGGCAAACATACTTCTTTTGTTGAGTAGAGATTCTATAAGAACAGGTTCTGCGGAAATTGAATACCAAAGATGTTTTCGAGATTGTGTTATAGATTTAAAAATATCTCGTTTTTGAAATATTAGACTGACAAACTTTAAATTTGGCAAACGTTTTTCTTCTGTTGAATAAAAATCCACTAAGAAGAGTTTTATGGAATTCGACACCCATGAGGGATTGCTGAAGGGGGGAGGGGGTACGAGAGATTTCTTAATAACAAGCAATATGAAAATATTTCTCTTAAAGCCGATTCCTACTTAGGTCAGCAAAGGAAAACTTTATTTTAGTTAATTAAATTTAATTGATGAATTAATATTTGAAAAACTGTATAACATCAAATATTATCCACTACAAGTTTAAAAAATGTATTTGAAGCAAAGAAAAATTCGATAGAAAAACTTATTGGCACCATCTGTTGCAGCTAATTCTAAATTCATTAGAAATAACGTAGAATAAAATTAAAAAAAATATACAATTTAAGTAATTTTAAGTAAAATTTGCATCAAGTGTCATTCGCTACAAGTTTTAAAAATATATATTAGAACTTCAGTGGATGAATAAAAAGCATTTTATTCACGATTGAAAATTTAAACAAGATATATATATATATAAGTATAGGGAGTGTGTGGACTAACAGTAGGGATTGAAAAAAAAAAGATTCCCGTTTTTAAACTATTAGACTTACAAATGTGGAAGTTGGCAAGAATGTTTCTTTTAATGAGATATCTGCTAAAAATGTTGCTTTAGGAAATCGACTAAGGGGTGGGGGAATGGGGCTAAGGGTTACAGTGACGTAAATGATAAATATATTTCTGTTTAAGAAATTCAAGTCCTGTCCTTTTTAAATCAAAAAGCAAGTGCTATAAGAATATTTTTTTAATACAATCCAAGGCTTAATGCTAAGATTTACATAACAATATCCTAGAAAAGAAGGTACAGTCTTAAAATTTTATGAAATGCACATCGAAGCAGGTGAGTAACGGTTAATGCTTTCTAAATTGCAATACATCATTTTACATTTCAAGTACTTCGTTTACGGTTAAACAAGTGAAGGAATCTAAATTCAAAATAATTTTGGGGTTGTTTTTTTTGTTTTGTTTCTAAAGTTCCTTATTAATTACAATAGAGGGCAGTTTAGAAAAAACTTTGAACATCCAAATTTTACTTTCTTTTAAGATAAGGGACATTTTTTTAAAAATATATTGAGAAATTCTTGTTTTTATCTGCGAATGAGGTTATTTTAAGTATTATTGAAATGGCCAAAGAGAAAGAGGTAATATATGTAAGAAGCTTATTTAAATGTTTCTAAAACTCTTTTGGTGAAAAAGATCGATTACTTATGAAACTAGTTTTTGACAGAAAACAATATTTAATTTTTAAGTGCTTAAAATATGTTTATAATCTGATATTGAAATGAAGATATATCTTCTTGCTATTTAGTGGTTTTTATCAGCTTATGAAAGCAGTTACAAAGTAGTTACAGTGTTCAATGCAAAAACCTGCCAAAATTGTTGTCGGACTACCTACTTTTATCATCTGTTTTCCTTCAAGCACCTTTCTATTGATAAACAATTACGTTTATAAAATGGACTTATTTGTATTCTTTTTCTGGCTCGTCTTCAAAATCTAAGAATATCTTTTTGAATTTTTATTTCTATTTACATACTATTTAAATTTCTCATTTTCTTAACTTTCTGTATACAGAAAATGGAATATATATATATATATATATATTTGCTGCATTTTTGAATGCAATTTCTGCATTTTTTAATCCAATTTCCAGGTAAGTAACATTTATCTTGTGATGGATTTAGATATTCTACTCATTATTTTCAATAGGTTTTTGCGAAGTATTATTAACACAAAGGATAAAGGTTGGACGGCTACAAAACATGTTCAACCCCACTTTTATATAAATTATTTTATATATAACCTGTCCTAAATCAGCAATGTTTATAATACTGTAGCATGTTTTTTTATATTATATTTTCACCATATCATATTTTTAAGTACTCATTTATCCTTATATATATATATATCCTTTATTTAACTGTGATCTTCTTTTATATATTTTTATTTTTAAGTTGCCAGTACTTTTCTTGGAAAAACTATCTTACAATTCATTTGCGTTCTGAAATTTGAAAATTTCGGACTTGTTTTGACAAAAGAAAAGCAAAGGCTTAAAAAAATATTTCGAATAAGAGTTTTGGAAAACATATTGTAGCTGAAAAGAAACAATTTAATACCTATTTCTTTGTCACAAATAGAAAGGCGCCTAACGCTTTCAATCCTATCAAATGCAAATAGATCGTATTTTCTGTACCTTTGAACTCACTCAGTCGTGAAGTCTCATATATTTACACAATCCACGTGCAACAATTATTTATGTTACTATTAAAATAAAAAAAAAACATGTTTACGTTATTTGCGAGGATTACTTACATTTATTCACCGTTTTTAACTCAAATATAACTTGAATCCACTAAAAATATGATATATGTCTTACTCTATGTAAATGTTGTTGTTTTTTTAAATTGTCAGCTTTTTCATGACATTGTAATTTGTTTCTGTGTGCCAGTAATCCCCATGATTATTCATTCTTCTGCCTGTTTCTTCTCACTCCTCCACATGTTTTACCATTCTTCGATTTGATTTCACCGCTTTTTTTTCTATATTATATTTATCAGGATTTCCACTTATTTTTATCATTGAATTCATGTGACTGATTGTTTACAAATTAAATACTGCTGTATACCACTTTGTAGGTACAGTATAAAAACTTTCAAACAGTTAACTGTGGGGCTCCAATTTTAGAGGGCGCAGTTATGTGTGCCACGGAAATCAAGCAATGACTCGTCTCACAGAGTAAGTTGCGCTGTTAAGATATTGGATAAACAAGCAATATAATTTTTTTTAAAGTCAATTCTTTCTTAAGTCAACAAAGAAAAAATTTAATTTAGTTTCTTTTTATTAAATAAGTACAATTAATATAATATGTATATATGTACGACGGAATCACAATATTAAGTGGCAAAACAACTTTTAAATTAATATTGAAAACTTTTTAACCACATTGAATTTGTAATTACATTATTTAATAAAAGTTGAATTTTTTTGGTTAGAATTTATCTTAAAACCAGTGTAAAAGGAATGCTGACGTCTAACCAGCAAATGATTTTATTCAGGTCAAGTTAAATCTTCACCACAACTTTAACAAAAGCAATTTTATCCAATGGTGCTGCCATCTAGAGGAAAAATATCGACTGAAATATTTATCTTCAACTATAATTAATTAATTACATTTTATTAATGAGTTAATATTTGAAAAAACTGCATTAACAGCAAGTGTCACCCACTACTAGTTTAAAAAAATGTATTTGAACTTAAGTGGATGAATAAAAAGTATTTAATTAACTATTGAAAATTTAAACAAGATATATAGATAAATATACATAGGAAGAGTGTAAACTAATAGTAGGAATTGAAAAAAAATGGGTTTATTTTACAAAATTGTTAATTTTATTTCTAATAGTTATTTATTTGGTTAATGCAAATATATATTACATACATAATACTCGAAAAACGCAGCCAACTGTAAGTTTTTATGGATATCGATGAATTTTAGTGCATGTCGAAATTCCCACACTGAGAGACCTAAACAGAGATTTATTTCCTTCTTTACTGATAAAATATTTTTCTACCTGTCTTGCCACTAAGGAATTTTTGGAAGAGTGGGTTAGGGTTTGTGGTTGATAACAGTACTCTTACAGGAAAGCCTCTTTCCTTTCCAACCCCAATAAAATAACTATTGTTTAGGCAGCATGGTATTGGTCTAGTACTCTAACGTCCTCACATGGTTCAACATCAAACAATTGGCATTTACATCACTAAATATCTAAGTAACTTCGGGTCAGCAGCTATCAATAGACTCAGAGCATGTTTGGAGTCATGCATGTATCTCATGGCTTATGATACCAGAAGGAACACTATTATAAATAAACTTTTCTACTTTTGCCTTTGCCACTATTAGGATAACATCTAAAAAACATTATCATCACACATAAATAAATTAATTATGTGAATTTGTACACTGTTACATCCAGTTTATACGGGGACGCATGAGTTCATCTTATACTTTTCATGTTTTTATTTACTTATTTTTTCCAGCTCGTCCTCGAAATATTCTAAATATCTTAAAATTTGAGAGTATGCTTTGTTTTTCTCAAAAATTACAATTTAAATAGGCAATGGTTACCACTATTTATGCATAACGGGTATACTCGTCAATATACAAATAACTGCAAGTTCTTCATGACGAAGAAACTCGTCAATCACAGTGAACTGATTAACTATTATGAACACTTTTTAGTTTAATAATTGAAATCCCTCGTTCTTCGTTGGAAAAAAAGTTAGTATTTCATCAAGAAACGCGCGGATTCTTCCATTTCCTTTTAAAAGAAACTTTTTTCCAAAAAATTACATTTTTTTATTGAAAATTGCTAGGTACAGATTTCTTTTATCACAAATATTAGATTAAATGGAAGTGCTGAGGTCTGTTT
The DNA here is from genome assembly GCA_019973955.1 of Trichonephila inaurata madagascariensis. Lineage (NCBI taxonomy): Eukaryota > Metazoa > Arthropoda > Arachnida > Araneae > Nephilidae > Trichonephila > Trichonephila inaurata. Next base: position 27,783 of record BMAV01011512.1, on the reverse strand, counting down.
TTTTTCTGCTTAAATCTTTAGATATTGTTTCTTTTCTGATTCGATGTTGTGGGGTTTTTTTTCTAGTTTTTGCGAGTAAAATTCGAATTGCATCTCTAAAATGATGATAATAATATTGAATGAGGATTCATATATCTAGAAATATACAATAAATTATTTTATTTTCCTGTTCAAAATACCTGCAATTTCTCCTTCACCTAAGTGATCAAATTTATGTTATCAAGCAATACATGAAAGATCCGTGGAAATAAGAGACAGTTTCTTTCTGAGTAATTTGTAATTTATTTTAGTAAATAAGTTAATAAGTCACTTCAATAAGTTACTTTTACTTAACATGAAACAATTACCACACAATAGCAACACTTCAAAGTTCACGCAGCAATATAAATTCATAATCATAATATTGCTTTAGAACAGCAAAATGATAAGTCGCTGAGATGCTTTGGTGTCAGTATCGCGTTCCTTACATATGCTGAGAAAATCCTTATACGTAGTATGTTTCAAAAGTTCGTGGACAAGGTGTAGAAAACCATACCCTGAATAGTTTGTGAAACCGCCCCCCTAAGGTGACCGTTTCTTTGATTATCCGCGTGAGCTAGAGGTGTAGTATTTACAAAAGGAACAAACATTTTTGTATTCTTGATATGACTTTATTAAGAATATTACTTAAGCCTTTAACAATTTAGATAATAATATTTGAGAGAATCTACTATGAACAAACACACAAAATAGTTATACCGAATCGCGTAACTTGGACCACTATCAATATCTAACCCGCTTAACCTCACTTCTAATAATATTACAAGTCCTAATATCAAATAGTAAATCCTACCTTAATTTGATTGTAGCTTCAATACTATGAAGAGGCGTCTGGGCGCGCGTGCAAAGGTATGCACCTTGACCTAATGGCTTAATCTTCAAGGTAACTTCTACTGGCTGTCAATTCACGCTTGTATCGATCTCTCGCATAACATTCCCCAAATTACCATACGACCTACTGTTATTTAAAAGCTATCTCATTTGCATTTCATCTTCATGTTTCGCTTCTTGGGTTTTGGTTTGAAAAGAGTTTCCATTAATCTTGGCCCCTAAAGAACCCAGAGAACATGTTAAAGAAAAGACGCGTGAGCCTGTGACAAGTTCACAGCACCGAAGCACACCCACCTTCTAAGTAGTCCCTCTGGATGACGAAACACTTCTGCCAGTGTTTGTATAACTTCTGGAAGCACAACTGGAAGTCATTTTTCGCAACCTCCAGAAAGCTTCATGCGATGCTACTTTCACTTCATCTGATGACACAAAACGGCGTCCCTGTAAATGTTTTTTCATTGATAGGAGCAGGTAACAGTCACATGGGGCTAAGTCTGGAAAATAGGGGGATGTGTGCGGAAACACGCTAGTGTGAGATTAGGCGGGGAACTCTTCCATTTGGAATCGATGTTCTATTGCGTTGTCATGCAGAAGATACCAGTCGTCACTCTGTGAGAACTGAGGCCGTTTACGACAAATGAATTCCCTCAAACGACGTCTTCAAAAAGTGTGTAGCCTCAGTGATTTGTTCAAGTGCTTAGCGACAATTTTTTCGACACATTCATACACCAACGCAACATTTTCCGCGTTCCGTGAAGACGAAGGTCGTCCAACGTGTTCATTGTATTCGATGGATTTTTGACCCTCTTTAAAATGCTGATGACATTCGTAAACCTTGAATCTTGCTATGCAAGGTTCATAATACACTTTACTTAGCATTTCCTAAGTCTCTATTGGTGTTTTACCTTAACCGTTGACAGAATTTAAGGTTCAACGCTCTTCAAAAGAAAAGCCATCTTTCTTTAGATCGTGTATTTAAGATAACTAGCTTCGGAAGACAACAGATGCGCTTACGGTACGATTACAACATGAAAAACCAACCTTGCCAGGTAGGGGAGGGTTGGGAGAATCCATTTCTAGTGATTTAATTTTAGGAACTTGCTTTCGTTTTGAGCAATAGCCGCAGTCCCCGAATTTTTGGATCGTACTACGTTGGACAGTCTGAAATTTTCTTGTGTGAATTAACTTTCATAGACTTTTCTGAATTTTTCAGGTCCATCAATTTTATCACCAAATTTTACGATATGGCGATGTTTGGCGAAAACACTTCACGCCACGGTTTTATATTCACTAGCATTACCAAAAGAGCTCTCTCAAACGATATTTCATACCACAATACCCTTTCATCAGAGAAACAATCAAAGTTGACTTTCCTCAAAAATACATTCTATTGAGCGTACAATTTATTAACAATTAATTCACTTAGAAACAGTATACTCAATTAGATATAACTGCCAAACAGAGGTAATTAATTATACGTAACAAATCAAATTAGTGAAAGGCAGTAAGAGTTCAAAGTGTTCATTATAAAAATAATAAAATTCTCAGTACTACTATAGCTTGTACATTTCTAATACCTTCAGATATTTTTGATGATAAATAGTTTCTTGATTAAAATTGAATTTGCGCCGTTATTTTCTAAAAGTTATAAGTAAGAAAGACCAGGAAAACTGAATTGAAAAACATCTGTGAATGAATTTTTCCTTCAATCATCTTCCTATTCCCGTATAATAATCCAACCATTTAAGCATTGTATATAAACTACATTTTTGTAGATTTTAGAAAAATATTTTTCAAATACTGCAAAGTAACCACACTTAACATCCAATGTAACATCCATTTTATAATCTATCGTTTTTAGAAGTTTTTCAATTATAATACAGGGGGAGTACAAATGATAAACCCTATTTTCAAAAATCATATATTACAATAAATGATACATGAATGTAAGGAGAAATATACCAAGCTTTTTCCGCTAATAATCAACTGCACAATTAAGATCGATTATTGAAATACAAACACGGCGACAATGACAGAGAATAGTCTTTGCGTATTAGTATATGCATGGGTTTTTCAGTTATTTCAGAGTAACGTGCATTTAGAAATAGCTAAGGAAAAGAAGGACAAACAAACATGAACATTCTGCGATGGTATCATCAATTTAAGAAAACATATTAATTGTGTAAAAAGAAAAGCAGTAAAAATCCAACCAAGATTCTTGGAAGAAACTATGGAGAGAGAGAGAAACAGAGTTTTGTTCGAAGTCCACAGAAGTCTACGAGACAAGCCACCTGTAAACTTGGAATGCCCCAGAAAATAGGAAAAATTTTACGAAATAAAAAATGAAATTTCATACCGTATCATTTGCATTTGACAAAACATATAGCAGAGGAAGAAAAGTAAACACTTGTGAAGCATTACGAACCATTGAATAGAGTGATGTTTCAAAATGTATGGAACGAATTGGATTACAGATTGGAAGCATGTCGTGTAACAAAAGGATCACACATCGAATATTTTTAACAGAAAAAAAAAAGAAAAACCTTGGAAAATTTATCTTTACATTCATGTATCACTTATTGCAATATGTGCAGTAGTTTCGATAATATGGTTTTTTAAAATCGGGTCCATCATTTGTATTCATCCTGTATTTTAACTCAACAAATACTTCGGAAACAAGCTATACAAATTTCCATTGCGTTTCAAAAGCATTGTAATAAATAATCAAAAATCTAGAGAACCAAAAGTAGTCCTCAGAGCTCTCTTCTAGTTTGAATTTTAAATAATTTAGATAAATGCTTTTTTTTTATTTATGATACCATATTTGGACCATTACTCCATACAATAGTAATATATTTGAAGAATTTCATAATGTTTTCATCTCATTGGAGATTTTCTAAAAAAAAAAGTTAAAATATAATTAAAAGATACGAAATGTAAAATATTATGTTCCATAAACATAGATGCTGACAGTCATCAAATGTGCGACATCTGTGTATCATAACCGTATAAATAATTCTACTGATTAATAGCTAAGATTAAAATGCAATAAAATTTGGTAAATAGGGAAGTTAAATAAATTCCATGAACTTTGTTGTCACTAAAAAGAAAAAAAAAATCTTTAACCACGCTATCGAAATATATTGATCTTGGATGTGTATTCGTTGATCCAATAAGTTCAAAGGAAAATATTTCCTGAGCTTACGATCTATTTTTAGAAAATTTTGCATTCATATAAATGAGAAAGCAAATTTACACTTGTGGCAGGCTCTATCCGCGGAACTTTAACTAATCATCTTGAGGAAACTATTCTTTAATTGTAATTTTAATTCAATAATCGCTTTCTGTAAAGATAACTTGATTTTATGCTAATGTAAATGCTATTTAAACCCTGGCATTAGAGTGTATGAGGTTAATCGTGAAATTTCGGAATCGTAGAAGGTGATTTGTTTCAAGTAAGTCTTTCGATCTGAAGTTAATATCCATCTTATCATCCACCCGGAGTAGTGGAAAGAAATATAGGTGGATTTGTACCAAGCTGTCGTGGTTTGAGAAGAATTTGCCTAAGGAACTACGAATAAAGAAAAGCCTTTTTGAATAATCTCATAAGTTAGATTAAGAATTTTAATTTAAGATTGCACCCAAAGTTAAGGAATAAGTTGTAAAATTGTTCATAAAGTTTTAGATCTAAAATAAAAGTAACGATTTTTTAAATCATGTCTGCTTATTCTCCAAACCCTCTTACACCGGCAACCTTCGGGTTATGACACATTATATATTTAAAAATAGAACTGTTTTAAAAGCATAGCTATTTTGAAGGTGTAAAAATTATATAATGCTGTGTTTTAAAGAGAAAACTGAACAACAGGATATTTAAAACATACATTGTAACAATACGAGTTTAAGAGGACGGGGTACGATTTACGCAAACATTTTTAATTTAAGGATTTTCAAAATTTGTTTGGATGTCTTCTATGTGTGTATACTATGTAAAACCGATTTTGTGCTCAGAATTTCATAAAAAGCTAGCTATTTATTTTTTTAAGGAAAAAACTTGGAATTTGTAAAGTGATTTTAAAATGCTACTCCTTCTACAAAAATTTACGTACACGCATGAAATTTGATTTACAGGTACGTCAAATTATGTATAACAAAAGTTGGTATGGGTTTTGCGATAACATGATTGGTATTCGTATAATATTTCTTTTCATGAATGCGTATTGAAAATTCCTTAAAAAATGTATAAATTCTTTTTTAAAAATAAATATTGCTTTGATTTAAAAATGCATACCAACATTTGTTACATGTACTATTAGCAATAGGTAAAAAAATTCAAAGCATTAGGCACAATAGAAAAAATGCCGTAGCATTTTAAATGAAGACAAACTAGATAAGACTTTCTTAGATAAGTAAGTTTAAAGTTTTGATTTGTGTGTGTGCGTGTGCTATAGGGATGTGAATAAAAACGAATGGAAAAGCTATCATAATTCTGCGTTTTTTTAAGTTTAGAGCTTTCAAATTTTGTGAGGTTATAGAAAAGTATACGAAGAATAATTTAGGCTAAAAAAAATTAGATCTAAATCTTTTGGCCGATTTTTGTCAATTGAATCGTACTGTGTCCTCTTAACTTTTAACACAGTCATTCGATATTCATTTAAGAAATCTTCAAATAAATAAATTTCATTTTTTTTATGTAATTCTCTAACTGCATAGAATGATTTTTTTTTAAAAAAAAAAGAATTATTTCTCATATTTATTTAGAATTTAAAGAGTTTTCATAAGGATATAAGAATTCGGGTTTCTCTCGGAAAAGAGATGTACAGTGGGTATAGACAAGAAGCAGCTGGTGGAAAGCTATTTGCCATTCTCATCCTCTTAATCGCTGATCCTCTGTTCGGGGTGAGTGGCCATTGGGGAGCAATTTGAGGTCGGTCCCTGGTCTAAAAGCTATTCCAGCGTCGATGTGGATAGAAACTAGCGAAGTGAAGTCGCTCTCTTGATTTAGTGGCCGTGATCGGAACTGGAGGCAAGATACTGGGACATCGAAAACACTGGATCATTCTCTGGTCGATGGTCCAAGCACCAAGAGAAGAGCTTTTTGTTTGGGAATCTCACTTTTTTTCTTCTTATTTTCTCTCTTTTGCTCCTTTCTGATTTTCCTTTCTATTTTTTCTGTATTTTTTTTTCTTTACTTTTATACCTTTCATCTTCCTTTTTATAGTTTTCTCCCTCACGCTCTGTCACTCCGACCATCCTTTTCTTTTCTTGTTTTTTTTTCTTTCCAAGGACTCCTCTCCTTCCCTTTCATCATTCTTGATTTTTCTCTTCAGTTATTGCGAATAGTTTTCTTCGGGTCTCGGTGTTATTTCTTTTTGGGGCCAGATGACTTCTTCTTTTGTTTCTTCCATAAAAGTAATCCTCGCCATTTATCAATGTTGGACTGCGGTGTCTGGGACTTTTTGAACTTGGTTTATTCTTTCTTTCCCCCTTTGCTTCATTTTTCTCCAGGCTTCACCTAACTTCCGAACAGATTTTAGTTGCGTTCCTGATAGTTTCATTCCCTTATGCTCTTGATAGGTTATGACTGCCTCAAATAAACGGTAACTCAATGTTCGTGACCCAGATTTTGCCCTTGTTAAGAAATAGGCATGTGTTGAGCGACATCAACAGGATTCGTTCCAGGATAAACATAAATACGAAAGATTATCTTTCTCAGAAATGCATCTTTTGGGTATCTTTTGATAGTAAGTAAATAAAATGAGAAGTTAACATATATACAATATAAGAATATCATACATCAAGCATAGCACTTCGAAATTTTCATTTATTTTCAGTAAAATCTGGTGTATAACGCGCACTTTTAACACACGAAAAAGATCGAAACTAACGGTTACGCGTTATGCGCTGGGTATGAAAATGGTAGCTTTAATAACAGAAAAAAGTGATGAGCATAAAGCAGATTAGACTTCTACATAGATCGAAATACAGTTTATTTAAGAGAAATAACATTCCTTATGCACTTAAAGAGTAATAGAGAGTTCTGGAAATATACTATTATTTTCTAAAGCTTGGGGTAATTCGTCGAAAAAATTACTTCAAAACATAAGAGCATTGCGCAATTTCATTTCAGGTTTCTTCGTGAAAACGGGGGGGGGGGGGG
>BMAV01011511.1:0-63664 GCA_019973955.1 Trichonephila inaurata madagascariensis | reverse complement strand
TATATATATATATATATATATATATATATATAAAATTATATAAAAAAGGGAGAGGTGAACAAATAGAGGAACTTAAAACAAGAATTTTAAAATTTTGTAACCACATATTATCACATGCATATCACTTTAATCTACTTTGAGAGAGAATGTTAAAATATAAAGTTGTAGTTGAGGCTTACATCTAACTGAATTGAAGTCGAGTCAACATTTTGAGGTTCCAATGCATATTTTATGTAACCGTTAGCATCTGATGTATAATTACTGCAGAATTTCACTTGTTTCGTGGCTGACCATGAAGCAATCACTCTCGCTCTAGAGACAGTGGCACAGATTTCAATATCCTCTCCTACAGCTGGACTGTCATCTGGATTGGTAACTTTGAGCTGTAGGAAAAATGTTCATACTTTAAAAAATAGGAACATAAAGAATACAGCTTCAAACAATTAATACAAAAAGAAAGGGGGAAAAACTCATAAATTGCATTATTGAACATAAATATTTACTCTTCCAGTGTAAGGCAAGCCTGGTTTATAATATTGTCTATGGTTTTGATCGGTATTGAAATTCAGATTTAAAGGTGAATATTGGCGTTGAAGATACTGAGTTTCATTCCTCTGTACCCCTGTAAGAAATGTCATTATATAAAAAATATTATTCTGATTCATCACACAAACTTTTTAAAAAGTAAACATAATTACATAAAACTCTTATATTATTTAATCTTCAAAATTACAGTTAACAATACATAATTATAACTTCGAAATCTACAGAAAGAAGTTTTAAAATGATCAAGTCTTACATGAATGCCCTCTCTAAAATACATTTATTTGTATTTATTATTATAATATTAGCAATTAATTACATTCATGAGGAAATTAGTGCATTCAAGCTTTTGAATAATTTAAAATTTAAGTATTGTAATGATTTTTATTTAATGAATGAATATCATTTTACTTCATACACAGAAGTTTTGGAAAAATATTTAAAAAAAAAAATTTTTTTTCTTTTAACACTTTTGTAACTTTCCAGTAACATAGTTGATGTTATATATGTAAAAAAAGGGGGGAACCATCTAGTTTTGAAAAAAAATTTTCTATACACAATTAATTTTTTTTCAAAATTTTCCTGTTCCTTCTTCATTACAAATTTTGGGAAAGGATAATTCTTCGATAGCGGTATGATTTCCCAGGTTCAATCAAAAAAAACATTCAAAAGGAATTGTAAAACCACAAGGCACGAAAAGAAAATAAAAACATTATATACCCCATTTTTATAGAGAGTGCCAAATCTTATTTAATAATTTATATCAAACTAAACTAGATTTCATCATATATTTTCATTTTTCATCTAGTTTAATTTAAATAATTAATAACAGATTAATATATATATTTATTAATTGAAGCGCCTTTAAAAATATTAATTACCAATTATAAATATGTACACTTACGGGAGAAAAATTCCAACACCGAGAAAAAATTATTGTAGAATAATGAAATTGGGACAATGCAATTGTCTATTTTGAAGGGGGTTTCCCGGATCGTGATCGCCCGGGGGAAAAAAATTTTTGGGGTGACCGCCTTCTCTCTCTCCCCCTTTTTAAAGGGCCCCAATAATCATTCCATAATACGAAGGCCTAGAAATACCATATTTATTCGAATCTAAGCCGCCATCGATTCTAAGCCGCAGCCCACATTCTCAACAAGAATTTGTGAAAATTGAAAAATAGTTTAAAACTGTTCATCGACATCTCTGATTTTACAAAATTAAAATAAATTTAAAAGGAAAGCTAGTAAGAAGTGAATAATTAGTTATTTTATCTTCATTATAAACTTTTAAATACATTCATGAAGCTGAAATTTATCTAAATACCCCAACCAACAAATTACTTTTTCCTTCGATTCTAAGCCGCACCCGGTTTTCAGTAGCAATAACGTTGAGAAAAAAGTGCGGCTTAGATTGGAATAAATACGGAGGAAAGAAATCGAATCATATCAGAAATTTTTTTGAATAGAAAATGCACTTCGCTATTTGGGGGTTATTTTACGAAGAAAATCGTAAAATGTTCTTGATTCCAGGAAAAACTTCGCTAAACAGAGAAATTCTCAAAATAGAGATTCGTAAAATGGAGGTTCGACTGTATTGTATATGTTCTTTTGGCTCACTACATCTACGCCCCTAGGTGGACCGCAACACCTTGAAAAAATTAGAAGTAGCCCGTACCCTGGAAAAGTCTGCCCACCCCTAGTCTAGCTAACATGTTTAATTGATTAAATTTTGAAGACCGGGGTTAATTTAAATCAAGAAAATGCATTTAAATTTAAATCCGTTACATTAACAGCCGGTGTAGCCCCCAAAAATTTTTAATGGGTTGCAAGCGTACATGATTGTGTCAAAAAAGGGGCCAATCCCCTTTGTGGTATGGAGTTCCATGCTTGTTGTACCTGTTGTGTCAAAACTGGGACGGTCAGTACTAGCTGTGGATAATGTTGAAGTTGTCGTTTAATGATATCCCACATGTCAGTGTTCCCCAACATTTTTATTGCCACGGTCCGGTCAACGTTTGTTAATTTTACCGCGGCCCGCTGAGGGGGGGAAGTTAATTGTTTATATTTTAAGACTGTTTTGATTTAATAATTTTAATTTAATTGTATTTAATCGTGACTTCAGAATAAAATATAGCTACACCAAAAAATAAATATAAAGTGATTTAACAAGGAATATAAAGTGATTTTCATAAAAAGCCCAAACCCAAGAAAAATATACCACAGTAAACAAAAGGGAAATAATGTAATGTTTTTTATGCGAACCAATAGTATTTGATCCGCGGACCGGTGGTTGGAGACCACTGCCATATGTGCTCAATTGGCGAAAGATCTGGTGATCTTACAGCATAAGATAACACGTCAACACTCCGTAGAACACGTTGCGTCACAACAGCGGTGTGACGGCGAGCATTATCCTGTTGGAAAACTAAATGCTGTTCATGAATGGCAGTACTAAAGGTTGAATTACCAGACTGACGTACAAATTTGCAGTCAATGTGTTTAGGATAGCCCCGAGAGTGTTCCTGCCGCCATAGTAAACTGCTTCTCAGACGATGGTTCCAGGTGTAGGTCCAGTGAGTCTAGGCCACAGACAGTTTGGTTGCAGGTGTTCCCCTGGCCTTCATCTGACCAACACACGGCCATCACTGGCACCAAGGCAGAACCTGCTTTCTTCAGAAAACACAACAGATCTCCATTCTATCCTCCAATGAGCTCTGGTTTTGCATCACTGGCGTCGCAAACGGCAATGGCTTGGAGTCAGTGGAATACAGGGCGCCTAGCTCGGAGCTGAACTTAAAGTACTTGTGTCACTGTGCTCGTATTTTTGCTACCAACTGCAGCTCGTATTTTTGTCGCAGACGCAGTACGATGCGCCACAGCTAAATTGGTTACTATGAATAGACACGTGAAGTTGTTCAAATAAAGTCGTTTAAAAGTTGAAATTGGAAAGTGTAGTAAGAATATCAATGCAGAATTTTAGGCAGGAAAAATATCTGGAATATCAACTAAATATAGTATAGAGAAAAAATGTAAAATCAATTAAGATAAAATTATAATTAAGTTAAAAGCAATAACAAAATAATATACTTTTATATTGGAAAAATATTTAATATAAATTACATTTTATTTTATAATACATTTTAGAGATCTAGCTATGGGTACAATAAGCCACATCGCAAATCTCATCAAAAAAGGATTTCTCCAGAATTACTTGATAATGACATTTAGTATTGTTGAAGTGTGTTACCAGGAATAATTAATTAAAAAATAAACACAATTTCTGCAGATTTTTTTTCATTAAGTTTAGAAAAATATTTCGTTTGAATGAACAGGAAAAATTCATGTTTAAGACAAAGTAAATGATAACACAGAACATTGATGATTATTTGTACTGCAATTATTACCTTTATGGTTTCTTCCAAAACTGGAGTCTTGTCTCGGGAATATGAATACGTTTCCAGAGATACATTCAAATTCAATGTACCAACTACTGGCTTACCATATGTGTATCTGGAAAAGAAAATCAAATCCATTGAAATGACTTTTAAATCTTTCTTTTTGCTCAGAAATCAAAGTCTAATAATGGTCTTCACCTATTCCCGATGAAATTTACTGCTTACAAAAAAAGTCTTTTTCTGTTGCGGACAAAAACGATATATCATTTTGTGATATGGTCGATCTTTGGCGACCATATCTTTGGTTTTAAGCGTGAATTAGAGGTGTGGGGTTCTCGAAATGAATCGACATTTTAGAATTCTTAATATGACTTTATTAAGAGTTTAACTTAAATTTCTAATATATTGAACAGACTTATATTAAGTGAGAATAAACCAAAACACGTAGCCGTAGCTAAAACGGATCGCGCAATTGGATCACTTATCTAAATAATTATATTATCCGCCTACCCAATTTTAATATTACGAATTCAGATATCAAATAATCTGTCCTACCTTGAATTACGCAAACGGTTCAATCACTTTCAGATGGCTGTTAGGCACGCGTGCAATGTATGTATCTTGTAGTAACGGCTAGAATCCGTGAATCTTTGGTAGGCCGTCAAATTACACTTCTATCTTTTTCCAAACAGAACTTTCTAAATTGCCATCCCGTTTACAAAACTTCTGTTTTTTAAAAAAGGCTATTTTATTTATTTTACTTGATTTTCAATTTTTTGGTTTTGGGGTTGGAAAAATTTGCCATTAATCTTGGCCCAAAAGCCCCAGAGGTTATGTTACAGAAAAGACGGTGAGCCCGTCACAATTTAAAAAAAAAAAATTTTATTTTTTACAAACAAAAAAAAAAATTCCAGAGCAAGATAATTCATTTTTTTCGAGGATTTTATTATTAAATTTGGGTTTTTTTTGCACATTTTAATCGAAAGGTAAAGTTCGTTAAATCGCGAAATTTGTTAAATCGGAGCCTGACTGTATGTGCCAAATTATTATAAATTATACCTTAAGCTAATATATATTCGTATGAATCATAAAAAACGGAACAGATTAAATCATATCCCTTAAATATTTTTTTTTTAAATATCAATTGTTAAGATAAAAGGAAATTTCTGCAAACCATTGAAAACTTTCCTACGCGTTATAGCTTTTTAAACATATTAAGTTATAAGGCATTAAATTAATATTCTGAAAATAAAAAAAGTTTTTCAATAACGTAGTTTTTTAAAATTTTACTATCCCAACAAATTGTAATTATTATCATAATAGATTAGTTCAAGTTTATTCCAATGTGAGCTGTAAAACATTATGTGATAAACCATAGATTAATACATATAATTACAAATACCTAAGAATTAAGTAGGAAAAAAATTCCCTAAATAAAGAATTTCAAAAAATCCGTTCAAGCGATTTGGGTTGCCTAAGTAGTATAGTTCACAGTTGTCAATTGATTGTTCTAAAACTTAAGTAACTCTTTGCTCTGCATCTAAAAGAATGTTTATTACACAGAATAAACATACTAAAGAAAGTATACTTTTTCGAGGATAATGTTGTTAACCCCTTAAAAATCATTATGTCCCACCAATTTTTTAACTGAATAATTTCAGATTACCTATAAATATTTAAGTTATTTAGCAATAATTCAAAATTTTGTAAATTTTCTCATTAAATCTAACCAACAACTAAAGCAAAGCGTGCGAAAAAACTCCAACAACATGGCATAAAAATAGAAACAATTTTGCGTGTCATTCCATCACGCAAAGTTATTTTCATTCCTGTATAATATATTTTCAAGATCCGGTCAACAACCCCCTTTGCGAAACATCTGTGAATGGCCTTTACAAAATGTTTAAAATACCAGTCAAACTGGGCAATAAATAACATATGTACTTATGTTACCAGTTTTGACTTTTGCCTTGATAATTAATATATTCTGCCATGGGCAAAGTAGTAAGTACCATCCTGAAAAACATTTATTTACGACAATGAAGCATTGTCCTTTGTAATAATTCATATTAATCCAAGTATATTAAAACAAATAACTATGATAAGGAATTGAAAAGTTCCCGAATACATTTTTTGTTATAATTAAGTACCTTATTTAATCTTATGCTTTAATGGATATTCCACAAACACATGCATGAATAAATTAACTGTCAACATCAAAAGGAACAAATGAGTTTCTCGATTAAAATATTTACAGAGAAAACAAAAAATGACATAAACAATAATATTTTAACTAAAATATATGTGACAAATAATTATTGTTGTAAAATCAGTAAGTTCGAATGAATTCAATAAACGCGTGTATATTTTATTTGAGTACATTAAAATAAACAGTTGAAAGAAGTTTTGAGGGAATATGACTCGTGTTAAATTTTCCTTAATTTTAAAGGAAAATGTACCACGAGCTTGCAATATAACGTACTACTTTTTTTTGTATTTATTATTAACATGCTACAGTTAAAACTAAGCTATTAAGATTATCCTCATGTATTAGAACTCAATCACATTATGATGACACTTGATACTTGGATTGAAACCCAACAACTCTGAAAATAATACAAGACGATCTTTAGTGTAATTGGCATTTAGTTTCATATTTACCATACATGGAGACGCTGTTCGTACGTCCACGCTCACCGATATTACTTTCATTTCCAATAAAATTTAAATTAACAATTTCTTATTTTAAGAACAAAAGAAAGGGGGGTTGTAGATTCCTAAATTTAAGATACAATATTTAAATTAAAAATATATTGTTTTCACATTTCACTCAACAATTAATGCCCATTAACTATAAAATTTAATTCAAACCAATTTTTAAGAATGTTTTTGTCCCACTCATATTTTTCATAAAGCATTAATTTTTAAAAACTGGAATATATATATATATATCAATATTAATAAGTCAATACATATAAAAGAGCTTTTTCACGTAACGAGCATGCAAAATAACCCTTAAAGTGTGTTCTTATTATGAATGAATATTACTAATTCATGAAGTTTAAAGAAATTTTACTTTTGTACAATTCGAGGAACCTTTTCAAATATCCTTAACCAGAAAAACAACTTCCGATTTACACTCAGACTGACGTCCAAAATTTTAATTATTCGAAATGCATTTCAAGAAAAATATATATTTCGATTTAAACCATCCTTTAATGTTACACTAGAATTTTAGAAGTTTTTTGTGTTACCTTTTACCACTCGAAGAGAACAATTTTATACCACTAGCTGATTATACTGAAGATGGTCACAGAAACGCAAGTTAAATTAGCTTGAAAAACTTACTTAAAAAGTTATCTGTTAACTCCATTTTTTTATTTATTATATTTTACTTAATATTACTTTATTTATTTATTTACTTATTTTGGCATTTACAAACAAAAAAGAAATAGAGACATCATTAAAACACAATATATACAATCCTAACATTAAATTTAAGTTTTAAAATTTAGTTTTATTGAATTTAATTTCATTACCAACGGTCTATAATCAACATAAAGCAGCGATACTCAACCTGCGGCCCGCCGAGCCTTTCTAAGTGACCCGGTCATGGCCCATTGCTCAAAGAAATTCACTAATTAAAGAACATCGTACAAAAAAATTTGGTGGGAGATTCTTTGTCAAGAAATCAATTTTGCTTTTTGTTGTCGGTATCGTACGGATACGAATTAATGCTCTTTTTTTATTTGGATATGGTTAGTGATAACAGACAACAGTGGAATTAATTTTTAACTATCTTTCATATCATACAAGCGAAAAATATTTGACCAAAATATATCGTTTCAAGACGATTGGGAAGTTAACTATTTTGTACTGTGAAACAGACATGGTTCATTAATTGTTTGATTTGTCACGAAAGTGCTGTATTTAAAAAATACTAATAAACACACAGGAATCCTTTAATGACATTTTTCCTCGAAGATCTCTTTCAAGAAGTGATAAATATGTTTTTTCTTGAATAATCCTCGCAACAGCAACAAAGTGTTTTGTCAGTGGTAATATCACAGCAGTAACAAAGACATCCCATGAAGTTTGTTATATTATTGGTAATCATATGAAACCGTTTACTGATTACATTGTGAAGGGGTGTTTCTTAATTGCTTCTAATTAAATGTTAGTAACAAAAATAAAAAAAAATGTAAAAAATAATAATTAAAAAATATGAAATGGTAATAATATTATGATCAATTTTCCACATTTTAAATTTCCAGTGTTAGCTTGATCTAAAAGCTTTTCTTCCCTCCCCTTCCCCCATTTATCCTCATGCTGCAGCCCGCGTGAAATGGCTGACATATGTATGCGGCCCAGCAGAAAAAATGGTTGATTACCCCTGACATAAAGGATTAATTTCTCTATTCATGTGTAAACTTTTTCAAGAGAACATGATACAGTCGCGGTACAGAAGTACCAGTAAAAAGAATCATTGATTATGCATTTCAGAAAGCCTTGTGATATGCTTAAATTAATGCAAGTGATATTCCAGAAAGGTAGAACCGAAAACTCCATCAATTAATTAATTAAGCTGCACATCGAGGTAACATGAATAACCCTTGTGCGGCTTCAAAGTGCAAAGTTAAGAACAACAAATCAATAGAAGTAACCCGATGGTTACTAGCAACGAACCTCGCAAGTTTGTAACACGAGGTTGACAGCAGAGATGGCAATCACCTCTCTAAACTTAACCATCATGCTAATGTGACGGTTTGGCGTTGTTCCAGGAGAAGAAACGCGGACCACCAGCACGCAAATATGACCACTCGCCCATCACGCTCACAAATGAAACTTCAAATAATGTTAATGAAAGTTGCTTATGTATTCCAAATATATAAGAAATAACGGACGATGCATACAGCTCAAAAAGCGTAATGTCCTTACTAATGAGGTACATGAATGTGGGGCACAAATAAATTATTTTTAAAGGAAAAGCGAAGTTTCAGAAGTAAGAAAAATATTTTTTATTAATAAGAGTAATATAAAGTAATAAAATGATATATTTTCATCATTTTAAGACTTTTATGGTGGTTCAAATCATAAGGTTAAGAATCATTAGAAGAATTTGCTGTCTCTGACCCTTTAGGAGAATCATTAAAACTTTTGTTGTTATTTATTAGAAACAATGAATACGTGAATGTTATTATAATTAATAAATAAGAGAAATTGAAATGCACATCGAGGAAAAAAATGAAAATATAAAATCCATACAACTAAAAAAAACCATTTTATTATATTTTGAGCAATTATATTTTAAAAAATAGCGGAAAATTCTATTTCTACGTAATCAAGAAACTGTTTATTTCGATTTCTGCTATTATTAACCATTCACAAAATAAAATGATTTAACTGCTGAGGTCATGCTACATTAATCAAAAATTAATACATTTCAAAGAATTAATTGTTCTGTATTCTTCAAGTTAAATATTAATTAAGTAGAAATTTATTCAAAAAAGTATTAAATCGAATAAAGCGGGACATTTGTTTAGCCAGAACGTACAAGCAAAATTTTTGGGTTAATCTATAAGCGAATCTTTGAAAATAAATCGTGAATTTTCAATAAAAACCCATGTTTACAGAATTTAAAAATAAGAAAAAAATCATAATAATTAAAAATCAATCAAATCAATTAATTATGCGAATATTTTCTTTCCCAAAACGTGTTTGCATTTATTTCTTCTTAGTTCTGAAAGAGAATTTTTAAGTATTCATTTAAGATCTGAAAACTCATACTTGGAAAATTAAGACAATCGTAAAGACCGTGATCAGATGATGAAATCGGTATCTTTACCGTTTCGAACCGCATCATATTCCTTTGCAAAGAATAGTTTACAAAATGTTGCAAAGAGCAATTAACCTCCAAGAAGCTATGTTATTAAAAATGCTTCAATCGAATAAAAACATTGCGAATACTTCTTTTATAGGTTTAACATACTTATTTAAAATTAAGTTCAATATGTTATATTAAACATGAGGATTTATACATATTTTCAATAAAAAAAAATCTTATATAATTATTGGTGAAAGCAGGTGTGAGACTGATTGTTGATTGAAGTTCCATCATATTCCTCAGCAACAAAAAGGTTATTGGCAAATGATCTCACAATTTTGAACCAAGGCCAAGTGACGAGGACAAGTGAGCTGGCATTCCAATCCAAACTTCCGTACCACACCAAGTTGAGGACTTTGAGTACTCATTCTACACAACTAGTGTTTATTGACTCGAAGACCTGAAAGCAGGACGACTCGACAGATACATACGTGTTGCGATGTTTATTGTTTTCTTAGCGAGTTCATGTTATTGCTGAAAGTTCTTCAAGTATAACACATATTTCTGGCTAAAAGAGATTGGATGTTATGATAAAATACACTGAAGTGCCACTGAATTAGGGATACCTACCTAGTAACGAGATGGGCCTCATCTGGCCTTGATAAAGACTACCACACGATGAGGCATAGATGCAACAAGTTTTTGGAAACTTTCCACGGGAATCACTTGCCAAATATTGGCTAAAGCTGTTAATAATTCAGTAAGATTAACTGGTGCTATATAATGGTCTTTCAAGCCTTGTTTGAAAACATGCCAAAGATGCTCAACAGGATTTAAATTTGGGCTTCTAGGTGGCCAATTTATGACAGAAAAGTCATAGTAATGCTCATCCAACCAGTCGGGACTTGTGAGAGGTACGGATGTCTTGCTGGAAAATTCCATTACCGTGAGGATAACAAAACGGCATAAAAGGACGGAGATGATCACCCAGCAACTCTACATACCGAATTGTATTGAGGGAGGTTGATACAAGCACCAAAGATCCCAAATAGTGCCACAAAAAACACCCCAGACCATGATTGAGCCACCATGCCCTTGTATAGTCCCAACCTGGAATTCCCGATCCATGGCTTAATGCGCCTGACGCCATATTCTCAGCCTCCCGTCAGCGTTAAGTAGTCAGAATCGAGACTCATCACTCCATGCCACTCATTTCCAGTTCTCTACCCTCCAGTCTCTATGCCCTCTTACCCAGGCAAGACGTGCAGTCCTATGGCGAGCATTGAGCAATGGTACCCTCGTTGATCAACGGCTCCCGAAACCCATACGGTGAAGTGAGCGTTGAACAGTCCGTTTACTGACTGCACAAGTAACACTGTCATTCAACTGGGTGGCAATTTGAGCTAATGCTTAGCTTCGCTGGCTACGTACAATACGTCTGAGCCACCTCTCACCACGCACTGTCAAGGCTAATTGTCCCCTGCAGTTTGCCCGATTGCTAGTTTTTTGTCCACTATCCATGTATTCTTGGTGTACTCTTGTCACTGTCGATCTGCTGTCTGTCCATGCGTCACACACCTACGATTTGTCCGCGATCGAAGGCGTCTAAATCAGGGAGTTTACCCATACTGGCACAATTCCAACAACTAATTCAGAACAACCACACTACGCGTTATACATACAATTACCACAGAGCCCTCACTTGCACATAAATGATGCGCAGCGCTACACAATTTGCATAACAGTTTAAATTAAATTCTGTGTGAGAAATAAAATCACTGTCAATAAAATAAGATCTCACTTCACTTATGAGCAAATTCAAAATGCAATGACAGAGAGCTCTCTAGGACAAATTAGTCAAAAACGGAATGTCACGTTAGATTACATTCCACTTTAACCGTGGAACGAAAATGGTGTTGAAAGGCATTTGACGTTAAACCTAATTCATCACTAGATCTTAAGAAGACTCAGTAAAATATTTTGAAAAATGTGAGGTCAAACGTCATTCTCATAAACTAACCATGTTTCAATAGTATTGTGAACCCGACCTATTATTTTATTAATATGTTCTAGCGTAACATTAATGAATGAAAAATAATCACGCAAACACAATACACTTTATGATTGTAGTTCTTGTCGAATGTAACATGTTATTTCTTTTCCCTTAATTCGGTGTTTACTGCATAAAATTAAATAGAAATGGGCTAATTTAATGTTACATTTTATAAAACATACAAACACAAAGGTATAAAAAACATTAATTCCTTCGTAGAGTATTTGAAACTTCTCATTTTAATTCTCCACTTAACAGAAAAGATCAAGAAAAATAACTTCGAAACTTTCTAGGAGGTCGACAATAATTCACTTAGTATATATAAAAATTCCTTTAATTAGCAAAATGCAAACACAGAAATCAATTATGATAAGTTTTGCAATGTATAAAAAAATCAATAATAATATTATAAATACATACTTCGCACAAACTTCAATGGGTATTGTTTCTGCATTTGCAAGTACAAAGGAGGGAAATTTGATCTTAACATCGAATTTTGGCAGAACTATATAAAAAAAAATTAAACAATATAAGAAGCGATTTTAATAGAATTTTATATCGCAAACAGTTGTGTAAAACACTATAACTTCAAGATAAAGCTCATATAATAATGAAATTAATTTAAATACTTGTAAATTTAATAATATATGAAAAGATTTCAATTTAAAAGAATACAGAATACCTTAGTAAAACTAAAATATGACTATTCTCAGGAAATAATTGTAAATATATTTTTGTCTCTCTCTATATATATGTTTGAAAAAACTGTTTACAAAAAACTGCTTATTTTCAAATGTCAGTGATGGTTTACCTAATTACAAATTTCCTTTTAGAAGCAAACACGTAGATATAAAAGTAGAGAAAAATGCACAAAAAAACTGGAAACGATGGTTCCTAAGTGTCTCAAAACTGCAGATAATATTGAAATCTGTTATGAAGCTTGCCATAGAATTTTGAGGAAAAATTTGAACTTGCAATGCATTGCTGTATATTTGTTCGGAATCCTGATATGATCAAATGAAAAAACAAGTAGACTATCATTTTGAATTCCATGGAAAACTTAATAAGGATGCCAGTTACATTTCTTAAATCATAACAATGCGAAAGTTGGATTTACGACTATGTGTGTGTGTGTGATATACACATAAATCGCAGGTTAAGAGTCTAAGCTACCCTAAGCGAATGAAAGCGTAGTAAGTTCGGAGCACAGCAAAAACATGATTATTGTGTTTGCGAGACGTCAAAAGGGTTTTTCATTGCAAGTTAGAGAGTCAACAATTAATTTTAAATTTTACTGTGTTGCTATGAGGCGTTTAAGAAACGATGCGTGACGAAAACGACCTAAAATGACGTCATCATTTTCTTCATTGGGGCAATGCACACATTTCCCTCAGAATAGCACAGCTTTTAGATCATAACAGCATTATTGTTGTTCCTACCAACAATATTCACTAAAGCTAGCCCAGTAATATTTTGCATTAATCCTAAAATTAGAAGCAAACCTGTGAAAATGCGACGTTTCGTAACCATATTCAACATTCGATGAGAATGGCAGGTGGTAATTGACACTTGTCGACAGAATGACTTTAGGAGTGCTTTTCAAGATTTGTAAAAGATGTTGGAATCAATGAAGGCTCCCAAAAGGAAAATTCAAATGGATCTAGCTTTTGAATTCAGTCCGGGAACTTTCCCAATAG
Organism: Trichonephila inaurata madagascariensis; assembly: GCA_019973955.1. Taxonomy (NCBI): domain Eukaryota; kingdom Metazoa; phylum Arthropoda; class Arachnida; order Araneae; family Nephilidae; genus Trichonephila; species Trichonephila inaurata. The sequence goes on along the minus strand of BMAV01011511.1, from coordinate 50,150 downwards.
CTACTTGTTTAACTTTAATATGTAAAAAAACTTTAACATGTTAAAATCTTATGAATAACAAATAGAAATTTGATTTCTCGATTTAATTTTTAGAAATACTTAAACTGTACAATTGCCCAGTATATATATATATATATGCGTGTATGTATTAGGAAGTACACAGTTTTTCATTTATAAGCTAATTTAAATCTTATTTAATGCAAATAAATACGTTCCAGAGCGCTAAAATGCTTATAATTACTTCAGATACTTTCTAAAGGACCTAAAGTAAATATTTATCATTCATCTCCAAGTATATAAATACATCAAATAAGAATGAATGCTTTTCGATGTTCTAAGATATAAAATTCTTGTCTTAAGGCTAATTAAATAGATGTAATAATTTGTAAATGAAATATTTAATTCAATTTGGGGAGTACACTTAGTATTTTACACAAATATATCATTCACTTTTATGTACATAAACGTTATGGGCATTTTATTGACATCACTGCATTCTTAAAGGCAACTTAGAAAGAAACAAAATTAGGTGAAAAACTCACCATATTCTTTTACGTCAAATGTGGTTGATTCTGACTCATTTTTAGTAGTCACTGTAATTCTCCAACTTCCGAGAACAGGTTCGTCAGCGAGAGGAAACTGCAGCTGTTTTATACCTAAAAAGAGTATCAACATATGTTTTAAAATAAAAAAAAATGTTTTAACAGTTACGGTACGTATTTTTAGTCTCTAATACCGTTAGCCAAACATAATAACTATTTACACTTTTACAAGTAAATTAATGAGTTTTCCAGACACATACGGCTGGCCCTTAAAAGTGCAGTATAAGGAAGGAAAACAAATAGTAAAACATTACTCATTATACGTATAGAATAAAGTGGGAAGAAAGCATGAAAAAAATATGACTCAAGTTGCTTGTAGACAATTTCTGGGTATACAGGGTTCAAAATTAGAACACAAAGTTGTCATCTCTAACAGCTAAAACGGCTCCAACCCGGTTAGGAATTGTTCCAATGTAACTTCTGCTTCCAATCTATGCAAAATTTTATCATTTGCAGTGGCTGGAGAACGGTGAAGGCTTCGTCTCTCAAGAACCTATGACCAGATGTTTTTAATGGATGAGAGACCTGGAGAACGAGTTTGGACATTCGAGCACGCTCTGTGTTAAGATAGGTCAAACGACATAAAATCGTTATATGCACGACAAATACGACGAACGTTCATTATATGCACGCCATAATTTCTTGAATTACCTTGTTGAAAGATGACACCCTCGGAGCCTCAAACGTAGAGCACGGACACCAATCTTAAAATATACGGAACTTTACGCTGGTTGATCAGATTACCGAAGACATGAATAAAAGGTGTTCGCGTTGTGCATTCATTTGCTGTCCATACTGTCATAGAGTGTACAGGGCTCGTGTGACAATATCGATTGCAAGCAGGCCATTTTCATTCTCCTGATGCCTCTAGACAAACATACGTCTACAATGAAAATGCACGCAAATATGGGACTCATTTGAAAACACGACGTGATACCCCCTCAGTATCCAGTTTTGTCGATGGGTGCACTGCTGTCACAGGTGGTGCCTATGGTGCAGTGACAAGAGAAGATGTAATAATGACCGATGTGCAAACAGTCCTTGCTTCTCCAGACGACGTCGCACTATCTGTGTAAATGTATATCATGCTGCAAACAAGTCATATTCCTCACTCAAGGCTCGTGACGTGGTTGTACGATCCTGTAAGGTCAACCTGACAATATGTCTGATATTTCGGGGACTGGATGATGAGATATTACACGGCATTCAGTTAAAAATCCATTCCATATTCACGTAACAGTCGTTTGATTCCGACCAATACAAGCAGCAATATCACGGAACCATAAACGACATTCTCAAAAGCCGTTACCAAGCCACGACTGTTATTGAATTCCGGCACATTGATGGCTGTTTCTCTTTCTTATTCCATGTATAGCAGGATCTTCTTACAAACATCATTCAAATTCATTATTCGAAGGCAAAATCCCTTGCGTCGCTTTCATTTTATACAAAATTTCATGTGTTGTTTCTCCCTTCAGCGCCGTTCGATTGCGCTTAATTCCTAATTATTTACACATTCGTGAATCTTCTTACTTTCGCACGAATTCGAAGTTGGTATAACCCTTCCTTCATGGTATTGCAATTTCACTAGCCAAAAGTATATATAATATATACAATATATGCATACAACTGTAAGAAATCTTATATGATACATAAATCAGGCTAATTGCTAAACGCAAATTTACCTTCTCCGAGGTTAACTCCCAAAAATTGAAACAACCTAGTTCCCTTTGGATCTTCTACATATACATCGGCTACCTGAAACAAAATATATAACCTTTATAATTCAGAAAAATTACTCCATTTATATAAGAAATTCAAACATTCAGTTTTCCGCAGTTACATTCTCATTATTAACATTAATATACATTTAATTTACGATAAGTTTTACAACACTTTTAAGGAAGATCAAATTTAAATTTTACAGCAGAAAACAATTGCAAATTAAATCCAAACCAACTTTTAACAATAATGAAATAAGTTATTTTCTTACATAATGTAAAACAAAATTGAAAAGTTGTATAAATTTGTAAAAATATTTCACTTTTAAAAAATGTTTGTGCACTGCTTTGTTAAGTTTCATTCCCAAATCTTATAGAACAACACCAACTTTTATTAAATGTTTTCCGGAAATAATTGCGTGCTCTCTATATTAATATTTAATTTCTTGACAAAATACATGATGAATCAACCATCACGAGAACGCTATTTTATTCTTTACGATTTTGCAACATACAATTCAACAAATAAAAATGAATCAACTAATAAATTTTATAAAGAAATACAAAAAAAATGTTTACGGCACAGTTTGTGGTAATATACAATTAAATTAATAAGATAACGTTGATATGTATAATACATCTTGCAATTTTAATTAATAACCTTTTTAAATGTATGCTTAAAATACTTGAATAAATTCTTCAGCGATTGTAAATATTTCCTCAGTTTATATGTATGTATATATATATATGAATATAGTGAACATGTATATATATATATATATATATATACATACACACACAAACACAGACACACAGACATATATATATATATAATATAATACAATAGATAAAAGTACAACACATTTACATTCAATTAACATTAACTGTCATAACAGAAGTACCATGGTGATCTTAAACCAAAGGAAACAATAGGTCGTTTTCGTTATCATCCCAGAATTTATAAATTTTCTTTGACTCACCTGAATTTAACAACATAGATCTGAAAGAAGTTGGTTTATCGCTACTTATTTTTGCTGAAAAATTCAAAGAAATAAATATTCGAGGATGTTAAGTTAATCTATAGTTTTTGTTTTGTATAAATACATTATTACATTGAATTGTTCGATTTTCAGAAGTTAAAAGAAATTTTAAATTACATAATAAATCAAACTCTGAAACACCACATAGATTTTAATTTTGAGCAATGTACTTCTTTTTGTTTGCCATTTTTTTTTTAATTTCAAGTAATATTTTATTTGTCAACATAAAACTTATAAAAAAATTTTCATTAACGTAATTGTCTTATCAAATAAGAAAATAATGTACTTTGTTAATTTTATATACAGGTATTTTTCTAAATAGAGTGATTTTCATGAATTTCGCTGAGATTCATTTTTTAAATTTTATTTTTATTAGATCTTTTTAAAAATATCTACTCGGATCTAAGATTTCATTATTTCTATTCAATTCTCATACAACTCTTAAAATCACATTTTAATATCTTTCTGTACAATATGGTGTATAACCTCTCATTTGATAAATCAGACCATTCAAATCAGATGTTTTATAATTTGAGACAAAAAAAAACAGATTCAACACCAGGGGTGTCAATTTTGCGGTTCACAACGAACATTTTTGCGTCCCGGCCAGTATATCAGCACACAATAATATTTAAAAAAAAATACCAAAATTTTCTCCCGAAATAGGAAAGGTAGTAGCAGAGGTGAGATGTCAAGTATCAGGATGTCAACATTAAATTGTTCTTTTATATATTTTTATTTAAAATGTATTATTCGAAATAACCCTACGTTTCTAGGAAATTTGTTTTTGCGTCCTATCTAACGTTAAACCTTGTTTGCTTAGGCCCAAGTTAGCCTTTGAGTTTAACACCCTTGCTCTATACAGTTTTATTTTAGTAAACTAGTGCTCAATATCAATTTAATTTTCCGCTGACATCTCCAAAACTATTAGAAATAAAAAAATAACAAGCGATTCAGATTAATACCTTTAAATAAAAACTGATTTAGGAAAATAGTAGTTTATATATATATATATATTTGAAGGGTCTAATTATAAAAATTCTCGCAAACCAATGAAGGCAAAAATCCTGAAAATTACTTTAGAATAATTTTGTATAGGAAATTTCAAAATATCTAAGGAAAAATACACTAAAATATAAATTTTTTTAATTACTATACTTACATCATTTTCACACGAAGAGGGCCTCAAATTCTTGTCTAGTTTTAGGACACGGAATTTCACTACAAAATAAATAAATAAATAAATGAACGTTCAATTTTAGTTTAAGAAATTAAGACTATAAACCAAAAGTCGGAGTTTCTAGTAGTTAAGTTGTTATGTTTTGAAATAAACTCTGTACAAAAAAATAGCAGGATTAAAGTTTAGTTGAAACCTAATGCAACAAAAAAAATGTAAATTAAATTTTTTCTACATTGTTAAAAATATATATTATAATAATTATTTTACGGTTACTTAAGAAATGTCCGAGTTTATCATTTTTAGAGAATATTGCTTATATTTCCACTATTAATATATTTATGTACCTATATATGTATCTATATATATAAAGGAGGAAAGCGACTCACTCACTCATCACGATATCTCAGGAATTATAAGAAACTAAACTCAGTGGCGCAACAGCCCATGAGGGAAAAACCTACTGTGCCCAACTCAGAAATCGTGTCCTGGGGCACTGAGGTGCATGAGCAGATGTCCCGCACTGGTGGTCAGTCTGACGTGAAACCCCCAGTGTTTAGTTCCTAAGCAAACTTGGTACTCATTTATCGACCTCCCGCAGGTATGACAGGATATTAGACCTACAGACTTGAAAATTGGTTGACTTGTCCTTTTAATGGAGTAGAGATCCGCGCTAAGAAGGGGATATTAGGGGGAGGGAGGGGTTAAAGGGGTTATAGATTAATATTCCCGTTTTTGAATAATTGATCCTACAGATTTCAAACTTGGCAGACAAGTTCATTTCATGAAGTAAATATCCACTCTAAGGGGTTTGCGAAAATCGAACTCTAAGAAAGGTTAAGAGGAAAACTTATAATTTGGCACAGGCATATTTCTTTCATGGGATAGAGATTCTTTACAGAAAGAGTTTTGTGAAAATCGATCCTTAAGGGAAAATGCGAGGGTTGAGGGGCATGATAGATAAATATTCCCAATTTTGAACTATAGAAGCATGGGAAATTATATAACAGATTATTTTCATGAGTAAACTACATAATTATAAGGCGTATTTTCGGAAGTTTCATCCCATAAAAGGGAAAAATCGATTTTAAGGGGGCGTTGAAGGACAAGATAATATTCCCTTTTTAACTGTTAGCAAATACTTTAAATTTGGAAGACAGATTATTTTCATGAAGTAAAAATCCGCTGTATAAGCTTTTACAAAATCAAGCTCATAAAGGAGATACGAGGTTAATTGATGAAAAATATTCCTTTTTGAAATATTTAACCAATAATTAAATTTGGTAGCATGTTTCGTTTTGTTTTAAAAATTTAAAATGTGCGAAAGAACGGTCTTTCGAAAATCGACTCAAAGGGAGAGCGAGGATTATTGATAAAAATATTCTTCTTTGTAATTTGCATTTTAAACATTTTTTGTTATAAATTAAATCTGTGCTAATCCACTTGCTTTGTAGAACATTTATTGCGTTTTTGGTGTATTTTTATTTGTATTCATTTAACTTTTTTTCAGAAACTATCTCTTTGTAAACATCGTTCGTTTTTGGATAAAATGATTCATAAAACTTCTCTTTCATAAAAATCTATTTTTTATAATTGCTTCATTCAGGCAAAAATGAGTGATAATGAATAGCTATTTAATAATATTTCTTTTGATGAATGCATAGACTTCTATGTCTCTATACCAGCGTTTCTCAAACTGTGGGGCACGACTCCCTAGGGGGTCATGATAACTCGACGAGGGGGGAATTGAAAGTCGAAAATAAAAGATTATTTAAAAAATATTAATTTACCGAAAGTAAACAAACAAAATACATTCTGACACAGTAAAAAAATAAATAAATATTCTGATATAATACACTTATAAATGTATCAGTATTGCGCAATGTATTTTATAATCTATTTAACAATACTAAGTTAGGAACAAGTTTAACAATTACCAATGTCCCCATGCATGGCCTTGTCATATATAAAATTAAAAACAAAAATTAACGTTTATCTTGATAATTTGTACGATATATAATTAATTCCTTAACTGCTGATTAAAAGTTACACGATTATCACCCCAATTGCCACCGTTTCCCACGTAGGCGTGCGTGTGTGATGTATTGGGGAGGGGATAAGGTATAAATAAGCAAAAATTCTCTGAAATAAGTAAATCCTTCGTAAACACTGTCAAGGTCCTTTTATTACACTCCAAAGCCTTCGGAATAGTTTTACGGATAACAGAGCACAGAAATCGTAAGATCGTACTTCGAAAGACGTATATATACGTCCGGAGCAATTAATGCTTTGGATGAGCGAGACGTTTATATACGCCGGTGGCATTTAAGAGGTAAAAGTCGTATTGTAACTTTAGAGGCAAAGTATAGTATTATCGAATTAAATACATTGTTATTCTATGGAAGGGGGGCGCGATAAAAATTATGATTGAATATTGGGTCGTGAATATTGAAACTTTGAGAAGCACTGCTCTATACTTACTTTAAATCAGTTTATGTTCAATATAATATATACTAAAATATTACCTTCTTGTCCTGGTTTGTACAATGGTTTGTCTGTTTGAATAATATATATATTTGTCTTTGGACTAGAAAAGTATACTTTATCACTGCCACTGATGGTTTTATCACAAATAGTTCCATTTATTTGCAATCGACCGCTGTACACATTATCATGATTAATCTCATTCACGAAGAAATCTAAAAGTGTCTCCTTTTTATCTGAAATACACAAAAGAATTTATATGTCAGAAACCCAAGAATAATCCAAATGCTTTAAATTTGAAATAATAAAATTTCGTACCTTTTTCTAATTTATATTCTGTTTCTTGTGCTAGAGTCTCATTACCATTGTAAGATTCAGAATAGAACAATTTTACGTTCAAAACTCCTTCATCCATACACCCAAAACGTATGCATTGTAGTTGATTGTTGTTTCCAAATTTAATAGATCTTGGTGCGGTGAATATGTAACCACTAAAAACAAATGTTTTTAACGTTATTTTTCTAATCATTATATTTTTATTGATGTAATAAAAGTAAAAAGTTTAAAAGTTATTACACTTAAAAGTAACATGTAGAGAATAGCTGAATTGCTTAATCGAATTTTAAATATGTAATGACATTGGAATATTTTTCCCCTTTTTTAAAAATAATACAAAAGGAAAAAAAAAGGAGCTAAACGAATACAAATACAATACAAAGTAGTCATTTATGTACACGAAGAACTTCTTTCCTGAAATACATTTAAAGAAGCTCACAATACCGAATTTAACTATTTTTTTTTTTAAAAAAAAAAAAGCTTAATATCTAAGTCAAGGCAAAAATCAATTGTAGAACTGAAAAAATTCATTTTACTCAATTTTAGAATCAAAACGACAAGAATAAGTTTTTTTAACCTTCAGTGTTGGCTAGTGTAGACTCATCAAAGAATATTCAAACATTTTTTTAAAAAATAATATGTTTCCAATGAGCCAATTTTTTTAGAAATTTTAAAAATGTTGGTACATAATTTCATTTTTCATACATTTTTCATCAAACTGTTTTTGTTTTTTCAATTATCTCACTTGCAGGCTACACAATGGATTACCAGCAATGAACCTCTGAATTTTAATAAAACAGACCCAAATTTACGACGAAGACAAATGGATAAGTATGTTAGAATAATTTTTTAAATACAAATCTTGATAACATATCAAGATACAGAACTAATGGTTCACAAAAAGTATTTATTATTCCAGCAGGACAAAATCAAAAGAGGAAACGTGCCTCAAATTGATAAACAGCTTAAAAATACACTAGCCGGATTCAAATGGTCTAAAAAATTAACACCTTACCACATAGTATGATTTTAATAACAACATCTCTGATTGAATGTTCCGTTTCTTAACATGTTTACTACTATTGTGAAATTATCACGTAAAATTTATTATTAAGGATTTGAATGATCTATTTTTTCAGTAGCACATCATAGTACATAATTTCAAAAGAACTTCAGTACTATGTTGCACAATTTGTATTGAAGTAATTCTCTTGATAATGTAAAAGCTGCATCACCCTTCCAAATTAATCCAAGACCTTACTCTAGAAATTTGAAGTAGTTTGAAATAACGCATAGGAAAAACCTCAAAGACAGCTAAGTGAAGAGAGAGATATAATTGTTTACACAAAAACTACTTATAAAACATATTTAGTAATAACTCAAGAGATTATGTGAATAAATATTTCTTTTCAATATAATTAAAACGAATACCAAAATAAGTAACTGTTTCTGCAGATTTTATAAATAAATCTTACCTAAAAGTTTTACAAACCAACGATCCTAAGCAATTGAATAAGAATTTGCAAAAACAAATATCACTGACGGATTTTAAATACACAGTTTCAGTTTACTCATGCACTTTTACTGATAAGTGTAAGAGTCATAATTTCAAAAGCTAAAAATGATGAATATATATATGTTATCGTTAAAGTGCATAATTCATTTATTTCACAGAATAACTAGGTATATCATGAAATACTTAGACAAGTCAGTTAAAGAAAATAGATGAAAATTTCATACTTTACCAAGTTATTCTACGAAATAACTAATGATAGACCGGTAAAGTGAAAAATAAACAATTTCAAAGTTATTTTACAGCGGTCAAAATAAGTATTCGACATGCGAAGATGGCTGCATATATTGCATTTATAAATAAAAACTGTTTAAAAAAATAAAACGATTTTTATTGATTTTAAACCAAAAATCTATAAGTATTAAATGCAGCATCTTGTCCAATACATTAAAATGTAATAAATTTTTAAAAAAACACCATTATTTCATTCAAAGGCAGTTACAAAAACAAAAAGTATTCGATCAAACATAAAAATAGATGAAAATAATTCAAATAATATAAAGCTAATATCTAGTTTCTCTTCCTCTCCGATGGATGACTTCTTCTTAAATGCTGTGACATTGATTTAATCAAATTTTCTGTCACCTCTTGGTCAATTTTCTCCCATTCCTCTATAAGGATCTCCACCATTTGACGTTTGTTAGAAAAATGGTGCTCTCTTAACATTTTTACCAATATGCTCCACTGGTGCTCAATCGGGTTCAGGTCTGAACTTTGGAAAGGTGTTTTTATAACTTTTGGGTAGTTGTATAGCAGCCAAAGTCTTGTATTATGAACGGAGTGTTTTGGGTTATTGTATTGATAATACTGGTAGTCCTCCTCAATTCCCAGTTTTTCAGCACTGGCACGCTAATTTTCATTTAAAATCTGTATGTAATACAGATGGTCCATTTTATGTCGTTAAAAAATGAAATAATTCCCACTCCTGAAGCCACCTTACCCTTCCAAACCATTATATCCCCCCTCCTCTATGCTTTACTGTGGACACCATATTTCGTTCTTCCAACCCAGCATCGCGTTTTCTGTGCACTATAATTTTACAATCGCATCCAAAAAGATTAAATTTGTTCTCGTCTGCAAAAATTCATTGTGCCAGAATTCTACTGGTTTGTTTGCACATTTTCTAGCAAATCCCAGTCTTTGCACTCGGTTCTTTTTGGATATATATAGCTTCTTTTTCGAGCAGTTCTAGCCTTAAATGTATTATTACGCAAGTAATTTCTAACAGTTTTGGGCATACCAACTATGTCCTAACAATCCTTTGTTACTTTTGCCAAATTTGATGCATTGGTTTTGAGGTCTTTTTTTGTTTAACGTACTAGCCGTTGCTCCATCACGTCGGAAAATTATTTCGGTCGACCAGATCTTGGTATATATGTTATGAACCGATTTTTTTTCTTAATACTTTTTAATTATACAGTTGTTCTTGGCCTATTTACAACAATTGAAATTTTGTTTACAGATAAACCATTTTTAAAGCACTTTACAATTAAATTTTTAATTTCCACTGACAACTCTCTTTGTTTTTGGCCCATCTTGCTCACTGCTTAAATAAAACTTTCTAAATGCCTTTAGAAATAGTCCAAATGCTTTGAATTACAAAAATTTGCAACCACACTTAACGGTAATTTTGCTTCTCGGTATAAAAATTTATAAAAGCCTTGTATGTCGAATACTTATTTTGCTTGCCAAACTGGTTTTGAAAACTACTACGGTGATTTTTTTTTAGGTTTGTTTTTGTAAATACAAAACCTTCTATATTAGAAACTGAACTATTATATGCAATAAATAACAAAACACGGTTTCGTTGTTGTTGTATAGTAAGAAGTTTAAAGTCAATATTCGCAGAAATCGTTGTATGTCGAATGCTTATTTTGACCGCTGTACAAATTAATTGATCATAAATAGCTACAATCTCTCGAAAAAATACATTTTATCTCTATTGCGGATGATTAATTGATAAACAATAAGGAAAAGCAGATGATGTAATTTAGTATTGCTCATATTGCAAATATTAATTAAAATGAAAGGGGAAAAAAAAGAATATGTTGCAAAAATAGTAATTTTTATATATTTTCAAAAATACATGGGAGGAGGGGGAGGAGAAAAATTGTTGCTTCATGAAAATATTGTGTACACTTTTTCAAACGAAAATATAAGAGAATATTAATTTAAATTTTATGAAATACCTATATTTTACTTTTCATTATACATTTAAGCAAGGATTGATGTGATGATACTATGAATTGTGGTTCAAAACTGACTGAAAGCAGCTACAGCCAGTTCAAAGAACTTTCGAGTGCCGTATTCCATACTTTAATGATCAAGTAATCATTTCTCTATAGAATACCTAATTACATCGTAGAATTTAATAAGTTTATACACTTGAACTGACTTGTCTAGTTGTTTCATGAAATACCTAATTGTTCTAGGAAATAAGGGATTGCACACTTTAACGGTAACGTATACATATAATAAATTAACTTCAATTTGATATTAAAAGTAAAAATAATATGATTAAATTGTTGAATGCTCATACTTATCAACTTCTTCTTCCACGGCACATGTTACCAGTACTGAACACATAAATATTACGAAACACAGCGTATACTTCATCTCCATGTTTGTTATTTTTGACTTGACAACCTACAAGGAAAAAAAGCAACTTTTTAAATCATATTTTAAATATTCAAATAACAGTTTGCTTAAAATAATATACATAGAAGTTTTTTAGACAATTTTAAAATTATTATTTTTTTTGTTCCCCTTAAAAACCTTTAAATTGCACATAACCACAATTTCTGATAATTCATAAAGATTTCTCAAATGTAATTTAATTTTTTTAATTGGAAACAAATAAGTTGCTGCCAAACACTTGTCTGAAAAAAAAAATACTTAATAGAAAAAAACAATATCACACGAAGTATTTGGGGGTTTTGTGCAAGTTTTCTATCAGTTCTTATGGCATAAAAGCAAGTACGTATTTTGGGCAAATATACAAGGTTTGATAATTTAAAAAATGAATGGATAATTTTTAAGAAAATACAAGAATTATGTTACAATTAATGAATTGGTATTGTTATTCATATGAAAAATATAATAAATATAATCTACTATAAATTAAGTGTTCTATATATCATTTTTAAATTAATTATAAAACTGAAAAATATGGGCAATAAAACAATATCCTAATTGCGCAAACTGATTTGAATACTTGCATATACATATTAATTTCCAAATATATTAACTGAATATGATTAAAGGATATAGGCACACAACAAACTAAACAAGAAAATAAAGAAATGCTTGGTCTGAAACTCCTAAATGTGTGAACCAAGACCTATATAATTCGAAGAAAAACCCACCATAAATCACAAAAATAACTTGAGAACTCTTATGAAAGTAAAAGTTTTATTGAGGACGAAAGTATTAGGAATGATGATATAAGGATTGTCGAGAGTTGCCAAATAATTGAGTTCTGGTAGTTCTAGGTATGAATCAAACCGGTCTCCAAAACCTTGCAGACGAAAAAAAAAAAAAAAAACAGGTCGCTAAATTTATCTGGCTATTTGCGGCTGCCATCACAAGCGGGTTGACTTTTGATAAAAAAAATGCATAATAGTTTGTTAAACCTTGAATTCAAAACTAAACATCACAGGAAATACTGTATTAGATTCTCTCCTTTCAACATGGACGAATGAAAGCTATTGATATTCTAAAGGTAACAAATATAGATTATGCACAAGTTCATTCAACTAATTAACTTCTTCTCTGCATACATAATATGTAACTCCTACGAAATGTGTAACTCTTAAATATTTTAATACATTTCGTATGGATTTGACTTCGCATAAAATATTTTTTTTTCATTCCCAATAGCGGATAACAAGACAACTGCAAACAAAATGAGAAGCATAGTAAATTGACAAATAACAAGAAACAACAAAAATAAATTAATTAATAAGAAAAGAAACACATCTTGTTCACACATAAGTCTATAAATCACACATTTTGTGTCTGGTCCCAATATCTGATCCACATGGATCCAGAGCTAAGTGTACGGCAGCGTGCCAAATGAATGGTGTCCATTTCTTTGTTGGAGTCGCATAGCTTACATAGGGGACTCTGGGCAATTCCTATCATATTTAGATGCTTGGATAGGCAGTCGTGGCCAGTGGCGATTCAAAAATCAGCCACAGCTCTATCTCGTGGCCCCTTTGGAATATCAAGGAGTTTGCTAAACCACACTCTTTGATGAGTCGTTTGGTTGAATTTCGACCAGAAACCAGAAGTGTTATCTGTAGTACTTCTTTATGATTCTTTTGGCCCTATAAAAAGGAGCTGTGTTGTTAGAGGATTGAAAGAATTTTTTCCCTTCTTCACCAAGCAATCGGCATTTTCATTCCCATCAATGCCACAGTGCATTAGAATCCATTGCGAGGCAATGCCTATAATGGCATTGAAGTAAATTCCCATTTAACAGTTGACACTTCAGAATATCCACTGATAAAGGTGCCTCGATGGAAGATATTGCTTGGAGAGCCGCCCTTGAATCACATAAATTAACCGAAGTTCAAGAGGTTGAGAGAGCAATGCTTATAATTGCAATTTCGGCATCAAAAGCAGTGCTGTGAATTCCTATCTGTGTATAGAAGGAGAATAGGTCGCAGCAAACTCCAGCAGCTGCATTACTTTTATCTGTCAACTTGGAACCATCAGTGAAAATGTATAGCCATTCATCCTCAGGGTATAAGGTATCCAAAGTCTCCCAAAGAAAGGATCCTTAGGATTTGGCTGTCTGTTTCTTTCTTTCGGACCTTATGGAGCAGCTCTGTTAAAAGCGCTAAGTCATACATTTCAGTCGAGCAGAAAGATTTTATTAGATCTTCTGGTTCGAAATGAAAATTATGATGCTCTTTGAGAGTCATGACTTTTTTTTTTCTGAAGGAAGCCTCTCTGTGATTTCAGATTTCTGTTGATATAGGATAGAGAATCATTCCAAAGGGATATGCATTTTGGGATTCTAGTAATTTTCTCCCATAATAATATAAAGCCCTTTCTTCTATAACAGATTTAATAGGCATTTGATGGGTTGATAATAATAGAGCATCGATTGGTGTTGATTTCACAGCTCTTGCATAAATTATTAATGCAGTCAATTTTGTTTAAGAAATTGTTGGCACTTACTCATCAATACTGAACTGAACTCTGTGGCGCAACACCCCATGAGGGCCAAGGCCTACAGTGCCTATCTCAGTTTACGTGACCTTAAGCGCTGGGGTGCATGTACAGATATTTCGGTCAAGTAGTCAATCATACTCATCAATATTAAAATTAAATTTTGAATACAGATATAATGTAGAAAACATGAAGTTTCTGGAATGCATTAAGATATTGTAAAGCAGTGAATATTCTGTTAATTTTGCCTCCCAATTTTGGATTTTAGAGGATTAAAATATAATCCCCAATTAAAAATCAACCCAACACATAATTGCTAATTCATTCTATTCTAATTCTTCACTATATTTTATATAAAACTTTTTCGTACACTAGATAAAGCAATACACTTAAGACTAAAAATAAGAATTATTACATAATAATAAAAAAGAGTTCAAAAAAGTCGTAAGCATTTATTTTTATAAACAATAAGAGGCATATTAACCATGTTACGCTCTTCTAAGACCTGTTATAATTTTAGAAAACTTATACAGTGAGAAGTTATCAATAAAATTACGTCTGATTTATTTATTCTTAAAAAAGCAGTTTTTTCTTCAACTTCTCTCTGGTACAGCAAAATGAATATTGCATAAAATATCAACGCAATCAATCATATTATTGGGGAATTTGTAAAAAGAAAAAATAGAGCACAATTAAAATTTCGCGTGATTTATAACTAGAAATATCAAAAATATTGTACAGATAGAATAGTGATAAACCCAGAGAAGAAATTGTTTCTTTTCTTATAAAGCAAATAGCTCATGAACCTAATTTGTGTATTTTAAAGAATTTTGATTTTACTTTTACAAGGTTCCCAAATAATTATGCAACATTATCTGGAAGGATAGCACCAAAATACAGAACTTTCAAGACAAGATCATTAGAAAATCTTCTAGTTTTGCGTTTGAGAAACCCAGGCTATTTATATGCTCTAAATATGTTGTGTAAAATTTAACTTAATGATAAATGTAAAGCCAAAAACAGTAACTGAGATTGAGTTTGAGTAAATAAGAATACATTACTGATAATTGGAACAAAATTTAAGCTGTGTTTTTCAAGTTAGCTGCGAATGCTACGTTTCTCAATTTTGAAGAATGACCTGTTATCAGTGCATTATTGAAATAAATTATCCAGATTATTTCGTAAATAAACAGTATACATATTAAATCATTCCAACCTAAACAATTTGAAGTCTTCAGTATAAATAAAAGAGATCAATCAATATAATAGTAAATGTAAATCCCAGGTGAAGTATACCTGTGATTTATTTGTAAAGTTAAAATGATACAAAAAAAGATAAATAATTCTTGAAGTATGTTTTAAATGAATTGAAAATCTAGATTATGTAGGCTATATTCCATTGTAAACGCATATTTTTAGGACTTTATAAATGTTAAACTGGTCATGCGTGACCGTTCAACTAGAAACGAATATAATCGGCATTTTAAGAATCCATTTTCTGATAAATTTTGTAAAAAAGAATGGAAGGATAAAAATGAATTAGATGAACTAAATGTCACGAAAGGGAACGGAAAAGACCATATTTGCTTCTAGTTCTCACGTTTAATATTTAGGAAACAATGTGTTGACAAATTTTAGCATTTTCGATTATAAGCATTGTACTGCTTGAATCATATCTTAATGCTTATAATCGAAATATCAACAAATAAATATAAAATCGAAAGGTTAACTCGGAGTCTTTGTAAACAAGACTTTAAGAAAAATATTTATAGATCATACAGTGAGATAAATGCCCTAAAATTAACCAGTTTATTTAGAAAATATTTTCTTATAGAATCACAAACAGTGATAAAATTATCTTTTCTGTTCTTGATATTTAGTACATTTATCATTTATATTACATTTTCTCAACTTCGTAAAAAAAAATTTTTTATAGTGATCCAAAGCAAATATTTACAAACTTGGAAATGAGAAAGGAATTATATTATATGATAGTTGTAATTAATTACTAGAAGAGATAAATGTTCTTACAGAAATATTTCCGAGTAAAAATTTTGAATATTTTTTAACACAATTGAGAAAAACTACAAAAATTCTAGTGCATTACCATCACTTAATATTGAAAATAAAATATTTCATACAGAAGATAAACAATATAAAGAATTAGTCTTATTTAAAATTAAAATCTTAGTATTATTATTTCAAGATACATCACTGTTTAAAATGAGATTCTTCAGTATAAAAAAAGGTTAATTGAACAGGTATTTAAAATGTTCATATCATAAAAACGAAATGATGCATTGCGTTTTTTAAATATGATTCCATTGCAAAACGCATTAAAATTAGGAATTGTATGGAGAAAAATACCGCAAAATATTCGTTCTCTATTAAAATTACTCATTATAAATTATTTACAATACTAAAAAAAGGAGGGGGAAGGAACATTTTTGCAAGGGTTCTCGAAAGGGAACAACTGTAAAGAGAGAAAAGATACTTTAAAATTCTGTACTTACCATTCAATATCCCCATATTAAATTCATATTTAAAATTTCCTCATTAAACTATTTACACAGTAAATTTGATTTTTTTTGATATTAAATAACAAGAAATACTGTAAGATAAAATTGTATTAAAGGGAAAATAAACATTTCATTTCTTCTCATTGACATGTGACGAATTATAGCAACTTCGCGTGAAAATAAGT
The DNA here is from genome assembly GCA_019973955.1 of Trichonephila inaurata madagascariensis. Lineage (NCBI taxonomy): Eukaryota > Metazoa > Arthropoda > Arachnida > Araneae > Nephilidae > Trichonephila > Trichonephila inaurata. Next base: position 33,335 of record BMAV01011511.1, on the reverse strand, counting down.
AGAAGTTAGTATTAAGGTTGAACACAAGACAGCTGAAGTTACTTGACCTACCAACCTTGTTTCTTAAATTTTGTGCATGTAATTAGCCCACGATTAGCGGAAATCAAAACGAAGACGCAGTCCAATTAGCGTAAATACTACATAAATAGAAGTTCTAGATACAAATACAGCTGCAATTATACTTTGAAATAAGAGTTCTGACATGTTGCACTTGTTAACAGAACCCAAAATAAATATTTACGTAAAAGACTTACAATTCGATTTTCGTGAGAAAAAAATATAAAGAAGCACGTATTAAATGAATATCCCAATGAATAAAAAAACTAAATGCCAACACAAAAGATGAAAAATGACCTTATCATAAGATATATACATGTTCAGTTTAGAGACGATAGGAAAGAGAGAAAAAGTCTCTCTGGGAGCTATATATACTCATCATAAAATTTATTCCACGCACATCCAACTTTAATTAAGTTCAATAAATAAACGAAAAGGAAAGTGTAAATGTGATTATTCACCTGAGGACTCTTATTAATTCAGATTTTTTTTCTTTCATATGATAAGAAAAATTATCAAGCTGTATATAAGATGAATACAAAATTTTGATGATAGTTTTGATGGAATATAATAAATCAGACCTGCATCACACACCATTTTGAATAATATTAATATCTTTCCTCAAAGTACAGTGTTGAAATTTACGTCAAACACTGTAGTTATTGCATACCTGATGCATATAAGAAAAGCACTGATAACGTAGAATATAAATAAAAAGATAAATATAAGATAAAGAAATAAAAAAGATAAATATAAGAGTAAGAGATATATATACAATTTTTTACGAACCTCTATTTAGCGAATTTTTCGATTTTGTGAACTTTTTCCTGTTCTTCGTAAAATAACCTCCAAACAACGAAGTGAATTTTCTATTTAACGAACTTTTTCTCTTTTGATTAAATTGTTTTCCTCTCTATTTTAAAAATATTTCCGGACATTTCAAAGTTTTCTCTCTTTTAACACATTTTATGGTGTGACCAATGACCATGAACTGTTTTTACCAGAAGCCTAACGCACCAAGAGCAATAAAATTGACGTAATTTTTCAAATAAAAAACTCAAATAAAATAACAGATGTTTTCAGTAATTAACTTTAAGGACGCGTATAGAAATGTATGCTTAAAATTACCAGTTATAAAAAAAATGTATGTTTAAAATTACGTGTAGGCTTAAAATTAGAAAATATCATTAAAATTCATTGATTTTATGTACAATTTTTTTGAAGTTGAAAATACAGTGTATTTATTTCCCTGGATAATGTTTTTTTTTCTTCTTTATTCCTTGTTTTCCTAGCAGAATTCTTTTTGATGGGTAAGATTTATGGTAAAATAAATAGATATTGATTTACAAAAAGTGTGAATAATTACTTTTTTATATAATACATAGTGTTTATGAATTTAAAACCTGCTTCACGTGGTTTCTAAAGTACATTAAAAAATGAAACTCTGTTTAACGAATTTTCCACACTACGAACTTTTTACGGAATTTAGTGACTTTGATAAATAGAGGTCCAACTGCATCTAAAATCTAGTTAACAAGCGGGATTTATATATGTGTACCTTACAATATTCAGAAATTCTTTATTCTAATACAAATTATCACGAAATAATTAAAATGTTGTGGAATTAATAAAAATCTTTTAATGTTCTGAATAATTTCATAAAGATATTTAGTATTATAAAATTATTTGATAATTCTGATAACTGATCCGCATACCAAATTCGTAAAATGTGCGTGTTATTGCATTTGAAAAAAAAAACCCAGTAACAATAGAATGATTTTTTTGTTAAATGATACTTAAAAGTGCCATAGACTTTTATATCATGATGAATGTGCAAATAAACTTATAACATATTTTAAAAACTAATACTATATAATACAAAATATGTATGAAAATGTGAAATGCCACATTGTAACAAATAAATATACTTCTATTTAGAATAGTAAACTTGTTGGATTCATCACTTTCGTCGAGTCATGAGTTCAAACCCTAATTAAAAAATAAAATACGATTTCCTAAAACCTCGTCAATAGTAAAACTCAAACAATCAAGAATATGACTGGGGAAGGCCTGATCAGCCTCGCACCTATGACAATGTGGAAAGACTTTCCGGCCCTGTTGAAAAGTAAGAGATTTGCTGTGGTCACTAAAAGAGCGGGACAGAGCCGTCTGCTGATCTCTAGGGATATTAAGCTGGTGACACCAACGAGGATTTTTCCCAAAATACCAAGGGTGAGCAGGGATTTCATAATAATGGGAAATGAGCAGTTTCAATTGATTCAAGGACACACGGACACCAAAGGGAGAAGACTGAATTAGCCCCTAGTGCATGGGTGGCGAACCTTTATGAATCAACGTGCCATTTTTTCTAAAGAAATGTTTAATGAGGTATAGACGTGCCGTCATATAATTTTGACTTGTGATTATTGAGAAAATTAAACAAACTAAATACTAACACAACTAAAAACTCTTTATTTATTTTGAAAAAAATAAATTTTGCACTTTATAGTAGTACTTGTTTTAGTTATACGTGTAATTCAAATTAAAGTAACATTAGTGTGATTTCTGCTGCTGATGATTAGAAGAAAGATGACTTATATTAGGATTGTAAGATGTTACTTTTAGCAAAATGCATGCTGAGTTGGAGTCATCTGCCAAACAGTTTCTAAGCGAGTCTTTAAGGCTATTCATCTCTGAAAATAATGACTCGCAAGCGCGGGTAGACGAAAATATGGTTAAAATAGCAAGGCTCAGCTTCTTTAAACAGTTAAATGCGCCTGGAATCGAATTCCATGTTTCCAAAATATCATTATTAGCATTTTTACTTATATTGATTGTTAATCTTTCTATTTCAATCAATTCCAATTTTCTCCTTTTTTCAATAAATGTTTGAATCCATATTCAACTAGATTGGAAAGCAATCAGTTGCATTTCAAAATTTTCAATTTCCAACTAATCGAATTGGGGGACAAGTTCAGTTTATTAAATGAAATCACATCATGGTACATAAAAAAAACTTGAGCATTACCGATAATTCTTTGAACTGAGAAAATCTCTGAAAACTGCGAACGATCACTCGCGTTTGTTCGTAATACTTCATATAATGAACTTTGTTATTTTGAATTAAAATGCAAACCGTTTTGATCGGTGGCGTGCCCAAAATATTGTGTCGCGTGCCATCAATGGCACGCGTGCCAGTGGTTCGCCATCCCTGCCCTAGTGCCTCTAATTTAGCTGAACATAATGGAATGGCCTTCACATCAAGGGCGCCCTACCAGGAGTACATGCTCCCGATGTACATCGCCCATTCAGTCCAGGTATATCCTGTCGCCACTTTGAGGCAGCTCTTTATAGGACTGATGGTGTAGAATAGCTGATGCACATTAAATCTATCGTTTCTCAGAGTCCTCAAGATGATATGATCTTGAAATTTGTAAACAGCTCATGCATCCTCGTCACTTGCTCGTGGTTCAAAATAACAAGATCCACATCGCCAATATATCTTATATTGTTACATTTCCGGCTACGATTGGAACCACAATTTTGCAAAAGCACACAAAAGAATTTTTTTTTCAATATTTAGGGTCACTTAGATTAAAATACGCGTATAAAATCGTTTTCAGAATATTATTATTATAAAAAATTATTTAAAAAGGATATTTTGGCCAAAAATTAACATAGAAGCACGTATTTTCAAAACAATCACCTTTTGTGAAGAAGGCTTTTATAATAATATTTTCCGCATTTTTAACTAAGAGTTTTCTAGAGAGCCTGAACTAGGAGTTTTGAAAAATTCACATTATTTTTCAGAGTTACTACCAATTTAAATAATAATCGATGGTGGGGTTTTTTTGTTGTCGTTGAAATTTTATTATACTCTGATGTGCTTAAATATGGATAAATCAATTTCTAAGTTATATGTTTAAAAAGTTCTACTTCAGGCTCTGTACAGAGGTCTTAGCTATATATATATACAAAATATTATTGTTATAGAAACATTTTTCATAAAAGGAGACTGTTTTGAAAATAGGTTATTCAATGTTTATTTTTTGATATTTTTTTATTGTAATAATAATCTTAAAACAATTTTATACGCGTATTCTAATCTAAGCGACACTACAAATTAAAAATAAATATTCGTTTGCACGTTTTTTCAAAATCATGATTCCGAACGTAGTCGGATACATTAACACAGTGGTCTCCAACGCCCGGTCCGTGGATCAAATACTACCGGTCCGCACAAGAAACAAATTATTTCCCTTTTATTTAATGTGGTATATTTTTCTTGGGTTTGGGCTACTTTTTATGAAAATCACTTTATTATCCTTATTTTTTGGGTGTAGCTATATTTTATTCTGAAATCACGACTAAATACAATTAAATCAAAATTATTAAATCAAAACAGTCTAAAATATAAACAGTCAACGTCCTTCCCCTCAGCGGGCCGTGGTAAAATTAACAAACGTTGACCGGTCCGCGGCGATAAAATGTTGGGAGACACTGCCTTGACATACGACGCTCTGATAAATATTGAACCAATCAGTTTTCTTATAGATTTTAAAAAAACTCATGATACTCGAATTGTTTGATAAAACTGTTTAAAAACTAAAAATTCAATGATATTTCTAAATATCATGCAAGAAAACTGCTACTTTAGAAAGACGGTTTTCTAGACATTTTTCTCCATAATAAAGGAAATATTTTATATTCAGTCTTGTCAAAAGTTTTAAAAGACGTCCAACGGTGAATGATATAAAAAAAAAAAAAGTTACGTATTCCAGTCACTGAAATCAGTATTGAAATTCTTTTCGTTTTTGTTCACGTGATTTCAGGAAAAAATAACATGTCCTAGTAATATAAAAGAAATGTCTAAAAGAAGAAAATGATGTATGGAAGAAGACGCCGGTATTCCGGGAAGTCTAAATGAGATGCTGATGCAGGTATTGTGTAACTAGGAGTGTTTAATTCCGTTATTATGCAAAATTATATCCTTTAAAAAGGTCCCAAGTTCAAGGGTCTCCTTTTGATAACTTCCTTCAAAGAAGTCGGAATTCTTTTCAGAAGTCATCACACATCGAAATCTTGCGTAATATTTTCATGTCTACGTGATAAATCCTTTTTTTTTCAAGTACTGCATAATTATTCTCAGAAGAAAATATTGACAGAAACTTTGTATAATTTTATATTCTATTTTATAACTCATCTCAAGGTAGGAAATCATGTTTCTTATATATTTTCCATTAAAAGTATTTTCGATGTATATGCATATTTCTTAACTAAACTCAATGGTGCAGCAGCCCATGAGAGCCAAGGCCTAATGTGCCCATATCAGTAAACGTGACCTTGGGCTCTGAGGTGCATAAGCAGATGTTTCAATCAGGTGGTCAGTCTGACGCGAAACCTCCAGTGTTAAGTTCTCAAGCAAGTTTGGTACTCATTTATCGCCCCCTGAAGGGATGAATTGATAGACCTTGCCCAGCCTGGGGTTTGAATCTCGAACATGTGGTGAGGAAGCGTGAGGCACTACCACTCAGCCACTGGGCTTCATGACTACTTCTTACCTTGAGAAAAAATTACTAAATTAAACAAAAAGTTACTAAATAGATGATATTTATTTTTGGTAGATATATATATTTCTCATTGTGATAATCATAAACCTATTCATCATCCATCACAAAAACTATTACATATTTCCTTTTTTTTCCTGTATTTGTACGCGATAAATCTTCGAGATCATTCGTTATAATAAAAAAAACTTAGTGACGAAAAAGATGTACATTCATATTTAACTCTTGTAATTGAAAGAACAGAAGAAAAATGAAAATGTTTATTTGATCTAAATCTTTTTGAAAAATTGTACACGTTTTGAGACGCTTGTGCAGTGAATGTCATAGAAAAGCAACATGTATAGGAATACCGAAAGAAAAATAACATACAAATATAAGGTTCAAAATTAAAAGTATATACAGAGAGTAATTTAGCATTACAAAAATTAAATTCAACGCATGTTCATTTATTTTTTTCTGTTTTGTTACATCTTCTATATATTCATTCAACCGTTTAACACATGAAAGAATAATCTATTTACATCCCAAAAGTTTGCACGCCGTCATGCAAAGTGTGACTTGCATAATTGACCTAAAACCTGTATCCATCAATGCCAAACCGAAAAACTTTAAATAAAAGGCAACACATCCTCTTTAGTGACAATGCATGACGTGTTTCTACATTCCTTACAAACGGATTTTCGTGAAATATAAAGTAAATTTGGACAACCTGACCATTCTGGTGCTATAAGTAATGTCCTGTGTAAATCCACCGCATCAAGTAACTAACAGGTAAACTACTTAGTGTTTGTTATCAAGCTCATCATAAAAATAAATAGATTTCAATAACATCACTACAATATGCTCATTATTATAAATTCGAAAAGAATTATTGTTTTCACTTTAACCTAAGTTTTTAACTTCAATTTCGAACGCAAAAGTTGGCATTACATGTGTTTTTGTTTAAGTGTATCATATAAATCAAATAAATTATAAATTCAACAATTTTTCATCCCGTACAAAAGTTCCACTTTCTGACTTCGTCAGATACATAGGTAACAATAGTATTAATAATTTCATAACCTCTACAATTCGGCAAAAACAATTTTTCGGGGAAGTGAGGGAATATTAACGTCGCATTATTCAGTTACTAGAGGGCTTTAGGAGACAGACCGCGTAATTTTGAACCATGGTCAAGTGACGAGGATGACACCTGTGAGCTGGGACCCACCCTCTCTCCTAACTTCCACACCGCACCAAAGGGAGGACATTTGAGCTTCGATAGATTTAACGTGCAACGCCCCCTCCCTACACGGTGGGTCTTCAGCGATACTAGATTTAACTCACGACACGCCGGCCGCGAGAAAAATTTTCGCACAGTTATATTTCCTTCAAGTGCTAGAAAAATGCATTAACTCTACTTAAAGTGATTTTTAGTGACTTCAAAATATAACGTACTTAATTTTAAATGATGTGTAAAAAAATTAGACTGTGGAATAGAAAAGGAGGAAAAAAAAATTATTTTTTATTGGGCTAATCCGATAAGATAACAAATAAAAGAATAAAATTTTTTATGTGTGTAAAACACACATTTTAAAATATTCATCAGCATATAATTGTTAAAACTTAACAGAAGTTCTTTCAAAATAATGTTTAACTATATTTTTGTTCTAATATAAATACATAAATGATGTCATAAATGATGTAAATCAGGGGTGGGCACCGGTCGATCGCGGTCGGCCTAACGCCTACCCCTGATGTAAATGATGTTCAAACACAATGAAGCAATATACAACGGAATGCCAAAATTTATTACCATAATGAAAAATCTTAACTGTTCACATTTTTTCAAAATACTCGGGATATTCATAAAAGAAACTGTAACATAGTGCATATGTATTTTGTAATGTTTGATTGAAATATAGTATTCTGTCCATTTTTGACCGTTTATAAGAGTCACTTGAATTGTGATTTTATTATTATTTATTTATTTTTTATTTCTTTATTTATTATTATTATTATTATTTTTTAATACTGATACAATCAAAATCTTATCAATATTATTTTCTTAGATTCTAAATTTCAGAATTACTAAAATTTACTATCTAAATTATAGAATTCAATTATTCTTGTATAGAGGGATCAGTGATAGATGGATTCGAAGGAATTCAAGTATTTAATTACTTTGTTGAAATTAATAAAATACGGTCTTCATTTTTTAATGCTGCAAATGGTGTTAAAAAAGTTTTGCTTGTACATCAATCATTTTTATCATAGAAATCGTTATTTATGAAATAGTAACGACATCACTACACTGCATGGTCGAAAGGCTTTTCGATCGAATCACTAAAGTAGACCATTCAACCAAGGTTTTAATTGATTTTTGTACATTGTGCAAGATAAGCTAAATCAAAAAATACAAACGCAAATCTCATTAAATAAAATTACTTAATCATCAGTATATCTAAAAATCTCTTAGAATTTTTTTTTTTTAAATTACAAAAAGTTTTTGTGCAAGTATGTCTGTCTGTATTATATACGAATGTTTTATGTTTGAGGTATTAAAAGATAAAATAAAAATAAAATTCCGAAAAAAAGACATTGAAGAATGCAAAATAAAAACTTATTTATATTTCTGTAAAAATGAGAAACACGTTATTGTTTCTCTGATTCCTTTACAGTTTCGAAGATAGCGATACTTCAGAGGGACACTTTTAGAACACATTCGTGCTTAAAAAGAGAGTACAGATTATGATCATCTGTATCTTTGTACATATATATATATAACCATAGTCAGATATATATAACCATGGTCTTATACATAATCTTTAAATATATCACAGAATTAAAAATGGTGGATTTATCGATCAACGGCGACCTTTCATTTTTTATAGGCTCAATAAAATTAACTCTTCTATCAGAAATATTTGATTAATGCTTTATGTGAAGGAAAAGTTAAAAATATTTAGCCTTAATTCAAAATGTGTATTCATAAATGATATTAAAATTCTACATTGCATAGTTATTGTATATTTAAAGCAGTGTAAACTCTTTTCTGGTTTAAATAATTATTTCTTAACAATGTAAGGGAAGTAATACTAAGAGCACTTGCTTCTTTTATTGATAAAGTTTTCTTTTTAAAGTATACCAATTAATCAAGCAAACTATGTCCATGTAACATGTTTTTATTATTTAATACCAATATCGAAAAAGAAATGACAAATTTAGTTTTGAAAATAAACAGTAAAAGAAAAATGAGTTTTCATTACTCAAAAAAAAAATCACACGTTTACACGGAATCTACCGTGTACTGGGGCTGATGTACGTTAAGTATATCGATGTTCAACTTGCTCACAGTATGGTTCTATTTAGGGAGTGTAGTGCATGCTCAAATGTCGTTTTTGCCACTTGACCTTTGTTCAAAATTTCCAGGTCTGTCTAAATTAGCCCTCGCGTCGTTTCAGAATGCAACGTAATCAAAATGAAATCAAATCTAATCTTACACACACAATGTAACATGACAAACTTTAAAAGATTCCCATATTTAAAAGAACATTTATATAGATGAACTATAGTTAAATGTGTCAAGTTATCTTTAAAAATGTAAAATGCACACATTACCATAAAACTGATTCACTTATCAGTATTAAATATAAGTACATTCTATGATATAAAAGTGGTGTACCAAGAAAGAGGATGAAAATCAGAATATATAATAATTGTTTTATTGTGTATTGAAAACGAAATGTTGACAGTATCTTAGAAATTAAATATTTTATTCAAGAAATATAGCTACAAGAGCTAAACATCAATAACAGATTGGCCTATTCCTGGCCCTGATGCAAATCCGGCTAAACATTGACTTGTAGAGAAATGGTGGATGTCCTCTTGTGACATTGCCTGTCATACATGTTTTAATTTATGAAATATAGTCGTGATCCACGAATGTGGTCGAAGATGCCTGTTTATAGTGGCTCAAACAAGCTCTGTTGGGTAGAGATCTATCAAACTCGCTGGCTGCGGAAGTGTTGCAGAAGTCCAAATACAAGTAATAGAAAATTACTCTTCACATACGAATGAGTATTATCCTGTGGAAAGGTAAACTGAAGGACTTGTGAAAAAAGATAGGCACTTCTATAGGGAGTAGGACCTGGTTCGTGTACCACCGGGCTATAAAGGTATCACAGATGACAATCAAAGGGGTCCGTCTATCAGATAAATTGGCATTCCAAACCATAATTTCTGGTTTCTAGACTGTGTGAGGCCCGGCAATCAGATGGATATCCCATCTCTGTCCTAAGCGTTTCCTGACACGCTTTCGTTAGTCATTGGGGCTCAATTCCTGGCGGGATTCCTTCTCATCGCTAAAAGCAATTCTACTCCTATTCGTGAGATTCAAGGTCAAATACTCCTATAACCGTTGAAAACGTGCCTGGCAGTATGTAACGTTTAAAGCATTCGACACAATAATCTGTCTCTACGACATCAATCCCACGTTCGCGGAGTCGCCTACGATTGTCACTACAAACATGTGGCATCCCTGTTACACGTCGGATTGTTGAGAAAGAAGTGACGCTTCAGGGGCTCCAAAAGTTGATTGGACAAACCTTCTGTCCTTACATTTTGTCTTCGTTCTTGGTACAAATACCACCATCTTAACGCTCTGTACGACCATAGCTCAACCATTCCTGACAACATTGCCGAAAGGCAACATTTCACCAACATACATGTTGAGCGATCCTACAATATGACCAAACAGCCACCTTTTATTCAATTGCAGATATCCATTCTAATGGTGACATCTGTTCATCAAGTTCATGCATCGATATGTGAGTCATTATTAGTTCAATTAGATTGACAGAACCACATTTGCACGGATTTTATGCCTTATTTTGGGAAAGTCATCTGTTTTATACACCATCTTTACGTTCTATTTCAAGACACCAGAGACAATACTACTGAAATATTTGCCACCAAAAGTTATTGATTTCAATGTTTTATCGTAAACATATGAGCATCCATTTTATCCCATTTGCACAGCTACTTATACACCAGAAGTAGTTGTGAAAATGGGACAAAAATGGTTTTTATGTTATTTATGTATGTTATATAAAAATGTTAGAAATTTAAAGGCTGAATTATTTATTTGTTAATCTGAAGCATTATCTTTCTTTAATTGTATTTTTTATTAGCGTGTAAACTTAAAAATAACTTATTAGTCTGTTTTTATAAGTAGGAAATTGTTTTCTGAATTTTGAAACAAAAAAAAAATACTTTATAAAAGAAAATTACAGAATCATCTGCAATGCAGTAATCAAAAGATAAGTCTTATAATAATTGGAAATATTTATAACTGCTACATATATATATATATATATATATGAGTTTTTAATGATTTACGGCTATTCATTTGTGAAAATAATTTTTTAATTTGAAATTTCGATTTTAGACATTTTCTATCTAAGGATGAGTGCGTCATCTTTGGTGTTTGAGAGTTCACTTACATTATGCAATTATTTGTTTTAGAATTTTAATATTTGTTTTAGAATTTTAATATTATAATATAATATCTTTCAGAATGCGATGGCGAATAGTTTAATTTTTCAAGTTCAATGGTTTAGTTTTAACTATTTAATTTTTAACTTTTAAATTTTTAACTTTTAAATTTTTAATATTTAAATTTTAACTTTTAAATTTTAACTTTTAAATTTTTTAAATTTTAAATTTTAACTTTTAAATTTTTAATTTTAAATTTTTAATTTTTAAATTTTTAATTTTTAAATTTTTGAGAATTAACCCCAGAGTTAACTCCACTTATCGGTCCTAAGTCCGAGGTTGCACTTGGATATTTTATATATTTTTTATTTTATAAAATTTTTTTTAAATTTTTTTTGAAAAACGTTGAATTTTGTCTTTCTATATTCGCCATTGTTATTCGGAAATGGGATTTTTATGTTATAGGATTCATTTAGTTTCGATTTTTTTTTTTTATTGATTCCTGTGTTGTGATTGAATTATATATATTTAAATATATATATATATATATATATATATATATTTACAACTGCTGTTTTAAAATTTATTATTCTAAGACCCTGAATTAAATTTGAAATTTTTATAAAATAAGAAAACCAATAAATTTACATTTCTTTCATTTCTCTACTTTGAAAACCACCAAGAATTATGTAAGTATTCAATTATTATACAGGATGTCTATTATCAGTATATTGATTCGCATTAAAATTGCCGAATTTCACACAAACAGAAATTTATCATATTGAAATAGATTAAAAGAACGTAATGCCTTTGATTGTATAACAAAATTCAAAATTTATAATGTATGTCATCAATAGAAATAAATTTAGATTACAATACACTATTTTTTCCGAACTATATCACATATTATTGGCTCTGTATGAAAAATAAATTTTTTTTAAAAAAAAATTACTCCATCATGTCGAAAACATTATTTAAAATTTAAATTTTAAAATGTTCATAAAAATATAACTGTTTATGAATTCATAGTTTCAATTTAATGCTAATTGTATTATTAAAATTTAAAAGACTCATGAGAGAAATATTGTTGTGTTCATGAAAATGGGTGAGCAATAATAAATAAGCGTATCTTCGAAGAATATAACAATGGAGAATAGTAATTGTAGTACCTTCCTTTAACTGGATAGAATTGAGGCTTTCAGAGGGTTGAAATGTTTTCCTGCTTCCTTTTTCATTATCCGCTTTGACTTCCTTTCTTTACATTGATATGACTAGCATTTAACTGTAGTTAGATAATTTGTCTAGCAAAAATATATATTATACTTACATAGTAATTAGTTAAAAACAATTGGAATAGTACATAATGCGGTAAAAATAAATTGAATATACTGCAGTTTAAATCACAGTATGCCCTTACATCCTAAAAGTATGTTCCAAAATAAAATAAAAAAAAGTACAAGATAAATCCTGATAACTTTCATCAATAAATGTTGTTTTCAAATCTAAGCATGTACCGTAAAATCCGGCGTATAACGCGCACTTTGAACACAAAAAATAAGATCGAAACTTAAGGGTGCGTGTTATACGCCGGGTATAAAAACGACAGCTTTAAAAATAACAAAAGAGATGAGCATAAAATTTTTTACTTCTACATGTGTATCGAAATACTGTTTATTTAAAAGATATGAGAGAGACATACCTTATGAACTAAAAGAGAGTTGTAATTCTAGAAGTATACTGTTTTTTCAAAAGTCTTGGATAATATCGCGAATAAATGACTTCAGAATATAAGAACAATGAATACTAATATTTCAGATTTCTTCGTAATAAATCGGGTGCGCATTATACTTTGAATATACCTAAAAATTAAAAAAAATTATCTTGAAAGTATAGGTGCGTGTTATGCGCCGGATTTTAATGGTAATTATTTTTCCTTTAAAGATATTATGTAATATTATTTTAATTTTTTAAAAAAGAATATTCTAGAATAACTACACAAAGATTAATTACCAATTAAAAAAATTTTTTAGTAATAATTAAACTACTTTTTATAACTATTTCTAAATGCATTTTTAGTCCAGAAGTCGACAAACCGCGACTTTTTGCTCGTCAGATTTCAATTTCTATGTATTATTATAGAAATAATTATGTCTATTAAAAATATTGTTTCCCCTTCTCTTCTATCCTTGCAATTATCTATTGAAAAACTTACTTGCATTTGCATACACACTTAAACATTTGACTGTCTTAAGACTATTCCTGCACTTAATTGTTTTCCCATTAATAAAGTTTATTGAGAATCAACGAAAATATATATATTAGAATTGATTCTAAAGCAGTACGAGTCTAATTTGATTGGTAAAATGTCGCCATCGGAAGACACTCCTTCAAGTAAATTCTATCATCATTATCTTATTTACATACATGAGTTCGGGAGCTCTCATGAATGAACAAACGAAACATTTAAGTTCCCAACAAAAGTAATAAAATCATATTCTTTACTTTAAGACACGTTTGTGTGTGTGTGTTTGGCAACACTCACTCACCGCCAATAACTGAACTCTGAATCCACGTATGCGCGTGAGAACTATTCTTCCCTTTGTTTTGTTTTAGTAGTAGAAAAGATGTATCGAAATGTTATGTAGTAATTTTAAGCTATGGCATGTGTAATATAACTTTTATTAATTAACGTTCTGTCTATTCGCGTAGTGTAGTTACAGTATTACCTCCAATTTAAGAATTAATTTCAGGCTATTCTTTTTGGATATCTAATGTATTGAAAAGCGCTGTTTACAGTGCCTCTTGAACCCGGACCTGAATCGACGTTCTATGCATAAGGGTAAGAGATAAGTAAAATTTTCCTTATCCCTTATTAAAAGAATTATAGAACATTTATGTGATTCAGCAAAGACAAAAGTGATTAATTTTTGCGACAACATGCTTAAGGGTTATCTTGAAACTTTTAGAAGCCCTGGTCCCCAACAAAAATTAGGCCCTGGGCTCCTACACAAATGTAGAACCCACTTATGACCCTTCACAGTTGACAGTATGTAGCATACGTTGTCAAAAACTCGTATAAACAATAACCCGAAACAAATAAATGTGCATAACTTACTATCGCACGCACAAACCGGCTGGACCGACTGACTCCTTTTCACTGAATGAGTAATGATGGTGTATGGTGACAAACCTAGGTCTCTTCATAGACGACGATCATCACATGCAGCCAGTTGACATATCGTCCGAAATTCCCAGTTTTTCCGAGAATACAACCGAAAATAACATTTGACCGTTGGAATTATTCGAATCGTAATCTAATTAAAGCAGAGTCGAAAACGAGACGAGGCCCACATTGTGGCCGAGGCCCTGGGCCCGGACAAGGTTGGTTCATGCCTTAAGACGTCCCTGCTTAAGAGTTGATAAAAAGAGTGTGTTGAAATTATTTTTATATATGCCAGAAAAAAAACCTGTGTTAATTTTAAGTAGTAGTGAAAAAAATGAAATTCTGTAATAATGTTCTAATTTATAATGGGATGGAAATTTTCCCCCGAAAAACTTGCAACCTTATGATATTTTGGCAATGGTTGTTATTGAAATGGGCCAGAAAATAAAAATGTCTTCATTCTTAGTTTTCCTAAAATATAAAACATTTTACAGTGTATAAATGTTTATTTAAATAGAATAAAAAATATAATTTTTCATCATGACAGTCTTGATCGTAAAAGGTCACCTTCACTCTTGCGCACGTGCGTGCCCATAAATGGCTATTTTTTGTACCTAGGTTATCTTGTTTTATTTACTACTTGACTCTTCTCTTACGAAGTTTGCCGATCTTAGTTATGGCTGAATGCTTTTAACGAAACGGGAAAATAAATGTATTCGTTCGAGGTCGCAATGAAAGATTATTATTTGAGCATCAATAAAAATTTCGGAGATAAATTGTGATTGCTACTAAAATTCCAACTGCTAAAAATAATTATTAGACAGTTAACATACTAATTTAGAATAATAAATATTTTATCAAAAAATTAAGAGGGAAAATAATTAAAAGTTGTGTTCTAATGTGTTTTTTTTTAACATTGTGTTAAAAAAAGGATATTACATTCAGTTTGATAAAAAAAAAAAAATTATTTTTGGTTGAAACTTGTGTGTCATGTGAACGGAATATATATATATATACATATATATATATTTTAAAAGAATAAAAAAACTCTTCAATGAATAAATTGAATGAGTTAAATTGTTATAGATATGTATCATAATTTTGAGAAAATAACTGAAAAACAAATGTTAATTAAGCTCAACTAATTAAATGTTATTTAAGCTCAAGTGCAGGACAGAGTCAATCAATCTGATGTAATTTAGCGCTAAGGTGCAGAAATCGGTTTATGTGCAAATTAGCAAGCTAATCTGCGCATTAACTAGGGTGATCTGTTGAAGTGAAGAAAATTATTTCATTTCAAAAATTACAAAGCTTATCTGCGAATTACCTAAATAATCTGACATTTAAAAGGTTCCGCTGAAAGGGAAAATAAGATTTTCGGTGGAAAAAACCAAGTTTTATAAGCTTAAATTAAATGCTGTTCATTTATTTTTTGATAATTAAAGAATTAATTTTTTGAAATCGAGAAACAACAAATCGTTGCATAAAAATAATCAACCAATTGAAAAATAAAAAGGTTTTTTTTTTATTGAATAAGGAAATAAATTTTGGGGGTGCTAATTTTACATATGGTAAAATAATGTTTTAAATATTAATGCAAAAAAGGAGGGGCCTTTGAATTGCATAGCAATTGGTTTTTGTGACAAACATACCTATCGGTGGTACATTTAGATTTGCAGTTACAGTTTTTGAAACACTGTCCGGTACCATGGTATTGTTTTATTCCTGTCTGATGTAAAAAGATTTCTACAGCAGATACATCTTTCGTTAAAAATCTCTCTTTGCAAAACCCAGAATTCCTATCTTGTATACAATTTTTTTATTGATGTTGTGTGTGGCTATGCATAATATTGAACAACTTTTAATTTTTTTTCGAAGATACGGTCATCATAATTTAAATTTTAAAAAATTAATTCCGCTTCAGAGGACCAGACCGAACATCTGCTATGCACCCCAGTGTCCCAGGTAAAAAAAACTGAGAGGGGCACGAGGTTTTACCCCTGGGCGTTGGCCAAATTTTAGTTTATAAATTAATTAAAGTAATCTTATATGGGATATATTTACTGTCTCTGCTACTCTGTTTCTAAATGTTGGGGATAAATTATTCTGGAATGAGTCAACGTTTTTTCAATCGAAACTCCTAACAGAACAATTTTTTAAACTTTAACGATTCAGAAACTGTAAATGGGAAAACTAGTTATAAAATGCACTTCACACAAAAGAGCAAATCAGTTAATCTACAGATTAGATCGGTAGTTTGTGCATTAACGGCTTTCGAGCTTTAACGATAACATATGTTTATACTGATTACTTTCAATCTAGCTTTATATATTAGCTAAAATATAAAAGGAATATATTAAAAATTAATTTATTCTTTGATGTTTACTTTAATTTCCTACTCGTTTCTTAAAACGTAAAAATAAAAATAAAAAGTTTAGAAAATATCTTTTATGTGTTCCTACTTAATGTAATTTATCAAAATTATAATTTTTAAGATTGAATTTTGTGATTATTTTATTTAATATTGTGATCCTAAGTACACATAAGATTTTAAAAAAATCTCCACTATCATGTCAAATATGAATTTTATTTATTTATTTTCATCAATAACATGATGTTTTAAGTAGTAAGTTCTATGACCAATCTAAAATATTTGTCCAGAAATGTACCGCAAAATCCGGGGTTTACCGCGCACTTTTAACACAAAAAATAAGATCGAAATTTCCGGATGTGCGTTATTTTGGTTAAAAAAATAGTTAGAAAAAAAAGAACAACAAATATTTGACTTTTACATAGTTCGCAATACTGTTATTTTAAAAGAAAGACAGTAAAAGGTTGTAGTTCTATTTTTTTAAAAGCCTGAGATAATACCTCGAATAAAGGACTTCAAAACATACGAGTGCACATTTCAAACAGTGGGTGAGGGTTATACGGCGAATTTACTTAAAATTGAAAAATGCAGCTTGAAGTTATAGGTGCGTGTTGTATGCCGGATTTTACGACAATGCCTAATAAGTTAGCCGGTAGGTACATCGTTTATGTATAACAAAAAGTCCGGGCCAGATACGAAGCTTTTGCGGTTCATTTGTGGATACGTTTTCTACGGCGACAGAGGCAGGGCTGTCTTTATCAAAAGTAACAGAATATAAGCTCAACTCGTGAATACATTTTCTGATGGGGGTCTCAATTTGCATACAAATTCGTAAAGTTGCAACTTATAATACGCGCCGGTTTTTCATGAGTGAAAACAATACGTAACAATGCAATTTTTCCTATTTACAAGTTAGATGAAAACTCATTTAGCATTTCGGTATAGGAGATAAAATATGGAACACTTTCAACCTGAAAAAAATTACCTGAACCAAACAAAATTAAGTAGTATAATACAGTATGTTGCTCTTCATAAAGTAACGAATGTAATATTAATTTTGAAGCGCTTTTCTATTTCAAAATATATACTCCAATTTTAAATACCACTCTGTAACATGACATAATGATTACCCAAAGCTTGAATTAAAATCAAGTGAAAAGAATAACTTTTGGCTGATTTCACTGACAATGAGCTCAACACTCGGTACTCGAGGACTTTTATAATCTCTCCGTAGGAATTCCCTATACCAGTGATTCTTAAACAGTGCTCCGTGGACCCCTGGGTGTCCGCAGCGTCTTTCTAGAGCAGTGATTCCCAAAGTGGTCAATATGAACCCCCAGGGGTCTATGACGACTTGCAAGGGGTCCATGTAAGCGGAAAAATAATTTGGGGGTCCATGAAGTGTAAAGGAGGGTCTATGATAGGGGCTGTCATTAAACCAGACCATGCCTTAATTTTAAAAGAAAATTTAATCAAGTGGAAACTAGATTTTACAGATTTATTTCCTCAATTTAATGAGGTAAATATGCAGTTATAAGGTGACAGCATACATTTTATTAAAACAAGGAATATTTCAGCGTTTCTTTCCAGAATTAAGTTAAAGCAGTATAACATTAGAGGTAGTTAATTTTCTCAATTTGTCACCAGGACGTTTTAATCAAGATTCGGCTTTTAAATGCCCTTTATTCAGATTTTGAAATTAGGCTGAAATTATTGAATTATTTGAAATTATTTTTTTATAAAAAAAAAAAGTGTTAAGATAGTAGAATTTGGAAGAACTGAATATTAAAGGGTACGAAAATAAAAAATCAAAGGAAAAAAATTATGATTTTACTTTTTAGTTTTGAAACTTAAAATAATTTTATCAATGTGCATTTAATTTTACTTCTTTTTTATTTTCTGAAATATGTATAATTTTCTGTACAAAAAGTTTTTTTGCACCACTGTTCAACCAAATTGATAATTATTGAATACATTTGGATTCTGGCGCATATCTAAACGGTCGACACTCTCAAAAAAAGAAAATTGAAACAAGTTGCTCATTCCGATAAGACAAGTTTTCGACTGATACGAACGACGATAAGGCATTTGAATAAAAAGTACTCACCCCCTTTCAGCTCATTCACTCGGGTAATCGCGGTACGAAGGGTCAGGCAATAAACGAATTCTTCCTCGCTCTGCTAGCGAGCGTTCTCCCTCAGTGAGTGTCGAAGCGGTAGTGTGAGGAATATAAATACGTTTCCGCCACGTGCATTTGGCAAGAGCTGGGGAAGTTATGACGTCACTCTGAGCTGCGCAAAAGTTTCAAACCTGTTCTGTTTGTTGTGGGGCGATCTGCGAAGTTAACATTACGGCAGGTTTGGGAAATACCAGCATTTTTTTTGTTCTTTTACTTTTTCCGTCGCTATGTTTCTAAATAAATTTGTTTTAAATTATACCATATGCATTAAGTTTGTAATTATCCGCTGTTTAATAACGTATTGCATGATTTTGAACTGACATTTGTATAGTAATGCAAATGCTGTCTGACTTTTGAGACGTACAAAGCAAACACACAGATGTCAATTTAAAGTATAATATTGAACAAAGGGTGAAGCTTGCATCAGAAATGTTGTGTAAGCATAGGACCTCCTGCCCCTTACACTTTAAATTCTATTATAGCGTAAATTTTGACTTATATTATGATTCTAAAATATTAAGATAAAATGATTCTAATATTGATTAAGATTATGATTCTAAAATATTAAGATAAAACCGGTAATCGAATCGGTACATTTCTATAACTGAATACTATTTTAGAAATGAAAAAACAGTTTCGACTAACATCTAAGATTCATAATCATATTATAGGTCTGAGGAAACTGCAAAACCTTTATATGTTTAATACCATTTCAACGTGCTAAAAAGTACCTTTCTGTATCATTCTCCCTTATATATGCGGCAAAGTTACCACCATTGGCAGGAAACATTTTTTATAAGCTGGAAATACAAATACGCATAAAAAGCATTATGTATATAAATATAATGAAGAGATTTTGTAGATAGTCGCGACAAGCAAAAGGCAGAGTGGAAAAAGAATTTTTTAACGCATTTTAAACACAGGAGGTAGTGTCAAATATACGTCCATTTGTAAAAAGTACAGATTACAAGCAAAGACAGAAGAATCCCCACATATTCTCAGCTAGAGAAAAACACTAGGGAAAATAATATGGATGTTATAATCACGAGGGGGAAATAATGGGAAATAGTAGCTATTTTTAGAGATTGCGTAGGTTTTAGGAAAATTTTTGACACTGTGACTGAAAATACATGTTTATAAAATTTATAGATTACTTTTCTAGGAGCAGGAAATAAATCAAAACACACAATATTCAATTATTTTAACATGGAAAGTGAAATGAGACTGGTGCTAAGAAAAATTGTATTCATAATGAAGGACATAGTTAAAATTTCTCCTACCCCTCTCCGAAAGACGTGCTGGTATACCAGGGCTCTTAACACATTCCCGTATCGCACAGAGATACCTAAGTATAAAATTAAAATTTGAATTTGAACAAGTAATAGTCTCAATGAGTTTTCCCTTCATTTTTCGACAAACATGAAAAAATAATTTCAAACAAGGAGACCAAAAGTGTGAAAAATAGATTTAAAAATTTTTTTTTTTAATTAGTAATGTAAAACAATGAGTATACAAAATTAAGTCGAAATTATGTAAACTGAGTTGAGTGATTGATCATCGACTCGAACAATCAAAAGACTACAAGTTTTATTTCTTATATTGTTATATATTTCACAACTCTTTCAAAAGCAAAAACTCTTAAGAATGGAAAGTACGAATCAACCAAGTACACATTTATTTTATTATTCATGTGGACCCAATTACCTATATCATATTTATTTTTATATAATACATATTTCGACAAAATGTTTGGATGCGATAGATATTTGATAATCAAATGTGGAAGAAGAAAAAATCACACAGAGGTACTAACTATGTCATCCTGATTGCCTTTCCTCTTTTTTTATATAATTCTCTGTATATTTCTATACGTTAAAATATTTGCTATTTTGTATATCTACTAGCCCTTACCCACCCGTTTCGCTGAGTAATGTATGAGTAGTTGTATGTATGAGTAGTTGTATGTATATAAACTGTTTGCCTGTTCGAATGTATTGAGAAGCATTATTACACACAATTCTCACCTCTTGATTTAAAAAGAACAGGACTTGAATTTCTAAAATTGAAGTTGAATTATCTTTTACGCCTCCTACCCCAAAGTGGATTTCCACAAAATCCATTTTTAGTTGATCTCTACTCAACAAAATAAACATGCATGTCAAATTTAAAGTTTAAATCTAACAGTTGGAAAAAGCCGAATGTTTTCATCACTAAGCCCCATAACGCCATCTGAGAGTTGATTTCCCTATTACTCGTTCTTAGAGGATTTCAATTCAACAACATCAACCAAAAAGCATGCATACCAATTTTTTTTTACTGTAGATCTAGTAGTTCGAAAACGGGATTTTTTTTCCCTTCTGTACGCCCAGTTTTTTTTCTCGCTCCCCCCAAAGAAGTCGATTTCCGTGAAACTGGTTTGATACCGTAAAATCCCCATTCATCAAAAGAAACATGCCTGCCAGATTTCAAGTATGTGAAACTATCAGTTCAAAAACATGGTATTTTATCTTTTATGCCCCTCATTAAGCCTTCGTAATTCCCCTTGTCCAGTCATATTAGTCAAAAATAAGGGTCAGTTACGGAATGAGAGATATAATAACCTGAAAATTCGTATAGACCTTTATTTTGGCACTCTAAATGTCTCAAAAGTCTCATAAAATCTCGTGTCCGCGACTTAAGATATTTAAGGTCAAAGGTCGAAAAATCGGGTTTTTTTGCAAATATCTCGTCTCCTATGGCTTAATGCCATTTACATTTATTATAAATATTGTAGAGAATAAAATTTTCTATAACTTTTGTTTGAAACATTTTTTATGCATCAAACCATTTTTGAGATAGAAGGCGGGTGAACGAGCAGCGCATAGCTATCTACGGTATAATGCAAGGTCAACCGTTAGTCACATGATATAATACGCCGTACACAGTCTATAAACCTTAAAAATATACATAGTTAAAAACATTTGGCATTTTTTACTAATTATTACGTTATATTTAGCAATACATTTCATTAATCAAGTATATATATATTTTTATATAACTAACCTTTGAACTGCACTGTTCGTGTAGTTCAAAAGTTGTTGACAGATATGATTAGAGAATTTTTTTAATTATATTTTATTATTATATACTAATTACATTTAAAGTAGAAAAAATAAAGTGAGAAATTTTTAACTATATTTTTATTTAGAAATATCGTTTTATACAATTATTACAATTGAAATTCGGATGGGAAGAGGTTTCACAAAAATTTTAATAATAAAGCGAACATGAATGTTAATTTTTTCTTCCTCTTTTTCATTGTATTCCAGTCACTCAAAAATTTCCAATTCATTCTCATTATTTTCGTCGTCAAGGATATTTGTCTCCAAATCTTGAAGGATTTTGGGATCAAAAGTACAATCTTCATCGAGATCACTCTCATATCGTGAAGCATTGAAACAAGCTTGCACATTATACTGACCGTAAGCTAACGAAAACTGCACGTCGATTTCTTACATCCACAGTGTGAGCCACAACCATTTTTGCAGTTGCAATATATTGTATTGAGTAATTCATCTAGAGCAGGTGTTAATATTGTTGTAATCGGTTCCAAGAATTTATTCGGCAGAATCCAACCCCATTCCTGGGGCTCTAAATGATTCCCTAATCATGTTTGAACTTGATAATATACTCAGCTGATGTGTTGATGAGCCGCTGCACTTGTTGGTGGAATATTGGATAACTGCACGGGTTTATTGAGCTTTGTTGACTTGATGAATTGAGTGCAACGAAGATTATCAAGACTGTTCTCAGAATTTGGAGCATTGTATATCACCAACAAGACTCGTACACCAATTTCATGCAATGCTTGTACAGGACAGTTTTCTTCTTGGAGTACTTGAGCTAGTTGATCCACAAATTGAAAGATTCTATTCTATCTAATATTCTATTGAAAGTTTTTTTCCCTTTTTTAAAAAAATGCAGATATCGTGTCACAGCCACTAAATGAGTGCAGAAATTAAATGTATCTTAAAACCTGCGGTTTGCTACACTCTCAAGGGCTTATAACATAAGTGTTGCAAATTTCATTGAATTTTATATACCGTAAAATCCGGCGTATAACGCGCACTTTGAACACAAAAATTAAGACCTAAATTAAAGGGTGCGCGTTATACACCGGGTATAAAAACGATGGTTTAAAAAATATCAAAAGAGATGAGCATAAAAAAAAATTTACTCCTACATGTATCGAAACACTGTTTATTTAAAAGGAACGACTTGCCTTATGAACTAAAAGAGTTTATGGTGTTAATTATTGCACGATGATTAAAATATATTAAAAATTAAATAAATTTACATCCATTTCAGAAGGTGAAAATATTGAACATCCTTATATTCCGCTCATTCAGTTATTATATTTTTATTTCCTATCTGGTTCTACGGTTCTAAGGCAACTCATTAAATCCATCATATGATTTTTTCATCGCTAGATGCAACAGGATCAAAGACTACTATTCTGAACTTAAAAATATAGACATAAATTATTTCTCTGGCAAATAGAACTAAATACACTACTCCCCCAAAGTTCTCTGAAAGAGTAATATCATATGCAAGCTCATATGCCTTCCTTCATCCATCAACACCAGTTACTACACGTTGCAGTTCTAGAAGTACACTATTTTTTTAAATGTTTGGGATAATACCTCAAATATAAATGACTAAAACATAAAAGCAATGTATGCAGTTATATTTCAGATATTTTCGTAAAAAAGGAGGTGCGCGTTATACGGCGAATATATCTGAAAATTAAAAAATTCAGCTTGAAAGTATAGGTGCGCGTTATACGCCGGATTTTACGGTAATTGTTTTGGAGATATCCCAGTTTTCGTGCAAAAATTATCGTGAAAATTTCATTCTTCAAAAAACACATTTAAAAAATATACTTTTAAGTTACATAAAGTAAATATTAAAAAAATATTTTAAAATTCTCCAGTTTTATAAGTAATTCCTTCTTCTTCCTCAATTTTTATATTTCTTTTTTTTAATGGCCTTAAGTTTTCTGTAGGCAGTAGTAGTTCTGTAGTAGTTTGCTGTTGGCAATGAGTGACGTTTCAAATCTGCAATGCGCTCTGTATCGTAGGTTTGTTGTCCAAGTACAGTATAATAACCCGAAATAATACCCATTTCATTTAATATGAAAATTAATCCCCGAAAGCTATTATTGAACTGCACAACAGCAATATAAGAACCTAAACGAAAATGATTGATGCTCAACGAAAACTTCTTTGGTAATATTCTACAAAATTGCATTAAAACTTTCGTTGTTTTGAGTTTTGCTGTGAAAAACATTTCTTAAAAGATTTCTGTCACACAAACCATATAAACTGGCTTTATCGTGTTAACAATATTTTGTGGCAGTCCCACGGATTTATCCTGATACACAATATTAGAAGCTTTAGCCCGTTGAATTTACACCAATTTTTCAGCTCCGAAGGCACGGTCCATGTTTGGCTGATGTTTTGATGAGCAATAATGAAAGAAGGCAGCAATAACAGCAGACTGCATTTTGTCCAAGTTCCCAATATTGCTTCGAATAGAAATTCCATAGTAATTCTGTAGCTTATTAATTAAACCTTCAGTCAATTTACCTTTCCCCGAGTCCTTATTTCTGCTTTTCAATTTTCGAAACCTTGTTCCAACTCTTTTGAATATGCCCATAATTCTAGCTTCTAACAGAATCTTTCCCGTAAATGTCCTTCACGGCATCAAAAGCTTTGGAATCTCTATCCTCATAATAGTCAGTGTATCGTAACATTCTATGATCTTCCGACTTCTAAAAATAGATAAGCCCCAACCGGTTCCATACTGATGAAGACCCTTTTTATGATGATTACACCGCAATTTCACATTTTGTTGCCCCGTCTTTGAATTGCATTTTCTACAAAACTGAGATAAAGTTTCAAAGTCAACAATTTTCCCAGTATCAACAGATATTGCACTAACACAACAATTTAGCAAAAAAAAACCAAAACCCTGCCATGTACCATCCACCGAAACACCACAATTTACAGTATCATGTATAGATTTTCTTAATTGCCTAATACCTTTTGCTGCGTCATTCATTAGTTTTTCTCCAATGGAAGTAGCAGCACTGAGGAATTTTTTTTTCTTGTTGGCAGAATGCAAGTTTTGAGAGAAAGGGAGGTAGATTCAAAACAGCACAAAGTTTCCTTCCTGCTGAAATACCTCTACCTATCAATCTTAAGCCATAAACAAAACGAGTATTGAGTTCATTCATTTTGTCTAACTTTTAGAAGTACAAATGCCGATAGGGAAAATGCAATTTTTTCAGTGCAAAAGTAAAGTTTGAAGATAATTCAAACCTTGAATCTTCTACAAGATAAAGGCTTCCCCGCTGACACTTTTTGTTGGGCAAAAACAATAAAGCAAAAATACCAATTTAAAATTTTCCCGATCAATCAACCTATTTCCAGTTAAAAAGTTCTGAAATATTACTTTTATCATTATTTACCTGATTACATTGCTGCAGCTTTTTGTGAACTGGCGGTCATAATTTTTCCTTGCATGAAGCAGTTTCAGTGCATGTATTTTGGGTTCCATGAAACTTCTTTACGGGGACGATATGAACGACATTTACCCATGATTTCAGGTAAAATAAATTTAAGATTAAATTAAAAAAAATTTAAATTCTAAAAATAAAAGCAAAATATAGAAAAAAAAGAATTAAGATAGGCGTGGTAAATCTAGCGTCGAATGTGTAAACAAACACGGAATAGTGATAGTCTTAAAATTGTTGCCAATCGTTTGCAACAAAATTATTTGAAATAATTATTAGCAAACTGTGGTTAGTAAAAAAGATAATTAAAATTTTGGTTTTGAAATTCCATTTTAGGAAATAATAATTAAACACTGCATGTGTCGCCTTTTACTTCCGCTCCAGATGACATTTCTTTGGTTTCGTTTTCAACTGCTATGACTTATTAAATTGCTTTTTATCTAGAGTTCTAATTTACGCAAAATTAAAATAAAGACTGTTTTAGAATCTTAAAGGTTGGGGCTTTGTTTTACAATCATAAGAAAATTCAACATTTTTGTCAAAAAACACTTTTTCAACCTAGTCGGATACCTTAATGGCAGAATGATCAATAAAAGAAAGAAACATAACCAGAGAAGAAGAAAAAACCTTATTATTTTTAATGAGCTATTCCAGAAAGCCATTCCACCCAGACAACAATGAAATATTCTTCACTTTCCGTATAACCACAAAAAAATCAACGTTAAAATTCTTTTTTGTTAATGCTTGATCATGTAGATTTTGACTTGGTTTTGTTGCATCCAGAAGAGATATATGTGATATTGCTGCTAACTCTTTTACACTTAGTATGGTTGAACATTTTTGTATACGGTCAATATATATCTTTTGGAGTAACTATCTTAATCATTCCCATAACATGGAGAGTATTATTACCATCAAGAATATGGACATTTATATAGGCATTGTCTCCAAAATATTGTACTAGCTCGCCTGATTCCGATGATAAAATACGAGTCTGTGGATGGTAAGCTATTGAAATTTCGTACTGTTCAGTCTTACCATACGAAGCTGCAAATCCCCCAAGCTATATAGCACGTTTATTAATCTTTCAGATCCATATATTCTATGAAGAAATACAGAAAGGCTTAATAGTAGCTGTGATGAAAATGATCGTTCTCGTAATGCAGCCATTATTGCATGACTTATTGACGTGCAATTTGTTTCTGAATTAGCTTATTTTTTGTTTTCTGTTTTTCACTATGGCTTCCTGTAAAAAAATGCAATAGACTTTTTGGTATTTCTTGATTTACCTTCCTTGATTTTCCTTGATTAATATTTTACTTGGAGGTGGATAAGACTTGGTTTCAACGACAGTTGACCGAATGTCTTCACGAATAATAGCTACTGCAGCTTCTACAATTGTAACCGTCTTCTTCGGTTCTACAATTCGTAAACTGCTTTTTCTTCGGGATCCCTTTTTTATCATCATACCAAGCTTTTGATAATATATTAGCTTGTGTATCCCAAAAAAATATGATTGTAAAAGATTTAAATTTTGTCGTAATTATTATATCTGTAAAATACTTTTGTTTAAGTCCCGTAATTATAGTTTTATCATTTGCTACATACCCCGCGTCAGGACATTCCGAGCTCTTCAACGTAAATGGCAAAATTTTCATGCTTTTGATGTAATTTAAAAAATTCTGCCATAGCTTCGAGACGATTATCTTGGCGAGGCTTCTTTTCAGTAGATGGTTGATTTAAGAAATTAGTGAAGTGAGTGTATGATATTTTGCTTCAAAAGCAATCAAATCATATAATCACAAAGAGTATACGATCTTTCACTAATTCTCCTATAGAATCACTACACTCTGCTTTTTAAAACATTGTCTTTTAATTCAATACTCACTTTACTGATCTTGCGCCTGTACTTCTCTTTTTTTTTTTTAGTCTCTGCTGCTTCATCAGCTACTTGACCACAAAATAAACAGATAGTTTTGAAATCAAACGCTTTACTTCTTCTTTTACGAGGTACAATAGGTGTTGATAAATGTTCGCTGTTTTCAATGTATCATTTCGATTTTGAAATCGAATTTTTACTAATGTACACTTTTCGGCACTCGGTATGCATATTCTCGAGAGTTGAAGAATTTAAAAAAATCAATGTGACCGTCATTTAGTTCGATACTTGCTGTTTTCAAAGTTTTTAAACCACGTACTAAATTAACAGGATCACCTTGTGATTCATTATATATAGAACAAAAATCAGCCATAACTCAAAATTTTACGTCCGTCGCTGCCAAAACACAATTTGAAATTAACGAATAAACGTGACTAGTAGAAACTCGTTTGTTGGAAAGGGAATCGGTCTTTACTACACAGCTAAACATTTGTCTTTCAACTAGCTGTAAATAGAACGTTCGTATAATAGGGGTCCGCAGGTCCAGGTACAGAAAGAAACAAGTTGGAAGGTTTATGCATTTTAAATAAAATGTACTTCATTCTTTTTCTACTTAAAAATGTAATAAGCATATATTAAAATATAATAAAAGTAAGTTCACATAATTTCAGTTAACTATTTTTTTTAATTACACGAACAGGTGAGGATCATTAAAAATGGAAACTATTCCCAAAATGATGTCGAAATTAAAAAAATGCCAATTTTTTTGTAACTATATACTTTTCACTACAATCCATTTTCAAAAAAAATCCACCTAGGAACTAATTCAGAAAAAAGGGCCTACTTAAATTTCAAATTGCGGGCCCCCTAATAGTCCAATAACGGGAATTTTTTATCAAATGTTTTCCTTTTAAGCCCCCCAAAAATGCCCCCGGGGGTTTTTTCACAAAATCCGTTCTAGGGGATCTTTTGAGAAATTTCAAGTCTTTGCCCGTGGGGGTTGGATATTTATATAAAATTGTACCAACATCACGCGAAGACGATCGTTTTGGCGGATTGGTTAAGTACCGCGTTGGGAAAGGGAAAGGGTTTCCCAGAACGAATTTTCCCCTCCTTCATTGGTGACCCTGGCCGTACAAAAAAAAAACCACACCCTTCGGCGCCGCAGTCGTGGCCCCCCTATCCACCGCAAAAGAAACCCAACCCCGGTCAAACATTGACGCAAATAAGCCGTTACTTCAAAGTCGTTCACACAAATGCCCAACCAAACTGTCCCAAAAATGACGCAATTTCAAACCCGTCTCGCCCGAATGACGCAACCCACCAAGTGACCCCAAAACTGTTTACATGTTCCCCACGAATATGGTATCTTTTTGTTTGCCTATTCGCCGAAACCCCGGCGGGGAGTATGTGGCGGTGGGGGATTTTCCTATATGAAAAAAAGTACCAACATAACGAAAAAGACGATCGTTTTGGCGTGATTGGTTAAGTACTGTGTTCGGAACGGAAGGTACCCAGAACCAAACCTTTTCCCCCTTTTAAGTCTAATAGTTCCAGAGAGTGTGTGAATGAGTGAGTCGCTTTTTTTTTCTTTAAAAAGTATAAACCTTTTGTTTGAGCAAAGTGCCCCAAGAATATTAAAAATTTTTTTCGAGGGGAAAGTGAATGGGGTTTTGACACCCAAAGACTTAAGTATCATTGAAGAAACCTTTTTTTAACACAATTTAAAACCCCCAACACCATTAAATATATCAAAAATTTAGATGAGGGCCCAAATTTAAGTATGAATCAAGCATTTGAAAACACTATAAAATTTAATCAAATTTTTGACATTTTTTTCATTTTAGTGAAAATCGTTTAACACGAAACTGAGGTGACTAAAAATTTTTTTATTATTATTTTTTTTTTTTTTATTCTTTTGCTTAAAAAAAATTTTTGTTTTAAAAAGGATATATCAAAAAAAAAAATAATTAAATTTTAGAGTATATTTTATTTACATAGATATATGTAAATGCATGTATTTAATAAAAACCGTTCAAACATTATTTGCGAAATTTTTGCTCTTCCCTTTTTTAAATTTATTATTAATAAAGTAAAGAAGAATACCAAAATTTTTATAAAATTTCGTTTTCATCTTCTTTTTTTGATCTACAGCAGTGCTTCTCATACCTTCAATTTTCCCAAGTGACCCAATATTCAATCATTTTTTTCTGCGTCCCTCCATAAAATAAACAATGTTTAACCATACTTTGACATTTGGCTACAATACTATTTTTCCCCTCTTATATCACCAACGTATATAAACGTCTCGCTCTGCCACAACATTAATTTTCTGACGTATATATATTTTTTTCCGAAGAAAGATCTTTTCGTGCCCCGCTATTCATAAAATTATTCCGAAGGCTTTGGAATGCAATAAAAGGACCTTGAAAAGTGTTTTAAAAAGGATTTACTTTTTTTAGAGAATTTGCTTATTTATCCCTTTTCCCCCTAAAAAAAAACATCAAAAAACGCGGCCTACGGGGAAAAAGGGGGTGGATTTTGGGATCGAATCACGTAACTTTAAATCGGCAGCAAAAAGAATTAATTATAAACCGTACAAAATTATCAAGATAAGTGTTAATACAAGCCCAAGGGGTCACTGATAATTATCAAACTTTTTATTAACTTAATATTGTTAAATTTAAAAATGAAAATAATTTGCAAAAGGGAAATTTTATAAATGGAAATTTTATCAGTGTAAATGTGTATTTTATATTTTATTACATCGAAAAAATTTTGTTTGTTTACTTTTAGTAAATTTATAATTTTTTAAAAAATCTTTTTATTTCGACTTTTCAAAAAAGCTTGCGCCCTCCTTGAGTTATCACGCTCGGGGGCGCCCCACAGTTTGGGGAAACGGGTGATCTCACTTTAAAAAAACCCATTTCCATTTTAAAACGAAATAGAAGTTTGCTTTACCCCTGAGCCTTTTGGGCCCCCGGGTTCTTAAAAAAAACTTCAAAAAGAACAAAAAAATTAAACCAAACTAACCGGGTTTTTACCGTACTACGATTAAATTTTGTCAAAAAAAAATTTTAAAAAAAGGAAAGAGATGGGAAAAGTTTTTTGGTGGTGTTTTTTGGGATGGAGGGGGGGAAATAACTTGGGGTAAAAAAAAATTGGCCCCGTGTCCCCAGGATATACAGAGGGTTTGTTGTTTGTGGGTGAGCTCTCCCATCCATCAGTGTTCGGAGTTGGGAAAGGGAAAATTAGCCATAGTCGAAACAACTATAATTTATTAACAAAAATCCCCCAAAAACCCAAAAATCCCTTAAAACCCTATTATTAGGAAAGGGACCCTTTTGGGGTTGGGAATTTTAAAAAGGAGGTAGAGAGTTAATAAATTTTGGGAAATTGAACCCTTTTTTTCCTTGGGAAAGTCTTTGGGGGCCCCAGTTTCGAATAATCCAAATTTTGTTCCCCCGAATCTACCTTTAAAACTGTTCCAATTTTAAAAATCTAATTGACCAAAAACGTCAAACATCAATTTTAAATATTGGGAAGTAATCTACGAGTTATTCTCGACCAGCTTTTTATTACTTTACTCACTTTAAATTTTTTCTTTGTTCCCAACCTCTCTTTATCGAACCAAAAGTTAATGGTTATATACAAGTTTTGATTTACATAAATCACGCTTTCTTCGGAAGAAAATTTTCAATAGAGAAATACGAGGTTGGGGTAAGAAATGACAACTTTTTTTTTTATTTTTTAATATAAATATGGGGAACGGATCTCAAACGTATTTTGTCGAGTGTGTTTTGCAGGCAAAAGGTGTATGCATAAAAAACAGATGGCTCTGTGATAGCTAGTAGTAGTTTAGCGAGGGCCGTGAAATCAGTCAGTTGGTGAGGTCGTGTGAGATGGAAGTAGGGCCCCCCTGGAGCGCGCTTAACATCAAAATAGTCGTTTCCGGGTGATAAATGTGGGGAAGTCACAGTGAATTAGGGGGAAACCTGGGAAATAATGTTTTTAAACATTTCCGTACAGTAGCGCGGGGGGGGTAGGAAAGTTTCAGGAAGGACTTGTGTCAACCAGTAATGACCAACGCCCGGACCACTGGTCAGTGTGCAGAAAAATTCGTACAAACCAACCTACCCCCCCCCGGGCATTTTGCCTTGACTTTTTATCTTATTCCCAAGATTAAGGAAAAACCCAAAACGGGGGGTAGGTGGTTTGCAAACAAAAGGACATTGCTAATGCAGTGCTCCAAAAAAGTGACACGATTTGGGGAAAGGGGGCGGGGAAATGCTGAGGGCTGATGGTACCCCAGTGCCTTCCATATCGTTGGCAAACCTTGGGGGAAGGCGGGGACTACATTGAGGGGCTTTAAGCCCAGCTTGGAAATGTCAACTTTATGTGTACTGTGTTGTCTTTCTTTAGCATCGTGAAGGCCATATTGCCTTGTATACTACCGTAATAAATTAGTGTGTTGCGATATTTCAGTGCTTTTCATTGTCCTCACATGTAGTTAACACCTTGTCCTTTCGTCTGTATATATCACATTTTCCAACTGGACTAGTATTGTCAAGAAAAAAAGTAGTTGCCATGACTTTTGCCTCAACCCTCGTATTTAAAGAAACAGTTTTTTCCAACAGGATTATTGGAGGTTCGCGAATAGACCCGTTACAAAGTTAGTTTCCTTTTTTCGAAACATGTGAAACCGCCTCTCTTTCATTTCACATCCCTATTAAATCTCGCTAACGTGCCTTGTGTTTTCTGTGCTTTGTTCATTCCCAAAAGAGAAATCTTTTCGTGTTAAACGATTTTCCTTTCGTGTCAAGAGAAAAAAAGTCAAGAAAAATGCCATATTATTTAAGCTTGTCTAATGGGAAAAATAGGCTTTCTAAGGAAATAGGAATTTCTTAAAAACAAAATAAATCATAAATCTTGGAAAATATAAATTTTAAAATTGACTGAGAGTAAATAATAAACACTTAGATCTAAAATGCGTAAAAAAGAGTTTAGCTAGTAAAAGCTAAACTAGTAAAGACGGTTCCCTAAAAAACTAATTAAATTAAAATTTGAGATATTACGCTGTCTTGAGTCTTCACCTAGCAGCTAAAGGCATCAATCATTAGTGACAATACTGCACAAGAAGTACTTTCGTCGATCACTGGAAGTGCACTCCTCTGATAGATAAACGCATGCTTCTAAAATGTTTCTAAATAACACTTTAAATTCCTTCAAAATTTTTTGAATGCAAGATTTTTCTATGAAGTGGTGAAACCAGTAAGAAATGATGAAGAAACTGAAGTTAGGGGAGGGGGATAGAAAATAAAATCTAAACCCCATTCTTTTTTTTAAAAAAAATTTTGTGCGATAACGTAAGCATTACTTAAAATCTATACACGTGTTTGGTTACTTCCATATGTTTTTTATTTTTAGTATAGTATTGTTTTTTGTAGTGAAAAACATCCTCAATAAGTTATTTTAATATAACTATATCGAATTTTTAATTAACAAAATTTAAAAACATTATACAGTGAAATTACATGGTAAATCAGGGGTCAGCAACTTTTTTGCTGCAGCGTGCCAAATTAATTTACCAATATGATTCAGAGTGCCCCACAGTAGGACATTTTTGAAACAATTACGATTCCAACGATAATGCATGCAGAGATGTGGAATAGAGATCAATAATATAGATTTACATTTTAATTTTAAAATTAATTTTACATCATTTAAAGTTATTTCTAATCATAAAAATAAACAGCATAAATATAAACTATTTCTTCAACAAAATAAAAAAATTAAAATTTTACATGTAATTAAATATTGTTAAACATATTTATTGAAATAAGAAATAGATAACATAAAATATAAGTATTTCCCTTCATTATAGTTAAATAAAAAGATAAATAAAAATTTTAATGCTTACCTTGTGCTTGTACCGCTGTACTTTTATATCGCAAAACCAAGGGCATAACTTGTGATTTTCTATTTGACACGATTCTGAGCATTCAGTTGTTAAACAATTTTTTTGCAGGCTCGACATATTTTTCATATGAAAAAAATTTTTTTACTTAAATATGCAGAACCAAATGCG
>BMAV01011510.1:0-183219 GCA_019973955.1 Trichonephila inaurata madagascariensis | reverse complement strand
ATGCATATAGTGAACCAAATTTTTTTTTCTACAAAATGGGCCAAATTTTTTTAAAAATGGTTTCATCAAAAAAAAAAGCAGAAAAAAAAAAATTTTTCCCAAAATTTAAAAAGTTTTAAAATTTTTTTTTTATAAAAACTATACTAAAATGTTACTTTTAAAAAAAGATTTATGTATTTTTTTATTTTTTTAAAAAAATATTTTGCAAAAAAAAAAAAGTACTTTTTTAAAAATGGTACCTAAACATAAGTATATATTTGAGTTCTCAAAAAAATGTATTACTCAAATTAAGTAGGAAAAAAAAATTTTTAACAAAAGTTAATAGTTCAAAGAAAAATTAAATTTTTTTTTATTTGGGAAAAAAAAATCAAAACTTTTTTGGGAAAATTTTTAAAAAAGAATGTCTCATAAGCTCGCTTAATTTTGGAAATTTACTCTTTGGACGCCCTGGTTCCTTGATTTTTTGGAGGTTTATATTTGTACATTTATCTGTTTAAAAAATGTTAAGCTTTTTAAAACAATTTTGTACAGACTTTTTAGATTTTATATGACCATTTCTTTTTCCATCATATCTTCATTATTTTTTTTAATCTCAGGGGTAAATTTTTCAAAATTAGCTACTCAACAAGTAATTATTTTGTTCCCATGATATAGCTTTGTCGCCAGATCATGAAAATTAAATTTATAAAACAAAGATTTGTAAAAGAGAGATGCAATTTTTATTTTTATCTCCCAAAAAAGTAATTAAACTTAGTTTCTTCTTGTTTTTTATTAGCAATGGAAAATTGAGTTTCAATTTGGGAAAAAACATTTTCTGGTTTTCTTCCCAAAAAAGGGGGAATTTAAACCCACCTACCTTATTAGCTTCGAATGCCGTTCGAAATTTTCCACAGATTTCATTATTCCATCCATTTTGAATATCTACGGATCACCAGTTTGTGTGGACGTTTTGTTTTTATATGGGATAAGAAAAAAAAAAGAATTAATTCATCCTTTTTTAAAAAAGAAAAATATTTTAGATCGTTAAACTTTTTTTTTGTTCCCACATCGCGCTACAAAATGTCAACAACTTTTTTTTGCCATATGATAAAAAAAATTTATAAAAAAAAGATATTATATAATAGAGATGCAAACTTTTTAATTTTTTTTTTGTTCTATGTGTATGTTATGGTTTGGGTGGGGTAGTGCTTAAGATTTTTTGATTATCTGTTTAAATGTTAGCTTTTTAAAACAATTTTTTTACAAACTTTTTTTTTTATGTGATCATTTTGCCCTTTTTAAAAGATTCTGAAAAAAAAAGATTTTTCTTTGGGATCTGATTTACTTTGTAATTATCATTAAAAAAGTTTGAAAAAAATTTTTTCTGTCTCCAAAAATTTAAAAAAAAAAATAAATACTGTTTCACCATTTAAAATTTAAAAAACTGGAATCATATTAAAAATATTTTTAGTATTAATAATAAAATTTTTTTGATTATCCTTTATTAGGAGTTATTGAATTCATATATAAATTGCATAATTTGGATTTTGGCTCAATTAATGGGGGCACTTTTTGATTTGGGGATTTTTCTATTTGACAATTTTTTTTCTAAATGTCATGGTGAGATATCAATTTATTCTAAAATATATAAATAATTCCAAAAAAAGTACCTTGGGGACCACTTTTAGTCACCTAAAAAAGGACTGCGCCAAGTGTCCCCCCATACTACACTTTAACCGTGATTTTTATTCTAAACCATTGAAAAATTAAAGGGTTTTTTTTCTTCTTTTTTAAAGTTTATTAATATTTAATTAATTTCCCTTTTTTAAAATTATTATATGATTATGTATTACAAAAGGCGTAATAATTTTGAGAAATTCAATTTAATTTTTCGTTTTACATATATTTTTGTTCGTTCTCATTGAATTACATGTAAAAATTGAAGTATGATTTATCAATACACTATTGAGAAATACAATTAAACTTGCAGAATTTTTTTTCTAAATTAACTTTAAGGGGACATGGTATGATTCACACAAAATTTTCCAAGTTAATGATTTTCATAATTTTTTTGTTTGCCTCCTATGTGTATGTATGATGTAAAACAGATTTTTTGCTTAAAATTTCATAAAAAGCTAACCATTTAATTTTTTAAGGGAAAAAAACTTTTAAACTTATGAAGTGATTTTAAAATGCTACTCCACCTACAAAAATTGACGTACATATATGAAATTTGATTTACAAATACATCAAACCATGTATAATAAAAGTTGGTATGGGTTTTGTGATAACCTGATTGATATTCATACAATACTTTACAAGTTTTAATTTGCCATTAGGATGTGAATAAAAACGAACCTAAAAGTTGTCGCAACTCTGCATTTTTTAAACTTCGAGCTTTCAAACTTTATGAGTTTTTAGAAAAATACATAAAAAATAATTTAGGCTACAAAAAATAGATTTGATTTTTTGACCGATATTTGTCAATTGAATCATACTGTGTCCCCTTAAGATTATTAAGTTTTGTTTTATTGAAGTGTATCAAATGTTGTCAGTCAATAAATCTAGGAAAAGACCAATTTGAATTCCGGTATACCCATTAAGCCAGTGTTTATTAAATACTAGTTGAAGCATTGCAATTTGGCTTCATAGTAAAAAAAAAGTATTTCATAAAAACATATACTTGAATGTAAGAGAGAGAATTAACTTCTAAAAAGGTAAATAGAAATAAAAGAATGAAAATTAAAATAGAAAAGTAATAACAGAGTAGTTTCTGCTATGGAAACTATGAGTGAAACAACCTGAAATGGATAAACCGAAAAAAAAATAATAATTATGAAAAAACATTTCACTAAAATACTATCACAAATAACATATATTAAAAACCTTCAACTGGAAAAAAAGTAAATTAATACAAGCTATAATTTAAAAAAATTTTTTTAGACAAATCAAATAAGCCTACATTGAAATAAACCATTAAATTAAAGCATAAAATTAATGTTATACTTGAGGAATCGATGTAAGAACCAAAATCAAAAAACTATCTAAAACAAATAAAACAGGCCTACGTTGAAAAAAAAAACCATAATGAAAGAAATAAACCCTGTTAAAAAATTCATTTTTTAAACAATACTTTTTTGCAAAATTTCTATAAAAGTAATTGTAATTCTGTTGCAAAGAGCAAACAAATGAGAAAATACAATGATAATTAGTGATAATTGAAATATATATCATATATGGACAGTATATGATCTTCATAAAACTAAATGAGAAACATATCAGAAGCAAAGTTATGCCGTGAGACATAAAATCACATCAACATTGAATTTTAAAGAAATCCAAAGGGAGATATTAGAAAATCCTATCAAGCTGCATCTTTTTCGTTCAAACAATTCTGGATCACAAATGGTATAAATAGATTTATATATTTCAAGAAGCAAAATTAAACCATGATACCATGTGACGAAAAATCTGATCCATTTTCCTATAATGATAAGAATTTATATTTTATATAAATATAAATTAAATTTATATTATTATGATTTTATATAAATATAATATCGGCAGATATTTGCTGATAAAGGAAGAAAAGTAATGATCTTTTTTTTCAATCAAAGGAAATATCATAGAAATATATGCATATGTAACAAATGTATATGTATAAAATCTTTATGAAGAACAGATTATCAGAAAGAAAGTCAAACCGTGATGCCACACAAATGCACTTTTAAAAAAAAGTTTTAATCAAAATCAGATAAAAAAAACTTGATTTTTTTGTCAACTTAGTTAAATTTCAAGTTGTTTTTTTTTCCCCAAAGCAAAGAATTATTTAAATGAGAAGGTAAACTACATTGTTTTTACAAACACGAGACATTAATATCAAATTATACATAGTTTTAAAATAGGAAGTGTTTCATAATTATTTGTAATTATGAAAAGATTTACATTTTAATATAATCAATGCAGAATGTTTAGTCAATATTTAATATTCAGAAACTAATCTAGAAAAATTTCATACATCTTATTTTCCTGAATCTATTATTTGTGTTTTATTTCTATCATTACCTTAATTTCTCTAAAGGGGACAATCACTCATATTTTTTGAAGTAATCAAATGCTTTACTGAATTTTCCTCCATTATACGTATTCAGAGCTGATTTAGTATACACAACATGAATTATTTCATACTGTGTTGTTGTTTTTTAATATAATAGTTACAAGATATAATTTGAAAGGGAATATATATTTACAGTACAGTATTTTATATTTCACATTTTTCAATACTTTTCTCTTTTTTCATTTATAGCTTTTCGAAAAATAGCGATTAACACAAAAATGTTGATATTGCATAAGTTAGTGAATAGTATAAGAAAATTCATTTCTGCCCTTAAATGTGTTGAAAGTTAATCTCACATTATCCACATATAATAAATCTAGAACTTTTAGTCACCAAAACATCATGACTCTTAGAAGACAGGATTCCTGGAAAGAAGGGACTATAAATTGGTATCTTATCAGCACCACTTGACTGAACAGGAAATCAATCAATCAAGTGTTCATTAGGGATATGAATACATTTATCTTAAATTATCATATCAAAATTTT
Source organism: Trichonephila inaurata madagascariensis (assembly GCA_019973955.1). Classification (NCBI taxonomy): domain Eukaryota; kingdom Metazoa; phylum Arthropoda; class Arachnida; order Araneae; family Nephilidae; genus Trichonephila; species Trichonephila inaurata. The sequence goes on along the minus strand of BMAV01011510.1, from coordinate 178,635 downwards.
AGTATTTTTTTAGAAAAGAAATTAACACAATTCAAAAAAAAAATTTAGAATTTGCTGATGCTTTTTTGAAATCCTTCATGATTTTCTTTTTTATTATTGTATCAACTTAAGAAAAAAATTATTAAAGTCCTTGTTTCATCCAGTAAAACACTTTCATATACATCTGTGTAAAATAATTAAATGATTTTTTTTCTAAACAAGATATAGAATGTAAAAATTCTTTCCAATGAAAATGAGTGATTTCCATTTTGTGCAATTTATGTTTAAATATTTAAATCATATTCAACTAAAATTATTGCAAAAATTATAATTGACATAGTTTAAAAATCCATGTAAAAATTAAAATACTTTTTGTGTTCAGACAATGATGAAACAACAAAATGTATGTGTGCTCCTTAATCCATTGTTTTCTAATAAATGTATATAAAAACATGTATAAATCTCAAAAACTCAATAAATGATTTTAAAAATATTTTATTTTTATTAATGTTTGAATATTATAACTGCAAAATTTTTTAAAATGTGGAAAGGTTGGAAAAAAGAATCTGTTAAGAAATCACTTTTCTCCTTGCAAAACAAGAATGAATGTTTTAGTCAACAAGACTTAAAAGAGTTTTTCAAAGGTCATAGCCAATTTTTAAAAAATGTTAGCCTTAATTTTTTATTTGTTTATTGAATATAGCCAATAAAAGTATGATTAATAGAATTTTCTTGATTACAAAAAAATTAGTAAAAAAAAAAAAATTAATCGGTTAACTTATTATTTTAAAATATATATATATCATACATAGTATGAGTTATAGCATACCACATTCTTGCGCGCGATTCTGTCATATGTAACATCTTACTTAAGTATCAGAATAACAAAGTAAAGAATTTTATGGATAGGATGTAAAAATGAGAAAAAATTTTTTTAATTAATGTACTTAACTGTGAGCAAATCATGTATTTCTGTAAATTTATAATTGGAATTTTTAATTCTCATAAAATTCTTTTTTTTTTTTTGTTGTTGTTGTTGTCGTCGTAATACTGTAGTTTTTACCTCAATCAGTAAAATTCTATAAAATTTGAATTTCTTTTTTGTTTGATTATTACTGCTTAGTTAGGAATATCAGCAAAATTTTCAATTTTATTATATAAAAAAAAATAAAATACATTTATACTGAAATTCTTAATGTACATATATTCATAAGAAAATAAGATATTTAATATTTTTAAGGGGAAATGGCACCTTTTGAATAGTTTTTTTTTATTTATGTATTTAAAAATTATATTTTAGCATTTCATATAATGCTTCTATTCTAGAAAATGATATGAGAAGAAATTTTGTAAGTATTATTCACACAATTTTAAAAACTTAAATTTTCTTTAAAAAAGGCGGAAAATTTTACTTTTTTTGTGATATTCCTAAAAGCAAAAGGCAATATTTCTAAGACTAAGTGATCGAAAAAGAAGAAGAAAAAAATTTTTTCCCCCAACCCACTATAATATACGAATGCTCAAGTGCACACCCATACACATACAAATGTACAAACACATGTACACTCATACACACGCATGTGCATATTCATATACAAGCAATATATATAAGGCTTTTGATCAATCTACAAATAAAGTTTATGCAAATAGTTCCCCTTTGTTTTAGGAATTCCTTTTACTAACAAAATTTCCTTTTGATGTAAAAGCATTGCAATCCTTCGAAAACAATTATTTGTATTAAAACTATTTACACAGAGGAATTTTGAAACAGTAGAAAATTGTTTCCGACATCTTTTACGATTGAAATATTTTTTAATTAAATTTATCGCGAATTTTTCCATGCTTCTGGAATCAGACTCTTCATTTGACATGCGTAAAAGGAAAAAGAGAGAAAGTAACCAGTCTTTTAGTAATGTTTTGTGATTTTTTTTATGTGTAACATCTTTCCTCTCGGTTACTGGATATTTGTTGGGAGTGATTTCGTGAAAAGGGACGGATGTGTGTAACAGGATGTGACGTAAGCGCGCGCTACTTGATTTGACCAATGAGAGTGCGTGGCTGTGTCTTTTCGCTACCCTCTAACTCTAACTCTTCCAACTCTAGAAGCAGTCGAGCGCTTGACTCTAAATCCGTTAGTCATGATATTGGGGGACATAAGTGCGGCAGAATGCTTGTTCGAAAATGGACAAACAGTGATTTCGGTGGTCGTATACATTACTTCGAATCAAACGGTTAAAAAAAAATTAAAGATTTCCTGCATTCTGTACTTTTACCATATAACGAAGGTGGTTCTGCTCTTTTAAAATAAATTATCACTCGCTTCCCCTGATTTTAAGTGGTGATTTTTAACTTCAGTTTGCCAAAAGCTGAGCCGCTCATAGCTTTTATGAATGATGAACTCAAGATCGAAATGAACACAAATTAGAATGTTTCGACTGCTAACAGTGGCGCTGATATTGAGACTGTTTTTCAACGGTTTTTAAATACTTTGAAAACACAAGTATATGTCTCATATTTTAGTTATCATAAGTCTATTGTCTCCGCTCTTCCCCAAATTGAACAAGAATAATTATTTTTGATAAAATATTGCATTACTTCTTTTGTTAATTAAACACAATTTTCATTAAAGATATAATTATTCGATAGAAAATTATTTCCAATCATACCCGATTTTCATATTTTTTTCTGGAAAAAAGTTAATATTGCGTATTTACCACGATAACATGTCAGATGTTACACATCATATGCGACTACTGTAAGACTCGGGTTTTTTTTGTTTTGTTTTTTTAATAAATCGATCACAATTTTGAAATCAAAAAGATTTTTTTCCCCTCATAGTCAACTTTTTGAAGGAATAAATTGATTTTTCAATTCCTACTATTAGCTCACACTCTCTAAATATTTTTTTATCTTCATGAAATTTTCAATCGCTAATAAAATACATTTTAAAGCGCTAATTGAGCTGAAATTTTATATACATGATTATTTTGGATGACAATACAATAATTTAACTATAATTAATAAAAATTAATTGATTAAAACTAATTATTTAAAGAATTACAAATACAGCCACGTTGGCATCGTTTTAGGCATCTTAGCGACCATTTTGGCGACTTGTGTCAAAACTTGAAAAGGTTTTTTTCTCACGTTTTTGGGCATTCATTTGAACTGAAATTTTATATACACTATTGTTTTGGATGACAATACGATACTTTAATGATAATGAATAAAAATTAATGACCATTTAATGTTTTGATTCTGTCTTATGTCTATACATATTTATATTAATTGTAACTATTTAATAAAAAGTAGCTGAAATAAAAATTTTCTTTGATCTAAGTAGAAATTGACTTATTTTTTTTTTTGTATTACTTGTTCCTTGTCAGGTTTGTTAACGCTTGGTGCAAGAAAATGTTTCTTGTTATCACCTGATTGACGCTGTTAGATCGAGGCCCGCAAAATTCATTGTGGTAAGTGGCTAGTTTTCGTATGTCGTTAGTCGCAGCTATGAGCACCATACAGGGGACAGCGACTAACTCACTCACTCATCACGATATCTCCAGAAGTATAAGACCTAAAAATTTGAAATTTCGTAGGCATGTTCCTCTTAGGGAGTAAAAATCCACTACGAATGGGTTTTACGAAAATTGATCCACGAGGGATTAAGGGCGTTATAGGTAAATATATTTCCGTTTTTAACTATTACTCCTACCTACTTTAAATTTTGAAAGCGTGTTCTTTTGTTAAGTAGGGATCCGTTAAAAATGTGTGAGCAACTTGCACCCGGAGTTTCCCTCTGACCATCTTGCCTACCTAAGGGTGTGGGAGGAATGAAAGAAGAACCAGAGAGAATTCCATAATCACAATTATTTATTTAGTCAAATAACTTAACCAACAGCAATCTATTCTCAAAGTGAATGTCAAATGAGTAACACGGAGAAAGCAATGATTACTAAGCAAATATGTGGAATCAACTTATTTAACTCAACGTAATCTATCGTTGATTCCCAACCCCAAATCTACTAATTCAACACAGTGGCAAAACACCGCTCTTAATCTTCACATGCGAAAGCAAATTTTCTTCAATCTTACCTGTGTTGCGAATATAAATGCTTCCTACCACCTTCTCTAGAATTACAAAACTCTGACTTTATATAGTCGAATTAATCTGAATATTACGGTTTCTTCTTGAGAGGAATGGCTGTGAATTAAACGTGAATGCTGGCTCAAAGATTCCCCAAGAGGATTAGTGAGAGGACACTAATCCTCTTAAATCCTCTTAATCTTCACATGCGACTTCAATCTTACATGCGTTGCGAATATAACTGCTTCCTGCCACCTTCTCTAGAATTACAAAACTCTGACTTTATATAGTCGAGCTAATCTGAATATTATGGTTTCTTCTTGAGAGGGATGGCTATGAATTAAATGTGAATGCTGGCCCAAAGATTCTCCAAGATAGATTAGTGAGAGGACGCGTATAGATTCGTCACAAATGAGTATTGCTAAAATCAACTTCCAAGGGGGTAGTTATAATCGAAAATTCCTGCTTGTGAACTATTTGACTTACATATGAAAAATTTGGTGAACGTGGTTTTTTTCTTGAGTTGAAGTCCGCTAAGAATAGGTCTCACGGAAATCGATTCTTACGTTGTGATATGGCCCCACTTTGGTGACCATATCTTAGATTGTCAGCGTGAGCTAGAGATGTGGGATTCTCAAAATGAACAGACATTTTAAATTCTTAATATGACTTTATTAAGAATATAACTTAAACGTCTAACAATTTAGATAAATTTATATAAGCGAGAAACTATAATGAACCAAACACACAGTGATAGTTAAACCGAATCGCGTAATTTAGACCACTTTATCTAAATAATTATATTACCCGCCTACTTTCACTTCTGATAATATTACAAGTCCTAATATCAAATAATCAGTCCTACCTTAATCCAAACTAAGATTTAATCACTGTATGGAATGGTCTGGGCACGCGTGCAATGGTATGCACCTTGCAGCAATGGCTGGATATCCCGGTAACTTTATGATAGGCTGTCAATCCACGCTCGTATCTCTTCCAAACATAACTTTCCCTAAATTGCCATTCTGCTTACTGAAACTTCTGTTCTTTTAAAAGCTATCTTATTTGTATTTATTATTCGCATTTCGCTTCTTGGATTTTGGTTGGAAAAGATTTGCCATAATCTTGGCCGTCGAAGAACCCAGAGGTTATGTTAAAGAAAAGACGCGTGAGCCCGTCACAACGGGGCATATCTATAAAAAAATCCATTTTGAACTATTAGGCTAGACCAGTGCTTCTCAAACGTGCAATATTTGCGATACAATATTCAATCAGCTTTTTCATCGTGCCCCCCTTCCTTCATACAATATCAATGTATTGAATTCAATAATACTATGACGCTAAAGTTACAATACGACATTAGCCTCTTAAGTGCCACCGGCGTATATCAACGCCTCATTCTGACAAAGTGTTAATTACCCAGGACGTATATATACGTCTTTCTGAAGTACGATCTTTTCTATGCATTGTTATCCATAAAATTATCCCGAAGGCTTTGGAAGGCAATAAAAAGACCTCTCAGCGTTAGCGAAAGATTTACTTATAGCAGAGGATTTCTTATTTTTATTCCTTTTCTCCCCCAATACATCACATACACGTGCCTACGCGGAAAATAGGGGCGTTGGGGCGCTAATAGCGTAACTTTTAATCAGCAGTTAATGGATTAATTACAAACCGTAAAAATTATGAAGACAATTGCTAATTTTTGTACATAATTTTATAGATGGCAAGCCCATGAGGTCACTGGTAATTATTACACTTGTTCTTAACTTAGTATTGTTAAATTACAAACTGCATTGTGCAGTACTGATACATTTATAAGTGTATTATATCAGCGTAAATGTGTATTTTATTTTTTATTATGTCAGAATGTATTTTGTTTGTTTACTTTCAGTAAATTAATATATTTTTTTAATAATCTTTTGTACTCAACTTTTCAGTATGCTCGCGCCCCCCTCGTAGAGTTATCACGCTTCCCCTATGGAGGCGCCTACAATTTGAGAAACGCTGGCTTAGATATTTAACATGGTAAGCACGTTTATTTTGCTTAGAGATCCCCTAAAAAGGGATTGGGGGGGGGATCCATTTTGAGAGTGAGGGTTACAGGAGTATAAAAGATAACTCTACTTAAATTTTAGAAATTCCTGTCCTGTCCTTTTTAAATCAAGTGGTGAGGGTTATAAGAATGTTTTTCAATACAATCGAACGCTTAATGCTAGTTTTAAACACGTATCTTAATCTTTCATAAACAGCTCTGGCGTAGCGGGACTTGAGTGGGCCCTGTATCAAAATTCCTTAGGGGCCCTTTTATTGGAGAAATAAATAAAAATGGTAATATTAATAAATCCTATATGAGTGTCAAAATATTACACATGTTGGAGCCCCTTTACCTTGAGGTCCCAGTATCATTATTACGGTTGATACGGCGGTAGCTACGCCCCTGATAAACAGTGTACATTGATACAACGTCATGAAATACCAAGCGAAGTGGACGCGTAATGGCTAGTATGTCTATAAATACAATAAAATGTTTTTTTTTTTATTAATGTTCATCTATTAGAAATTATTAATATCACACTTAACAATTCACCATTCCATAAAATATCTTTTTTCTATTTATAGAAAAAATGTTCCCTTATAATTGTAATAATAATTAACCCGGATTCATCAAGATACGAGAAGAAAGTTCATTTTTCTTTTTTCCTCCTACAGTTTTTTCGATAATGAAATGAAAATTGGAGAATTACAAAATTACGTTCCCATTTTAGAAAAAATTAAAACAGTGAGAATGACAGAAAGAGTACTTAAAGGCACAAAATACAGATTTAAAAATATTGTTTAAAAAATAATAGTAAATAAAAGGTGCCATACCTCCTCTAAACTGGAAAAAAGAATTACAAAATCGAATAATAACTGTCTATAGCATATAAGTCTTTCACAGAACAGAAGTAGGCAATCCCAAAATAGCAACTAGCTGCACAGTTCATCGTTGCTCATGTGGTCATGGTAGCCCAGTGGTCAAGGAAACGGACTCGTGGCATGCTTGCCATGCTTAGTTCGTGCCTATTACCGCTAAAAACCCGAAGTGCAGAGCCCATGCACGTCAAATTAGCCGAGAGCTCCCTAGGTGTTGTGTGATAGTTAGGAGAGGATGGTGCCAGCTCAGGTGTCGTCCTCGTCACTTGACCATGGTTCAGAATTATGAGGTCCGTCGCCAAAAGCCCTCGAATAGTTGAATAGTGCGAAGTTAATATTCATTCACTTACTCAGTCACCGCCATTGCTCGTGCTATCCCGAATAATGTTTCATTCCCTGGCCCAGAGCAATGAAGTCTCATGTCACATCCATTGATTGATTGAATATTCACGTCGCACTGTTCAGCTACACGAGGGCTTTTGGCGACGGACCACATAATTTTGAACCATGGTCAAGTGACGTGGACGACACCTGAGCTGGCACCCCCCTCTCCTAACTACCACACCACACCAACGGGAGGACGTTTCAGCTCTCGACAGATTTAACGCGCATCGCTGCCCTACACGGCGGGTCTTTAGTGGTACTGGGCTCGAACTCGTGACAAAGCAAGCCACGATCCGATACCTATACCACTCGGCTACCGCGGCCGCTCATGTCACATCCAACATTATCCTCTAAATAAGGCCTAACCATCCCAAATGGTTTCACGGGCCACTTTGACGAACTGCAACGTTACAGCGAGCTTCACATAAGATATATATACATTTTACATTAAATAAATTTAAATACTTATAACTTTCAGTTCAGTTCAGTACAGTGATGATCACTAAAATTGGAGACTTGGCCAACGCCTTATGCTCCGATAGAATGTGGATTAGTTTTTAACTTAAGTTGTAACGTACAGTTAGTGATTGCACTGTCCATCAGTAGTTTTAATTATCGCCTTATGTTTTAACTGAAATTGATGAAAGTAGAGTATTGAAAATCTATTAACTGGAATTTTTTAGAATCTGTTGGTTGGTGTTAAGAATTCTTCAACTTTTTGAACTTGCTCTATTGTTTTACATTTCGCTATATATTGAGGAATACGACCATTCTCCGTGTTTGGAGATAAAATTTTTCAAAATTTCACGCTGCGATTGTATTTGATACAGTTTAATATAAAATGTTCACTAGTTTCTGGTACCTCTACAATCTGCACACAAAGGAGAATCTGTTTGTTTAAAAAGGAAATAAATATCATTGAATGGTAATTTTTTAGCTCGCAACTTATTGTTTAAAACTTCTGTATTTCTATTTTTTGCTACCTGTCTATTCCACTTTTCAAGATGAGAAATATAAATATAATTTTTATGTCTTTTGCTTTTTTTCCATATTTCTTCGTTTTTACTTTTGTGTTGTTTTTTGCAATATGTATGTAGGTCTTCCCAAATAATCCAAGGAATAATATTCCACGGTTCTGGAGAGGCTTTAGCTAACTTATCAACTTCATTAACCTCTATTCCCTTGCGAGCTGGTACCCAAATGAATGTAATTGATTGAGCTATTTGGAGGCACTCATGTAAAGTTGAATTTAAATTTAATATTATCGTATTGGATTTTCTATTATTTGGATACTTTTAGAACTGATAAGCTGTCCGTCAGGATGACATAGTTTTCTGTTTTCAGAAACCTTAATTTTTAACACCAGTCTATATGGCTATAGCTTCAGCTGGGAAAATTGAAATCATTTCTTTCAGTATAAAATTTTGTCGAACTTTTTTCTTGGGAATCAAAATTCCTATTGATGTTTGATTAGAATTTTTTGAACCATCTGTTGCTATTTTTATAACTTTCAAAAATGCAGGAAGACAATTCTAAAGATAAAAACAAAAATGTTTACGAGAAGTAGTTTATAATTTACGTTAACTTGCTCCACATTCAGCTATGCAGCCCGCAGGGTGACATTATCCACTGCAGAGCCAAAAAAACTGGCACAGGCATGCGTATGCAAACAAAGAGATATGGAACGAATCACCGTACAGTGCTGAGGTCGTCAAAGCCTATATAAGACGACGAATGTCTAGCACAGTTGTTAGATAGGTTACTGCTGCTACAATGGCAGGTTATCAAGATTTAATTGGGTTTGAACGTGGTATTATAGTCAGTGCATGAGAGATGGGACATAGCATCTCCGAGGTAGCGATGAAATTTGGATTTTCACATACGACCATTTCACGAGTGTACCGTGAATATCGGGAATCCGGTAAAACATCAAATCTACGACATCGCTGTGGCCGGAAAAAGAACATGCTAGAACGGGACCAATGACGACTGACGAGAATCATTAAGTGTGACAGACGTGCAACCCTTCCGCAAATTGCTGTAGATTTTAATGATGGGTCATCAACAAGTGTCACCGTGCGAACCATTCAACGAAACATCATCGATATGGGCTTTCGGAGCCGAAGGTCCACTCGTGTACCCTTGTTGACTGCACGAGACAAAGCTTTACGTCTCGCCTGGGCCCGTTAACCCCGACATTGGACTGTTGATGACTAGAAACACGTTGCCTGGTCTTACGAGTCTCGTTTCCAATTGAATCGAGCTGATGGACGTGTACGGGTATGGAGACAATCTCATGAATCCACGGACCCTACATGTCAACAGATGACTGTTCAAGCTGGTGGAGGCTCTGTGATGGTATGGGGTGTGAGTAGTTGGTGTGATATGGGACCCCTTATACGTCTAGATACGACTCTGACAGGTGACAGCATCCTGTCTGATCACCTACACCAGTTCATGTCCATTGTGCATTCCGACGGACTTTGAGAATTTCAGCAGGACAATGCGACACCCCACACGTTCAGAATTACTACAGATTGGCTCCAGGAGCACTCTTCTGAATTTAGACACTTCCGCTGGCCACCAAAATCCCCAGACATGAACATTATTGAACATATCTTTTATGCCTTGCAACATGCTGTTCAGAAGAGATCTCCGTCCTCTCCTACTCCTACTGTTTTATGGACAGCCCTGCCGGATTTATGGTGTCATTTACCTCCAGCACTACTTCAGACATTAATCGAATTCATGCCACGTCGTGTTGCGGCACTTTTGCGTGCCCGTTGGGGCCCTACACGATATTAGGCAGGTGTACCAGGTTTTTTTGGCTCTTCAGTGTATTTTTGTTGAAACTTTTGTTTATCATTGTGTGTGGATATATGTACACACAAAAATATTGGTAAAATCCTATTACAACCCACCCTCTAGCTAAAATTTTTTCATACCATTCCAAAATGGTCAACAAATTTTTCAGAGTTCAAATCAAGGAAACTGAGAAAAACAGGGCGTTATACGGCCGAAGGAGTGAAAATGGAATTTATTACCTCAAGAACAAATTCATACGAAATTTAACTTAAGAAAATAGGAAATTAACAGCATTGTAAAGAGAATAAATTGTTGTCAGAAGGCCACAAAGGGAAATATTTAAAATTTATGAAACCATTCCATGAAAATGTTAGCTTCTGAAAAAAACAAAATGCAGAATATTCTAAATGAGAAGAGATTGAGGGTTCGAAGAAGAGAAGTTTAAATTTTCAAGGCTTCAAGAACAAAACTGAAAAATTTAGCTTAAAAGATATCAAGATAATAAGCTTGGCTATATAAAGATATAAAGATAAAAATAAAGAGATAATAAAAGATAAAGATATCAAGAACATTCTAAAGAGAATAAACCATGTAAACTTCTCGATAAAACACGTACCAGCCAAGCTCTGAATTTTTGTTAATTCTCACCTTTTTCACGATATATTCATACAAAATCTTTCACAAAACCAATATCGCTTAACAATCGAAAATTCACACATACTCAATCTATTTTTGCTGAACTACGTACCTTTTCTCAGGTTATTATACACATCACATCGATTTTCTCCTACTTTCGAATAGCATTTCTAATTATAACCATTAATTGTATTCTTATTTTCTCACAGACGCATAGTATTCCAATATTTCAGACTCATACTTTGTGGCAATTAAATATTCTTGCATACACCATTTAATAATTTGCTTTTGCCCCCTTGCTTCCAAAGAACCTTGCTTCTCCATGCTTACACGTATTTATCAATTATCAATCACGTGTCGAATGCTGATTATTAATTGCCAATTACGAACGGTAATTATCAATCTCAGTTAACTTGTTCACTATTAACGAGTTAAAAAAAAGAAGAAAGGTAGTTAGCTTGGCGAGACAAAAAAGTTCAAAACCATTGCTGGATCGCATTCAGTCTAAAATCACATCCAAGTAAAATATAAAATGAATGAAAATTTGCATGTGTCTTTGTTATAATGTGCAAGTGGAACCGTGATTTTGCAAAGCGTACAAGCGAATATATCTTTTTTTTTTTAATATTTAGTGTTACTTAGGTAAAAATACACGTATGAAATTGATCGGAAATTCTGCCTTTCTTCTTGCCGTAGCCTTCGCTTACCTCTTTGCCGTGCGTCAACCGGCGAGTTGGCTTGTTCTTTTAGCAAGCTGCTTGATTCCGAGCGGAAGTCACTTAGCTGTACTGACTTTCCTGCCTTCAAAAATTTTACCAAAAAGTGACTGAGCACACAATTTCTACACTGCCTTGCCCCATCTGATTACGACCTGAACGGACTAACGGACATTCTTTTGATCATGTAAAATAAACCTTTTATCAGAGGAAGCTGCCACTCTCCAAATTTTAATCTCAAGTAATAAAAATACCAACCACCTCCTCGTGCTGAATCTGTGCGTACGGCCGACTTGAGGAATTCATCACCGACAATGTTGCGGCAATATCTGGAGCTGCCTTAAACTCCTAGCGGCTTGAGCACAGCCGACGCTCGCAAGATCGCTATTATTCCATCCACCCGGAGACGAGTACAGCCACTTCCGCGTAAACTCGAAAGATTTACAACAAACTTATCACCATTAGAGACTCTCTAGATGTCCCGCTTTTTAGTATCCTACTGTAACCAGGCAGCCCTAGACAAAATAGTTGCTAGGGTCACTTCAAAGTGAAAGAAAGCAGCTGTCTTTACCGAAAATAATACTTGGACAATACAAGTAAAGCACCAAATTACTGATCAAGAGGGAAACCTGCAAAAGGGCAACTGTTGACGAGGGGATGGATTTAGATTACCACCGAAGAAAACAGACCACCAAGCCCAATGGTGCTCCTTTTCTCCCTGCCGCCATCTTAACGCATCCAAATAGCTCTACTCCATCAGCCTCTCCCATAATCCTTTCTAACGCTTCTGAGGAGGTGGAGAAGGTCTAATTTGATACCGAGCAAGCAGCTTCAGCTGTCGCTTCTAGGATTAAAATCCCGCCATTCTTTATCCAGCCAAATCCGGATTGGACCGACCTTATGGTTTTTGCTCATAGCCTTGCCCCCACACTTCAAAGTAAATTATCAGGGCGTTTCCTGAGAATTACTGTTCAAAGCGAGGAGGAATATAGAAAAGCTGCTACATATTGCGGCACGAACAAATCGCATTCAAATCTTTTCATGTTAAATCGGAAAGACCACTCAAACTTATTTTGAGAGGACTTTCACTTCCACCGAACTTGAAGCTGTTAAAAAAGAAATTGAGTCAGAGGGTTTCAAAATTCACAAAATTTCCCGTTTAACTAAATTCCAAAGTAAAGCCCCAATGCTGCTGATTTACATTCAATTTAATTAATGATCTAAATGCCAACTCTCAATCTACAATTACGTAGATATGTTCGGTACTCGTGTAGCTTGAAACCGTAATATGATGATCCCGGTAATAGACGGCCCAACCAGTGTTGGCGTTGTCAGGATTCTTCCACAGTTGGGAAGTCTGTCACCTCCCAATGAAGTGCCTGAAATGTGCAGGACCCCATCAAACAAAAGATTGTACTTTGCAGTTTGAGGATCCCCTCAAATGCGCAAATTGCGGTGGAGAGCACGCAGCTAATTGGAAGCAATGTCCGCGTTTTCCAAAAAGCAAAAAGGCTCCAAACTACCAAAACAAAGGTGGAAATATTAAAAATAATAATCCGAAGCCCTCTAACAATAACATTAATCAAAGGAATCAAAATACTACACCGGAGATGATGTCCTCGTCACAAAATTTAAAAAACAATAATCAACTTTGGTCTCCTCATATTTACCGTACCACAGACCCTAAAATACCTTACTCCAAAGTTGTCTCGGGACAAATTCCGGCAAACCAACTACAAAAAATATAATAAGTAATACCGATCAAAATTTTTCGGCTCTATTCCTTGTTCTGTTTGGCAATTTCCAATGATGCAGGAGTAGACCGAAATTTACTAGCAAAAGCATTTCGGCAGGCTCTCCCTGCCCAAAAAAATCTAAATAATGCTAACGAGAAAGCCTGCGTAATTTTTGAAGCGTACGTAGCAATAGTACAAGGGTGCAATTACGCCCCATGCTCACAGCCTAACATTCAATTCCAACGTGCAATCTTTTGTCAATTTGCTTTGAATGCGAACGGACTTCGACCCAAAAAATTTGTGAGGTCCGCGACTTTGTATCAGAACAGGAACCCTGATCTGTTATTGTTCAAGAAAATGAAACTACAAACTGTGTTCAGATCCTTATTGCGAATTATCGTCTTTATAGTACGACAGTAATAATTTTCCGCGTACTCTCGAACAGATTGAGGTACTGCTATTTACTGCAAAAATAATTACGATCATAACACAATGAGAGTTCCATTACCGACTTTATATATGGATGCAACCGCAATCGAAATTAAATTTAATAATTTTCCTCTATCCGAATCAAATGTTTCAGCGTACGCTCGAAACACCCTGAAAATAATAGAAAATTCTGATAAAGATTTTTCTTCAAAATTCTCTTGATTCTGGCCAAAATATTATCATTGCTGGAGATTTTTAAATGCCACGCATCAAAAGTGTGGAATAACTCTAGATCAAATGCATTTGCCATGCCTTTTCGCAAAATTGTTAATAATAAACCGAATGTGAGGATTGTAGCACCTCACACTCCTACATATCAACGCTAGCACTAGACCGGGGGCAAGAGATTCTATTATTGATCTAGCAGTTCTTAAAAATATCCTCTTCAATCAGGATATTAGAGTTATAGATGATCTTGAATCGGATCATCTACCGGTCATTCTTACTCTATATACTGGCTCTGCTCTAATCAAAATTCCGGATCAACTCTCCACCAATTGGGAGAACAAATTTCTTTTAAATAACAAACCACTCCCCATACCCCTTCCCTCCAGCAATGACGACCTTGAAATTGCAATTAGAAGGCTTGAGAAATATCTCTGAAGCTCTTATAGAAGCTTCACAACCAAAATTTAAACAACCCCCATTAAAACTCCCCGAAATTAAAGCTAAAATTGCCACAGAAATCGTGTTCGGAAATTTTGCAACGTACAAGAGATCCTGCAGAAACTGAGTTCGAAGACTCAGTCGTGAGATTACGAAAGACAGACACTTTTCCCAATCTCGTTGGGAATCTCTCACTACAGCGGCACTTACGCCTCTTTGCAGGAAAATCTCCCTATTCAAAAAAAAACTGCCTCAAAATATTCCCTAAGGCGCACTTGGCAGTGTAGCAACTCACCCTCTGGAGAAGGCGGAAGTGGATTGCCTTGACAGCCTTCAAAAGCAGTTCGAACTCCAACACTGAAGATGAAAACGAACGTTTTAGCGCCTACAAAGGAAAATTAAAAGGTTCCTGGTTGCTCCTACCGTTCAGACCTGGAAAACAACGCCAGGGAAGTACAGAATATATTAAAAGCTTAAGATCAATAAATCTCCTGATTGGATTTAATTACAAATCGCATCCTTAAAATCTCCCCTCAAATTCGTTCTTTTTATTGGTTGTCATGCTATATTCAACGCATGAACTGTCATTTCCCTAAGAATTGGAAGACTGCCGTGGTTCCCCATACTTAAACCCACCCTGATGATACTGACCTCAAAAATACTACTGTCCAATCTCGCTACTCACAGTAGCTTGAGCAAAGGGTACGAATTTGTTCTTTGAATCGCCTTAATCAGCATAATCTTCGTATAGCTTAGGAATATTATTATTCCTGTACAGCATGGCTTTATCAATAATAGTGCTCCACAGTAACTCTGTTACTATGAGTTACTGAGCTGATTCATCACGGCTTTCAAAAATAAACAGGCCACGGGTATGCTTTCTTTTAGGACATATAGCCAAAGCCTTGACAAAATTCTGGCATGATGGTTGTTATCCAAGATGATGCGACTTAAGTTTTCACCAACTCATCAAAATTATACACTCCCTACCTAAACTCCCGTGAATTTAGGGTAAGAGTTGAAAAACAGTTCTCCACCCAGCGTTCAATTCTCAGTGATATCACAAGGATCTTTATTAGGCCCAAGCTCTTTTAATCTATACATCAACGACATTCCAAGCTGCCGAAGTCCACTTAGCGATGTAGGCGGGCGACACTGCCATTTTACCCAAAACATTTATAACCGGTAATATTATTGAGCAGCCATGCCAATTGACTCGAAAACCTGGCTTAACGACTGAAAAGAAGCGTTAATGCATCTAAAAAGCGCATGCCTCCTCTTTACGAGACAGCGGTGCATCGGAAACCTCTCTTTCGCATGTCAACATTTTTAATTAGCCTGTCCCCTGGGTTACTGAATATAAGTACCTAGGTTTAACATTTCTGACATTCAATTAACCCTCCAATCGGCTCCGCACGTAAAATCCGTCATTCCAGAGAGGCTTTTTGCCTTCGCTAAAGATTTCAAAAGCGGCTTGCCGAATTCCTCTGCAATACGGCTCAACCGCTTTGAGAACCCCACCTGACGGCAAAAAAATACGCGTGGTGCATTTTCGAAGCATCTCCAGAATGGCAAGACTTTACTTGCAGACCGCTTAGAGGGTTAAACTTTGCTAAACACATCCGTTCCGCCCACCAAAAGGCGGCTGGAATGAGAAGCACTCTAAATCGCTTGATTTCTCCCAAGAGCAAGCTCGCAGTAAAGCACAAGGTTCTATTATAGAAAGCCATTTTTCGCCCCATCATGCTGTACGCTTCTCCCATCTGGGCAGGAGCGGCAGTTACTCACCTGAAAAGATTGTACACTTTTAAAAACATTCAACTGCGTAGAGCAGCAAACGCACCTGGTTTGTCAGGAACGAAATTTTGCATAAAGATTTTAAATTTTCCGCCGCTTTGATTTCATCAAAAAACAATCAGAAAATTTCTTGAATCGGTTACCATAGATTTCAAATGAATCTATCAGAGAAACACCGGCTTACGACAATTCTATTCCTAGCTCTTCTAAGAGACCTAGAGCAGTTCTTAATCACTCATATCAACACTTCCCAGCTCTGAAAAGGATGAGAATTTCTTGATACGAATTAAAAAATTATGAGCTTTATTGTTACACTAGTTGTTTTCTTTTGCAAGACTTCATTCACTCTAATTATTCCTCCCCGCGCCATGTAAGTTTTGATCGCGTTTCGTGTGCAACTTCACCCCTCATGATCTTATTTCAAACTCCTCTACCTTTTCTTACTTTCTTCCAAGTGGTTATTTAAAACTTCCTTTCAATAACCGTGTGACATAGCCATCCTGCGATAGCTATGTCGTGTCGGATCCGCGTAAGCTAGAGGTGTGGGATTATCTAAAGGATTAGACATTTTATAATTCTTAATACAACTTTTATTAAGAATAACTTAAATTACTTAAATCTAATGAACAGCTTTCTTTAAGTGAGAATAAGCCACAAATTAAACTGAATATTTAAGTCAGATCGCACTACTAGATCACTTATCCTAATTATAGTTAATTATCTGCCTAATCTAACTTTCCATACAAAATATTACCGTTTATAATGTCACCCTCCTACCTTGGTTGAAGACTCACCTATTCTGCTACTTGGGAGATAGGTGTACTCAGGTACTATTACTCTTTCTTATAATTATTATTATTATCGAAGATGGGCGTATCCTTCTTCCTTGTGAGTAGGTCGTCTAACACTTGTTCCGAACTGTTCCGCACTAAGTTATCTCTAAGATTGCCGTCCGATCTCACTAAACCCTCTATCCTTTTAAAGTATATCTTATTTGCATTTTCGCTTTGTTTCTCTTCTTGGTATTGGGTTGGAAAAGTTTTGCCATTAATCGTGGCCGTCAAAGAACGTAGGAGTTATGTTAGAAGAAGAAGAACGCGAGAGATGTCACAACCGCACGCAATTATCTTAGAGGTATCGTGTAACGGACTTAAAAATATTATTCTCTTAATCCTTTATTAAAGAAATATATCCCCTCTCACCTCATTCCGTCGAGATGCGGCAGACGGTTGAAAGACGGGCTTTGCTGTCATGGAGATGTGACGTCATTTTCTCTTCGCTTTCCTATGAAAGCGAAACAGAAACTAAATCAACTGGGAGAGGGGTTTCCCACCTACCTCTCCACCAGCGCTGTTGCGCTGCATTTAATGTGGACTGCTTTTTATTTTTATATGTAACTTCAACAAATTCTTCTCTGTTCAATTTATTATGATGAGTGGATAATAGAGCTTTCTCTAAGAGGTTCCACGTAAATGTATAACCGTTACCGTTTACTTATGAAATTGTTCTTAAAATATTATTAAAATAAAAAAAAACTACTCAAATGCATTATTTTGGCAAAAAATGAACATTAAATAGCATATTTTCAAAACATTCTCCTTTTATGAAAAATGCTTCTATAATAATATTTCTCCCCGATATGTAGCTCAGACTTCTCCAGAGAACTGAAACTAGGATTTTTGAAAAATTCCCATTATCTTCAGAGTTACTACTAATTGAAGTAATCATTAGTGTTTTTTTTTTCTTGCTAAATTTTTTTCACTCTGATGTATTAAGATATGTGGATACACATCCACTTCTAAATTCAATATTTCAAAGATCTTAGTTTAGTCTCTACAGCTGTGGCATGTCAAACTCATTTGATATCACGGGCCACATGAACTATTTTATATTAAGTTGAGGGCCGCATGTTTACAATGTTCAAAAGATTAATAAAACAGGATTTTTAGAATGATTATATTCTGTACTTATCAAACTCAATGTATTATATATGATAGATATATAACCGTTTAATACTTCATTTTATTTTTTAAACTATACGTGTTTTGTAAAAAAACAAGTAATATATATATAAAATAAAGAAATTTTAAGTCAATTCCTACTTAGATCAACAAAGAAAAATTTTATTTAGTTACTTTATATTAAACAGTTACAATTAATATAAATATGTATATACATATGACAGAATCACAACATTAAGTGGTAATTAATTTTTTTATTCATTATCATTAAAGTATCGTATTGTCATCCAAAAAAATCGTGTATATAACATTTCAGCAACTGAATGCTTTAAAACGTGAGAAAGAAACCTTTTCAAGTTTTGACACAAGTCGCCAAAAGGATCGCTAAGTCACCAACATGGCTATATATTTGTAATTCTTTAAATAATTAGTTTTAATCAAATAAAATTTTTTTATTATTTATAGTTAAATTATTGTACTGTCATCCAAAATAATTATGTATATAAAATTTCAGCTCAATTGAGCGCTTTAAAATGTATTCTATTAACGATAGAAAGTTCCACCAAGATAAATAAATAAATAAGTAGAAAGTGTGAGTTAATAGTAGGAATCGAAAAAAATAAATAAATAAAAGTTATTATACGAAATACAGTTTAATGTTAATTTTAGAAGATATTTAGCATCGGTTTTTTTTTTTTCTCAAACCGGCCATCAAAATTTGGTTGAACATATTGAGCTCCTGTAATTTTTAAAAAATGATGGTAAATGTTGATTATTTAATCTCGACCTTTCTGAATTTTTATTATTTTTCATTAAAGAAAATTGTTGGTTTCAAAAATAAGTGCTTCCGAACATAACCGTAATACGTGTAACAATTGATAACATTTTAAGAAGCCGATATTCCGATGAATATGTATAAACATCTAGAGTTTCCACTTCGAAACATTTTTGCTTCAGCAAAGAATCACAACAGATTTCAATTAATTCCATTTCTTACTTTTCATCAACAATTACAATATCGATAGATAAAGGTGAAACTGTAATTCAAAACTTTTTTAATTAATTTTCAAACTTTTTTGATCGAATTCCATTTCTAACAATTTAATTTGGTGAAAATATTCTGTAAATTTTAATTTAAGTGATTTAATCAATAGATTTTTTTAAAACTTTCAAAATGAGACAAGTTTTCTCTTTCTGTTTGTAATAATTTGTCAGTAATAATTTTTTATTTGAAAGCGTTAATACTATCAAATAGCATTGTAGCGAAAGGACGTTGACATGTTATATCAACCGGGAAAGCCAGGGGCTTTCCAGTCAATCAATGCTCATCTTTTAATTCAGCACTTAATAACCTTTTTTGTTTCCTAGAAAATAATGATTTTATCCAGTATTTTTTAAAAAATCGATTTAACATCTTACGACAGTGCTTCTCAAACTTTCAATGCTGGCGCCCCCCTTTTCAATCACAATTTTTATCGCGCCCCCCTTCTTCATTAATAATGTAGTGAATGCAATAATAATGCACTTTGACGCCAAAGATACAATACGCGATCTTAATTATAAACCATACAAATAAATAAGTATTAAATTTTGTATACGTTACTTTTTTAAGCAAAAAAAATTAAGTAATAGGATAATTATTATGTTATTTTTCCTTTCTCTCTATATATAATTTTTAAATTGAACATATTGCAAAATGCGGTGGCTGCTTAGAAAACAAAATATAGATATCAGCTAAATATAGAAAAAGAACTCAGAGGGTCAATTTCTAATCATAAGCATTCCTTATAATAACTTTACTTTCCAAGACAAGCCCATGGAAGTCGTTAATACTTATTAAAAACTTGTTCTTAATTTAGTATTAATTAATTAGTTATAAAATACTCTGTGCAGAACTGATACATTAAAAGTATACGGCTGATGTGCCCACTTTGCAAGAGTTCATCTATAAGAAAATAAAACATTATTGATATAATAGCTGAATTGTAAGGAGAGTAAAGCCAAGTGTGTCAATGTTTACAAAAATGTAAATGATTTTTTAAAATGATTGCTCAATGATAATTAGTTTTAAGCGAATTGTAATTTTAAGCCTCACAGAATTAGCATTATAATTGATGCTATAAATAATGAACAATAATATAAAATTCCGATGAAGAATAATTGCATTATTTTTAATATTTAAAGCGAAAAGACTTCAAACATGTTTTAACCCGGGAGCAGGCGCGCACTCGATACGATTATTGAGTACACCAATCTATATATATATATATATATATATATATATATATATATATATATATATATATATATATATATAATTACTATTTTATTGTACACGATACAAATCGTGATTCCAGTGAATAATTTAATTAAGAGAAAGTAAACTTACCTACTTTCCAGAACTTTTCAATTTTTTTCGTTGGTAACAAATAAACAGTTTTGCCAGAATTAACGATTCTGTGATCTGTGTGTTCCGCGCGACCACTTCCGGGTTAAAAGTCTTGGCCAAGTAATCCTCCAAAGTGGCTCTCCGAGATTTTCCAAATATCATAAAACTCTTTTGCATGGAAAAAAGCTCAACACAGAAATAAATACATTACTTACAACTTCCCTAAATGAGAAACAGACACATATAAGAGGGTCATAACTAACTGTACCAATAACTTAGAAGGTCAAACAGATTATCAGCAAAAACAGATTACAGCTATAATGTGCAGTATTTCAAAAATAAGCACAGTGATGAATTTTTTATGTTCCTAAATTTTTTTCTATTCTGGGTCTGGGATTCGTTTTTCCTCTGAAAGAGTAGTAAAAATCACTTATCATGAGATTACAGCAAATAAAATAAAAGTTTTTTATTTGGTTTTTTGGATCAAAGATAGCTAATTAGGTATTGAAGAAGTTTTTATTTTTGAGATGACTTATATCGCATATAAATTATATCAGAGTAAAAGTACATTTTTTACTATATCTGAAAGTATTTTGTTTTAATTCATTCCCGAGTAAATTAATTATTTTTTAAATCTTTTATTTTCGATATGCTCGCGCCCCCCTCGTAAGAGTATCGCGCCCCCCCAGGGGGGCGCGCCCCACAGTTTGAGAAACACTGCCTTACGAGTCAAAATTCGTCGAACTTTCGTGTAATATGGTTGACCAATAAATTCATATTCTATATCTTCCAGAAATAAAGTAAACCGATGATGCCAAAATCTACATGCTCGAATATAGTTTACACAATTTAACTGACTATATTAAAACATGTGCAGTATATTCAAGTACATGCCCAAGTGTTTGCTATGGAATAATATAATGAAAATGCTCAAAATTACTGTTACCATGCTGTTTACTTGTTTCTAATAACCTTGCAACTCCTTTAGTAATACTGGTCATGGTAAGTGCTCTGTCAGTTGCAAGACAAACCAACTTTTCCAAGGATAAGGTCTTCAACAAATTTAGGTGGCCGTGGTAACCTAGTGGTCAAGTTCGAGTCATGAGTTCGAACCTTTTACCGCTGAAGATCCGCAATTCAGAGGGCGCTGATGCACGTCAAATATGTCGAGGCTCAAACGTCCTCCCATTGGTGTGGTGTGGAAGTTAGGAGAGGGTATGTCAACTCAAGTGTCGTTCTCGTTACTTGACCATGTTTCAAAATTACGAGGTTCATAGCCAAACGTCCTCAAGAAGCTGAGCAGGTCACCGTTAAAATTAACTCACTCACTCCCTCAACAAATTTAGTGAATAAATTTTTTTTCATTTTTGAAAAGTTTATTTCAGTTTCGGCAAGGCCACGGTAGCCGAGTGGTATAGGTATCGGATCGTTGCTTGCCTTGTCACGAGTTCGAGCCCAGTACCACTAAAGACCCACCGTGTAGGGCAGCGATGCACGTTAAATCTGTCGAGAGCTGAAACGTCCTCCCATTGGTGTGGTGTGGTAGTTAGGAGAGGGGGTGCCAGCTCAGGTGTCGTCCACGTCATTTGACCATGGTTCAAAATTACGTGGTCCGTCGCCAAAAGCCCTCGAGTAGCCGAACAGTGCGACATTAATATTCAATCAATCAATCATTTCAGTTTCGACAACTCGTCTTCACAAAGTTTCGTAGCATATTTGTCATAGTTTGTTTTCTGATTTGTGTCATAGTGCCTTTTAAAATTATATTCCTTTGCAACTGAATTACAGTTCTTATATGCACAGTATTTTATTCTTGTTTAGGACATAAAAATATCGCTTATTCTTGAAAATTACGATGTTCCTCTTCAATTGATCTTTCCATACTCATTGTTGTTAAAGTCGGATTATATTTTTATTAAATAACTTTTTAGTTTAATATGAATAAAAACCAAAAAATCTACTTTCATTCACAAATGATTGAGTAAGCACTTCTCTTTGTCTTGGCATCTTGGGGATTCAAATTTTAAAAAAATAAATCTTCAATGTGGCTTCAGACGTCACATTATTCACCTCTCACTGATTGGACAGTTCAAAGAGAAATAAAAGTCGCACACACGATGAATCGTAGTGCGAATAACATGCATAAATATATTTAAAAATTTAATAAGAATTTATAATAGTAAAATTAAATGAAAAAAATCTAATAAAATATTAAAAATAATTTCCATTCATAGGCTATAGGATTTTTTAAAAAACAAGAATAGATAACAGGTTAATGTGTTGTAACTTTTTATAAGTTCATCAGAAATAAATTTTAAAATAAAAAAAATCTTTAAGATTGATATTTAAAATTTTCTAAAATGTTTCCGTGGGCCGCAACTTATGTATTGGTTGTCCGCATGTGGCCCGCGGGTCGCGTGTTTGACATGCTTGTTCTACACCAAGTATATGTAGTATTACAACTGCACTTGCTTGATTGTTCACTGTAACTGTCTATTTCTCTGCAAAAGTTCATAAAGTTTTATAAATTTTTGTATTAAAAAAAATGGGCGATACTGATGATCTTTTTAGCGTTTTTGATGATGCTCCTTCCAAAATAACTAAACGAACTGAATCCACCGTCAAACTAGAAAAAGACCCACAAAAGTAAGAAAATTTTTTGACAGAAAATTTTGGTTTTTTTTTTTATTTCGGCGCATACACGTGCATTCCTATCTCTGTTGTTATTACTAAAGTTAACTCTTTAATCGAGGGATTTTATATTAGTTTTAAAAGTTGTAAATTATAAACCGCTTTTGAAAAACATTACTTTTATCTATAACATAGGGTAGAATGTTTTTTTGTATTTTTCAAAGTTATGCTTATTTATTTTAATTGTATATAAATTTATTCAACATGGTATTTGTTTGGCGGTTCTAAAATATTTTTGTTATATGATTCGTCAAAGACAGGGATGTCAAACTATCGCCCACAACAAACACTTTTGCAAGCCGGCAAATAAATCGGCACACAATATTACATACAAAAATAACAATCGCGCACAGAATAAAAATAACATAGGTACAGTTCGCTTAACGTTTTTCAATCGTACTCTTTTTTGCTATTAAACAAAATGCGTACAATTATTTCGAATATATATGTTAATTTTTTTTAACGTTAAAAAACATGTGGCCCTCAACTTATTATAAAATAGAACTTGTAGCCCGTAATATCTTTTGATTTTAATACGCCTGGTCTAAAAAGCCTCCCAATTTTTCATTTATAATAGTAAATTCTTATGTACATGTTTATTATTGTGACATACGAAATTTATATTATCAGATTTCCGAAGAAAAAGAGTCTTTAATAACTCGCAACTTAAAGAAACTGCAAGCAATTTTGAAATAAAGTTTTTTGCCATGAGTGATACATAGGTTAACGCATAATAATATAATGGTCCCGATTAATTACTAAGTATTTTCATGCATTTTTTTCTCTTAACATAAAAAGATTTCTCTTCTGGGAATGAACAAAATACGGAAAGCACTAGCAGCCCGGGGCCGCAATGCTTTTTTAAGGGGCCTGCGAAGGTCTCTCATCCAGTGGCGTAACTCCTGCAGCCCCTGCATCACGGGGGGCCCAAAGCCTGACTGCCACCAAGTACCTACTTTTTGTAAAATCCAACTTGAGGGCATTAAACCTGACTTTGCAGGGAGGCCCAAATGTTCTCCCTTATGCCACTGCTCTCATCTGTTAAGATTTTCCTCTTTTACTGACTCAAAAAAACCCTGCAAATATTGAAAGATGTGTTATCCTAGACTAGATTTCTAAATTGTACCCAATAAAAATATTTACTAGAACATGTGTTTCGATAAAGAATTTTAATTCAGTCTTTTTATTGCAAGTGCATAGCCATTACTAAAATGCAAAATTTTAAAAATTAAATATACTAGAAACTCGTGTGCAAAGATTAAAAACTGAATTCACATTGCACACCAATACGATAACGATTGGATCCATCTCGATTTCCTACTCGAATTGTGCCTGTATTATTTATTTACACTGATATTATTTACTTGAAACTAGTATTTTGTAATATTATTTTATACATGTATTATTAGATGTTTACTGTTTTTTTAATGGAAAAAAAAGAAGTTAAAAAATTTGTATAAATAGCAGAGGCGGTCTTGGGACTCGGAACCTTTAAATCACTCAACCATGTGTGGAGAATCAGGATGGGGTGTTTTAAATTTTGGGGGTTCACAATGTTAGGCTGATGTGTAAAGGGGGCATAATGATTGAAAGTTTAAGAACCACTGCTTTAGAGAATGAAATGGCTGCCTGTTGATCATATACTTTGATTCATTCTAATGAGTGGTTTTGAATTTTACAAACTATTTGGAAACTTGGTTTCGGACATTAAGTTTAAAGGATTTTTTTACGAGACTTATATATGTTCTTTTTAAATAAAAGTTTCATTCAAAATACTCAAGTTCAAAATGCTCCAAAAGTTGAAAGATTAAAATCATTTGTGCATGGCTTATGTATAAATTTTTTTTTTTGCTTAACTATTTTTCCCCCCTGCATCAGCGAATTCAATTATTTACAATCCCAGTACTCTTTTAACTTGAGAAGAAGTTTTAAAGGTTCTCAGTTTATACACAGAAATATCTCCTACTTCTACTGATTCAAATGTTTTACTTTGTTGAATCAAAAAATTATCTTGTATATTAATAAAATTTAAAACATCTTACATCTACAAAGCATTTGTATTTTGATGGGCTCTGATTATAATTACAAACTACTTGAATAGTGTTTGCAAAAACAAGCATTATCAAACAGTTACTTAAATCGGCAGTTTTTTGTGTAACTTTCATTAAGAATTCTATAATATGTAGTTTTGTCTTTTTACACATAATTTGTGAATTTGGAATATCTTTTTGTTTGGTGAAATTTAATTACATAATAAAAATGGATACTTGCATATTATCACAACAATGCCAACGTTCAAGATAACTCACCAAGGCAACCCCAATTCTGCATGTGTTGTACACGCTGAATATGCAACCATGGGCTTCGTTTCAACTAATGTGGCCATTATGATCGCGGTAATACATGACAACCTAAAAATCTTAATTTTGTATTGAAGTAATTCAGAATTGTGGGATTAGTTAAATAATTTGACAAATTATAAAACATATACATGCTTAAAAAACCTGCTAATTAGTTTAAGACTTGCTTAGAGACCTGATATATTAATCTATTGGGTAGTTTTTATAAAACCTAAAAGTTGTTACTTTGCATAAGTTTTACAATATGAAATCTGCAGATTTTTACATGCGTTGATTTTACGATAAGTTACCAATTCAAATAATTATGTTATGTCATGGTAAAATTCCCATTTTTTGAAGAAATGAAAGAATGCGATTATGACTATATTATTTTTTATAGGTGTAAAATATGTTGTAAATTTTAAACTATAGAGTGTATTCGCATGTGGAATTAATGAAGGTTGATTAAATATCTATATTATGTACAGAATTGTTGATGACTATAAAAGAAATGCCTAAATTCAATTGAACTTACTAGTCACTTACAAGTTACTAGTTACTTACTTTCAAGTGAACTTACATGTCACTGTCAAATATCTTTAAAAAAAAATTGTCTTTCTCTCAAGATATTAGAACACTCAAGTTTTTAGTGAAATAGTTTCCTCTTCTCCATTTTAAAAGTTATGTATTATTGTTAGTTTTTTTCTACTTCAGTTTTTGTGCATGTGTGTTTCAATTTCTTAAATTTTTAATTCCTCATTATATTTATGTAATATTTTTAGGGTTAAAGATTTTTTGAAAGAAATCACAGATGGAAAACGTTCCTATGATGAAGATGGAGAGGTTGAAGCAAAAAAAATTAAAGTTGCAAACATTCTCGATGACATTAAGTAAGTTTTTCTTTTTCTTAACTTCTTAGTTTATTCTTCCTTTTTTGGTTATGATCTCATAACTCTGATTAAAAAATTCCTGTTATACAAATATCGGCATTTACAATATATTTTCTGAGGTTTGAGATAAAATTTGTGTAAAAAAAATATTTAATCTTGTATAATGTTTTCAGTTTTAAATTTATTTCTTTGATGTTCTAGAATTTTTTAATAAATTTCATTCAGATTTAAGCATAAAAATATCATTAAATTTAAGTTATTAATGTTATTCTTTTTTTAATGTAATATTGTCATTCATACTTATTTTTATCTATTTTTTAAGAGTGATCAAGTATTAATAATTAAAAAAAACATAGTTTAAGGAAAATTACATTAAAAGTATTTTATTATACATCATTTAGAAAACTTAAAAAAAAAAAATAAAGGTGAAGTGCATAGAAAAACATTTTATGTGCATGTCAAGTTATTTTTGCTTGTAATATTTAATGAATAATATGACTTTTTTTTAATGCTGCTATGTTAGGATATTTTTTATAAAATCTACAGATCAATGTATTTTTGTTTCATAATTTAATTATAGTTTAAAAAAACTAAAAAATATGTTTTTATGGTTAATCGAACTAAAAAGTTAAAAAATAATTCTTATAAGGATAAAATGATTTACAAGAAAATTAATGTCATTGGGGTAAAAGCATGTATTGCTCTTTATTAATTGTTATAATTTCTTACTAGTTCTATTCTGAAATGCTGTGTTAGTTTAAAAGTTTAATACAAAGCACCCCACGCTTTTATTACCACAATGACATTAATTTTCTCGTAAATCATTTTATTCTTATATTAAGAACTGTTTTTTTACTTTTTAGTTTGATTAACCATAAAAGCATGTTTTTTAGTTTTTTTTAAACTATAATTTATTTTTAATTCGATCTAAAGGAAAAGCATGTATTTTTAGGTTTTTAAACTATCATTTATTCATCCACTTTTTTTTAAAAAAAATTTGACCTGCGACTGAAAAAGTTTGCCCATCTCTTAGTTAAAACAAATTATTTTTTTATTCACATGTGAGAGTTTTTTTTATTATTATTTATTTATTTTCATTTTCAAAGACTGGACAATTGTTTATATTATGATAAAAAATTGCTTATGCAAAAAAACGTTTTCACTTTTAGGGTAACTTAATTTTTTTGTCGCCAAATCTGGAAATCGTTATTTTTGATTATCCTGATCAAGACAATGGAACAAAATTATGAAATTATTGTATTGTCATTGGTCCTTGACTAGTGTGCAAAATTTCGAATTCATTAAAGTGTGTAAAAATAGAGTTTAAAGATTCCGTTACATACAAGTGAAACTTATAAAAGCGTGTTAAAAAAATACTAAAGTTCTAATTAAGTTTTTATGGATTATTCTTGTAACAAATAGAAAACATAACAAATATGGGAATATTTAAAGGCTGCTATTAAAACTTTTCAGATGTATGCTTTCTTCTTTTATTGAATGTTAGATGCAATGTACAAGGTAGTTTGAAACTGTCATTTTTTTTTTAACTGAATGTATTTTTGAAAAATAATTACATTTAAATAAAAATAATTAATAATTACATTAAATAATTTAAATGTAATTGTATTTACATTTTAATAATTACAATTTAAAAGTAAAATTCATTAATGAAAACACTATTTTTGTGAAGTCCTGTTACAAATAAGAGTATAAAAATTGAAATGAATAGCAAACCAAAAAATAAAGGCTTATATTTTCAAAAGTATGGGGGAAATTCTAATTAAACATAATGTGCAGTTATTTTTAAACAGAAACTCATACTTTGAATTTCATAGAAAAAATATCAAAATTAATTTTTAGATGAACATAAGGGTAAATATTAACTAAAACTAATTTGAAAATAAATTATCACAACCAAATTTATGCATAGTATACTTTTAATAAATTGTATACATATTTTTTACTTTCAGCCCTGAAGAATTTTCTTCTAGAATTCAAGTTCATGTTGTAGAAACAGTTGAGGCTTGTCTTCATGAGGTAAAATGTTTTTTAAAAAATTGTTTTATTTATGAGACTGATTTTTATTATTATTTTTAATTTATTTGGTTAATTCACTGAGTTATTGTTATTTATATTATTTCCTTACTAGTGTAAGATTCTTACTAAAACTAGATTTTGTACTAATTAGACAATTTTTATTTTTTCTAAAAAAGCAATGTTTATTTCATTTTGTAAAGTGTTGTAAATTAAGTGGTTTTACATTTATAAGCAATATTTTATTTCTTTAATTTGCTTATTTGTATTATCATTATTTAATTGAAATTAATTTTCTTTACAGGTTGCTGTCCCTCATGATTCTGAGTATGTTCCATTACGACAAAGTCAAAATCCTCGTTCTCGAAATTATAAATTTAAACTTGATCCTTTTCAAAATGAAG
The DNA here is from genome assembly GCA_019973955.1 of Trichonephila inaurata madagascariensis. NCBI lineage: Eukaryota > Metazoa > Arthropoda > Arachnida > Araneae > Nephilidae > Trichonephila > Trichonephila inaurata. The sequence goes on along the minus strand of BMAV01011510.1, from coordinate 149,779 downwards.
CTATTCTGTGTTTAGAAAACAACCAGTCTGTTCTTGTGTCAGCTCATACATCTGCTGGAAAGACAGTAGTGGCAGAGTAAGTGTTTTCAGGAAAATTTGATTTGATATTAGATTTCCTTATATGTGTATATGCACAAATTGTGAGTGATTTCAAGAATATACATTTTAAATTTAATTTATAATAAAAATACTGCTGGTAGACTATTTTGATTTCACAAAATAATATAGTCCCTGTGTTTTTGTTAACAGTTAATTCATTAAAAAATATATATAAATATCACTCGCATTTTTGTATTCATGTCTTATATGCAAGTAAGAATAATAAGTGGGGATCTTTAAAATTAAAAGTAATTATGTATAGTTTCTGAAATTTTTGTTATAATTTCTATTTTTAACACCTGATATAAAAATTATGTTCAAAATTTACTGTTTAGTTAAGAAATTTTTTAAAAAATCTTAATTATCAGTTTCTTTTTTCAACAGAATTTCCATGTGAGATTTTACTGAAAAATATCTGATATGGTTCTAAAAATTATGTTAAACGTATTTGTTTGCATTGTTAAATCGGTGATGGGGAAACTATGTGGACCTAATGCAGCCTGCTTCAAAATTCTACCTAGCTTGTGGTAGATTTTTAATATACAGGAATGTTTAATTAAATAATTTTAAGAAAAAATAACTCATTTTAAGATTTTTTTTTAATATGTGCTAAAAAGTTTCTTTGCATTTTGGGTATCTTTTGTGATATGTATTATCCTGTTCACCACAAACATTGGTGAAATAACTGGTGCTTGCCAAATAAAAACCAGTAATTTCATTAATCTGCATCAGATTGACCGCCTGACCAGAACATTCGCTAATGCACCTCAGCGCCCAAGGCCACGAACACTGAAACAGGCTCAGTAGGCCTTGGCTCTCATGGGCTGTTGCGCCACTGAGTTTAGTTGAATTTCATTAATCAACAACTCTAAATGATATTCAAGAATAACAACTAAAACATTTTGTTTGTCAAATCGTACATTTGATGGCAGATTTTATTTGGCGTAAATGGTTGGTGGCATAACACATAATTTTTTGGCTTTTATAAAAATTAGTTTGGAGAAGTTACAATATTCTGTATGTGTAAAAAAATAAACTTGCCATTATAAGTATCCATTCAATTAAAATATGCTTATTTGCTTTAATATTTAAGTTAGTGAGGGAAAGAAATGCCCAGAGTGACAGTTATATTAATTGCATTAAGTGCTAAGAATTTTTTTAAAGAAATTATGTTTTATAGTCTTTGTTGCATTTTATTATAAGAATTATATTGACCTGTGTGGGGAATTTTTTATTTTTTACTCACTAAAAAGTTTATTACTGGTTTAATATGTGATTTAAAAATGTCAATTATATAAATTGATTTCTTTTTTAGGTATGCCATAGCCATGTCCTTAAGAGACAAACAAAGAGTAATTTATACCACTCCTATAAAAGCTCTTAGTAATCAAAAATATCGAGAATTTTTTGAAGAATTCAAAGATGTTGGTTTATTGACTGGTGATGTAACAATTAATCCATCTGCCAGTTGTTTAATCATGACTACAGAGGTAAGTTTTATTTCATTATGAGTAAATTTATATATAGTTGGGATTTGTCTTATTTAAATGTAATTAACATATGCTGTGCTGAAATTCGTGAGTAATTTACCGATTAAAAATCTCATTGATCATATTAGTTTATGAAATAATTTGCCCATTGAATGAAAAACCAATTTTGATTAAACAATTGCTAGCTTTTCAATATCTTCCATTTTTTTTATTTAATAACATGTTTTTTGCAGAAAGAAATGTATGTTTGTTATGATAGTATTTATATTATACATTTAATTTGTCAAATAAATTTATTTTATAGTTAAATATCGAAGACCTGCCATTTTATGTGTCTTTCTCTTTATTTTCCATTGCTCCATTTTATTTTTTTGTGAACTGGGTGAAATGTTTTCCTTTTATTCCTCTACTCTATAAATTACAAAAAAAAATTTAATTTTATGTGATGCTTTTAAAATTTAGGTTCTGAAATTGATTAACTTTATCAGTTCTCATGAATTAACCGAGAAAGTACAATATATTGATGATATAATTTTTTACAAAGGGGAATAATAATTTATCTGTGTATGCATAAATTTGTCCGATAGTAACCTAGTATGTTAAATGATTTTAAATAACTACCATAATATGAAATAGATTTTTCTTGAATGATATATCTTCAGATTTTCAGTTGGAATAAAGGTTTTATTTGAAAATAAGTGTTTTACAATGGTAAAAATTTGTTTTCCCTTTTTTGTAGATTTTAAGAAGTATGTTATATAGAGGCTCTGAAGTAATGAGAGAAGTTGGATGGGTCATTTTTGATGAAATTCATTATATGAGAGATAAAGGTATAGAAGGAAAAACTTTTATTTACTTAAATGGTTCTGAGATTTATTTATCACCTTGAGTTAAAATCTTTTAATTTTTAATAAAGGATTCTAAATATATTTATTAAAGCAGATAATATAAATAAATATTCATATTCATTGGAAATTCTGTATTAATATTACATACTTATAGTTTGATTAATATCATATCCAGAATTACTACTGGGTTAATGCAGTAAAGAACTTTATTATTTTAGCAGCACTTTTTACATTATTTGGCAATTTTAACATTAAACATTCCTCCATAATCTCCACTCTTCTCCATGCTAATATTTGATAGGTCAAAGCAATGTTGCGAGTCATTTTCAGAAAACATATTCATATCTCCATTGCTTTGTGTTTGAAAACTTGAACTGTCTTAACTCTTATTCCTTTCAATGGTGATTTCACCTTAAAAAGTTGAAAAAAAAATCACTGGAGGTAAGGCTAGGTGAATGTGTTTCAATTTGGTTATTATGTGTAGCTGAAAGTATCTTAATAGACAATAATGTATGGTTCTGATGAAAAATTCATTACTTATTTTATCACAATTCGAGCTGTTTTCTTACTCTTTCATGGATAGCAGTTGTTAGGAACTCAAAACAGTATTTCTGATCCACACTTGAACCTTCAGGTACCAAATTAATATGCACAATGCTGTGAATGTGTAAAACAGTCATCATTGCTTTGAATTTTGATTTGGTATGTAAGCACCAATGTATTGATTGGTGCTTAGTTTCCAGATCATAAAGCAGTGATTCATCACTTGTTATCGCTCTTTTCCAAAATTGAGGACTCTTTAATATGGTTTTCAATAAATTGGTTTAGATGTTTATTTGAGACTTTATTTATTCCCATGTAAGTTACGACACCTTTTTTTTAACACTCTTTCCATAGGGTAAACTTTTTGTACTAAAACTTGTTTAAAAGATTCTTTGTCAATTCCAATGATTTCAGCAACTCTGCAAATACTCAATGGATTGTAACGTTTTTGTGCATCATTGACTTATTGGGTCGACTTGGGTATGGATCATCTTCAATTTCTTCTAATCTGTCTTTGAACTTATTAAATTTCAAAGACGTGAGTGCCCATTAAGCATTCATCATTGTTTACTTCCTTTAACAGAGAATGAATTAACAGAGAAACTATGGTAACTTCCTTTAACAAAGAAACTATGGTAGAATTTTAAGAAATTTCAAATTAATGCATTACACTTTAAATTAAAACACAAGATTTTTTTGACTGACTGCAGATGCAGTCTGACACAAGTAAAAATTGCAGCCCAACTAAGGAGTCCACAGTTGATTTGCAATGGTAATTGAGGAGGGAGGGTATTTTCATGCTATTTTGACTGCATGCCTTTTGACTTTGTTAAATGCCGTTTATCTGTAAATTGAGTTTTTCAACCATACTGTATCTTTTTGTTTCTATTTTTGCACATTTTGAAATATTTTTCATAAAATCTTATCTATGTTTTAGAACGAGGTGTGGTTTGGGAAGAGACTATTATTCTTTTACCTGATAGTGTTCACTATGTGTTTCTGTCAGCTACAATCCCTAATGCAAGACAATTTGCTGAATGGATTTGCTACCTCCATCATCAGGTAAGAATAATTTTAAAAGATGTTGTTTAAAATATTTCTCATACACTTAATTTAAATTAAATTTTTCGTATCCAATTTTACTTATAATACTGATAGATGCGTAAAATTATGTTGTCCATTCATATACTGTGTCATTCATAAGAAAAATTATCTTTTTCAGCCTTGCCATGTTGTATATACTGATTACAGACCTGTGCCTTTGCAACAATATATATTTCCTGCTGGAGGGGATGGCCTTCATTTAGTAGTTGATGAAAATGTAAATAAGCATATATTCTAGTTTTTCGTTTGTTTGGTTTTCTTTCTTTTTTTTAAATTACATGAAAAATTTCTTTTAAAAGCCTTATCACATGTGCATTTTTCGAGCAACCCTTTAGCCCAATTTTTTGAAGCAGCTGAGGGGGAAGGGTTGTAAACAAAACGTCATTCTCTGACATCAGCCTCGCTCTATCTCCACATTGAAAAATTGTTTCCCACTAGTGTTGCTGCGCGCTGCCTAATTTTTTAAAAATCTTTTTGGGAAACGAGGGGTTTTAGGATTCTATAGGTATGGAAATTTTTCAACCTCATCAATCAAAGTACTCTCCATCATTTCGTTCCATTTTAATACGAATTTTCTCATATTGGGCTTAACGAAGATGAGGCTGTCATCTTGTTTTCGTGTTGGAGATGAAGAACTTTATTGGCTGAAATTTGGAACAATTTTTTCATATCACTAACAAAAAGTTGTTTGATGCCGTTGCTATGGTAACTGAGTAGAAATTACTCAAAATGGGTTGTTGAAAGAAAGAAAAATTACTCCAGACACAGTACGTGTGATAAGGCCTTTACTGTATTAAAATTGTGAACAAATTCTTCTTTACTAATTTACAGAAAAGTTTATTATCGTCATATTTAGTTTTTGAAAGTAAGATTTCGTTTTTTAAGTTCATTTTAATGAATGAATATTTATGGGAATATATTAATAATTTTTTCTGATTTACATTATTGAAAGTTGACAATGGTCTGAACTTTCAAAGATATTTCTTTGGTTATCTTATTTGTTTCATAAGAACTGTTCCCAATATTATAAGGATAAAAAAATTAGTATAAATTTATTGTTTCTCATGGAAAAAAAATTAATTAATTTTTTAAAAATGCATTTCTGCACACTTCAGTTGCTGAGGAACTACATTTTCATGGAATGGGAGAGACAAATCTTCTACACTATTAAAATCCGAAGGTAAACAAACGTATCTACCTAAGTGTGTTTATCTTCCCACGAACCGCACTGCGCAGAAACTCGCCGAAGGTACCAAAAGATCAGGAATGATCTGAGGAAGCCATTTTGACCTCCGATATTGCAATTAGTTGAAAAGATATTAAAAACATTCAACTCAATATTCACCTGCATTGTTGTAACAATGTCATTGTTATAAAAATGACGCATGTTGGTGTTGAAAATCGATTTTCAGCCAAACTGCCCAAACCGGGTCTTCATTGTTACAATAATGCAGACGAATTGTGCTTTTTATTGTTTTTAATTAATATCTTTTCAAATAATTTTTAAGAAATTAAATGGTCAAAATGGATTCCTCAGATTATTTCTCATCTTTTGGTATCTTTGGTGCATTTTTGCATTCACAGGTTCATGCGAAGATAACCTTACATAAATAGATACGTTTGTTTACCTATGAATTTAAGAACACGCATCCAAAAATAAACAGTTATTTCAATATCTGAGTTTTTGATTCATTATTTAACAAAAATAAATATAAATTAATATTTTTTTAAAAAAAATTAAAGCTGTATTGTTTTTTATTATTCATTACAAAATTAATTATTTGAATAATAAATTTGTACATTTTCTGTTTTCTTGTGAAAAAAACTGGATTAGCTTTGTAAACTATTAATCAAAAATGGAAATTGGGAGGAAAAAAATTTTATCCTGGAGAAAATAGAGTTTTATACTTGCAAAAGCCCGTGCAATGCCGGGCTGAACAAAGGTCAAAGTGAAAAAATTGAAAAAGCAAACTCTGTCAAAGAAAAGCCTGCCTGACTAAAAAATAAGTGGAAGAAATTTCGGAAAAGGGAATTAAAATGACAAAAATGTAGAAATGCTCACATCGTGCATGACACACACACCTAGAACTGCTGGCATTCAGAGAAAAAGGGATAATTTCAAGGAGATAACGTTTTCCCCACAGAAAAAGGCAACACCAGGCTAAATGGAGGGAATCAGAACCATATGACAGGGTATAGAGGAGGAAGAAACTTTGAAAAAGAGAATTTTAATGACATTAATACAGATATCACACAGACACCAGGAAGTGCTGACACTGAGAGGGAAAGGAAAAATTTTCAAAGCAAAAAGCTGCACCCTCGAAAAAGCCAGTGCAACGCCGGGCCATGCAGCTAGTATCTTTAAGAATTTCCTTCTTCATGAAGCAATAAATTCCACAATCCCAATTATCCTCATGGGGAGGAACAAGGGGTAAAGTAAAATTAGGAATGGTATAAGTGGCTTAGTATCACAAATATTTCTAAAGCATATGATTTTGAAGTACAGAATCACAATGCAAATATATGCATAATCTTAAGCATATATATATATTATCATTACTTTTTAGACATATTTACTAGAATTTTAATGTTTACTTTTAAATTTTTCATGAACATTTGCAATCATTGCACCTTATTTTTTAGTCCTAAGAATGAACCACTTTTCTATTATATTATTTTTATAACTGATTTATGAATCTCATTAAGTTCAATCATTATTTAATTAGTAAATTATTAATCATTAATCTCATTAAGTTAAATCATTATTTAATTAGTAGTAGCTCATTAATTAAATTAGTAAAACTATTTTACTAATTTTAAAATGAAGTATTTATTAAATAAGATAAAAAACCTTATAAAAAAAGTAAAAAGAATGAGAAAAAGAAAGAATGCTTATGAAAGACATACTACATAAAATTGGTTAGAATTGTTGATGTATGATTTAGAATTATTTCTTTAATGTAAGACGAAAAAGTGCTGAAATTCAATGTAACTAATCTGTTTCCTTTACAAGGGTAACTTTTGTGAAGAAAACTTCAACACAGCAATGAACGTTCTTCAAGTAGCTGCTGGGAATGCAAAAGGCGATTCAGGAATGAAAGGCAGGAAAGGTGGCTTCAAAGGCAAGTTGTTTATATGGATTGGAATAAAGCTGGCATAAAATATTTAGCATTATAATTTTATTTCATTTTTGATTTACTAGACAGAAAAAAATCTATACTGATTTTTCAAATGAATTATTAAATTACCATTTTTGTCTTTTGGTTGTCAAATAATTTCTTTAAACTAAATTTTTTTTTTGTGTCCCAGATATATAAATTGTAAATGGTTTATAAATATATCTTATTTGTTTAAATTTTAGATAAAGTATGCATTCTTAATATAACTTTTAGTATAAAAAAACCCTTTTTTTTCTTAGGTGATTCAAATTGTTATAAAATTATCAAGTTGATAATGGAAAGAAGCTTTGCTCCTGTAATTGTGTTCAGTTTCAGTAAGAAGGAATGTGAAGCGTATGCTTTGCAGATGGCTAAGTTGGATTTTAATAGTGGTAAGTTTTTACATTAATGTAACCTAAATTATTTTTTCTTCAATATAATTTAGTAAGAATTTTTTTTACTTTTATAGTTTTTTATGTTTAGGAGAAGAAAAACTGTTAGTTGAAGAAGTGTTTAGAAATGCAATGGATGTACTATCTGATGATGACAAAAGATTACCCCAGGTATTCAAGAAATTCTTTTGTAATATTTGAATTTCGAATTTTATCTCTTACTTAATACTGGTGGTGATATACATTAGATAAAAATTCTCACTTCATTTCTTATACTTAAATTTTCTACTTTTTTTTCTTTTCTTAATTTTTTGTAGTATTACATACATGGATAAATTTTTATTTATAATTGATGTAAAATTAAATTTACCAAATAACAGAAAATTTATAACTATTTATAAGATTTTCAATAATAAAGGAGTAATACATTATTTTCAATTTATCTTAATTTCAACAGGTAGGAATGTGCAATTCATCTACTCTTTGCTTATACAATTTCTCACTTTTATACTTAGATATATCTCATCATTTGATTGAACTGTTGTATTTTATAGTATTTTATTTAACTTTAAATGTTTTCATAATATTTCATTTTATAGTTATTCATTCAACATCTTAATTATGCATTTCTAACAAGCATCTGATACATTTCAATGATAATTTGATATTTTTATTAACTTTGTTAACAAAGATAATGTTCATAACAGATGCATTTTAAAGCTATGTTGGAAATATTGATACATATCAGTTATATTGGATGTTTTGATTATTGAATGATATGCTTGCACTTTTATTATTTAAGAATATTTCCCCCAAATTTTTCCTAGGTTGAACATGTGTTGCCACTTCTTAAACGAGGTATTGGTATTCATCATTCAGGTCTCCTTCCAATTTTGAAAGAAACTATTGAAATTCTGTTCTCTGAGGGTTTAATTAAAGTAAGAATTTCATTATCATTTGATGTGCTGGTGATTAATTAAATAAATTGTTTGATTTAATTTTTCTTACTTTTTCTTCATTTTCAGGCTTTGTTTGCCACTGAAACATTTGCTATGGGCTTAAATATGCCTGCTAGAACTGTATTATTCACCAATGCCCGTAAATTTGATGGGAAAGATTTCAGATGGGTAAGAAATCTTCAACATTATTGAACTATCTATAAATATTTCAGTATTTGAAAGTACTGACTGTTGAAGTTTGTTTTCTTCTTGTTTTTATAATTCTTATGTTAAATGTTCTATGGAGTATTGGTCTCATTATATAGATAAATTTTTTTTAAATGAAATCCCTCCTCCCACCTTCCCCAAAAAGCTTTTATGTATTTGCTTGTCTCTAAGGAGTAAGATATTTTCATTTGTATGTATATGTTTATAAACATATGATATATTTGTTTTAATTGATTAAATGCCAAATTCTAAAAGAATACGGTAATTGAAAAATTTAAGTATTTTTGATTTAAACCATTGATTCTTAATTTATTAATTAGTTCACTTTTGCATTTTATACAAGAGCTTTTATTTATTGCTCTAGCACTATTAATGAATTAACTTCTTTATCACTAACATATCCAAATGATAAACTGTCTTATAAAGCTGGTGTTTTTAATCTTATAAACTTTTTAATTGCATTTCTTCAGGTCACATCAGGTGAATATATTCAAATGAGTGGACGAGCTGGGAGAAGAGGTCTTGATAAAAGAGGTATCGTCATATTAATGGTTGATGAAAAAATGAGTCCATCTGTTGGAAAGGATATTGTAAAGGTAATAAAATTTTTATTTATTTCATTCTCTTAAAAATGTTAGTAAATTAATATACAGTGAAAATTGTTTAACACGAAATTGAGGGGAACTGAAAAATTTTTTGTTATAAGATATTGCAAAAAAATATTTAAAAAAAGTTTATTAGAATACATTTTATTTACATAGAGATGTATATATGCATGTATTTAATAAAAATCAATGAAACATAAACATTCACGTGAACTTAATGAAATTTAATACAAAATTCAGCAATACCAAAACCTTTGCATATTTCTTTTTCGCCTTCTGTTTTTTATCAGCAGCCTTAAGAAGTTCCATCTTCATTTTAAGTGAAATAACAGTTTGCTTTATCCCTGAGCTCTTTGACATTGTACTTGTAAAAAAATTCTAAAATGGGGGAGGGGACAGGATCCAAACTTGCTAACTTTCACTCACACTGCAACGTACTCTCGACTGAATTCCAAAGACAAGATGTTTCTGTGTGACATTAGTAGGGGTGGAGGGTAAAAGTAATGAAGATAAGCATAACTGTGCTCATGTCACAGGGTATTCCAAAGCCAATTTAGCTCCCTTTCAAAGAAACATGTAAAACCACCTGTCTTTCATTTCGCACCCCTTATAAATCTCGCCTGCTCAGCTGGTGTTTTCCGTATTTTGTTCATTTCCAAAAGGGAAATCTTTTCATGTTAAGAGATACAATTGGAGGAAAATACACAGTATTTTGTCGGGACCGTTGTATAATTTTGTGTTAACCAACATTTTTTCTTAAGTGTTCTCGCATTAATCATATTTCACTGTATATAATCAAATAAGAGTTTTTTGTAATTAACATTAATTTTTTAAATACCATCTCATAGGGTCTTCCTGATCCAATCAATTCAGCCTTTCATCTGACATATAACATGGTATTGAATTTGCTAAGGGTGGATGAGATTAATCCTGAGTATATGTTGGAAAGATCATTTTTTCAGTTTCAGAATTATTCAGTAATTCCACAACTATACGAGAGTGAGTAAAATTGCATAACATTCTAATTGTGCATGAATTTATATACAATAATTTGTACAGTAAAATTAAATTTACTTTCCTTTTTAGAAATAAAAACACTTCAAAAGAAACATGACGCTATTCATATTAACAGAGAAGATGAAATTGATTCATACTATAAAATTAAGAAGCAATTATCGGCACTTGCAGAAGAATATCACGCATATATTGTCCAACCTGAATATTGTGTTCCTTTCTTTCAACCTGGGAGATTAGTGAAGGTATTTATCGATCACGATTGATATATGAAAGCATTATTTTCGTGTTTTATTTATAGAAATTTCAAATGTAGCGAGGAATCTGCGGAAGATTTGTATTTTTAACCCGTTCTGAACCAGGCAATTTTTTCTGCAAGGCTAACTCTATTTAAAAATTCATATAAAATCATTACTGTAGTAAAATACACCAAACTTTATAGTTTATAATCATTCCAAATTAAGATCACATCAGTGTGGTCATGGGCCTCAAAATGGAGGAAACCCAATCTCATATATGACACCACATTCCCTGAAGTGATCACATGCATGTGATAATGGTCCTGAATGGGTTAAATAAATTTAAATTATAATTATCTTGAAATGGACAAAATTGATAAATAACGACTATTTTGAGTAAAGATAATTGGGGAATAAACAATATTTATCAAAATTTTGTACTCGCTAGGATTAATATTTAGTGAAATATATATTTTGCTTGGAGAGAAAATTGTCATGCAGTTCTGTAAATAATTTGATTCTTTTCAAAACCATAAATAGAACAACACAATATAATTTCAATTCATTTTTAACTTGCACATTTTGGTTTGTATTAGCTTTTTGTATTATTTGTTATTAATTATTAAAAATCTTTTCTTGTGAATTAGTTTTTGAAAAAGTGTTAAAAATCATATTAATTATTTCATCTAAAAACATGTTTTTCAAATAAATCAAAATAATTTAATTTGTGATGTTATCAGGTAAAAAATGGAGACGATGATTTTGGATGGGGTGTAACAGTAAATTATCAAAAGAAAAAAATTGAAAGTGTAAGTAACATGCATTTTTTCTTTGATTAATCCTTGCTATCTTTTTTCTTCTTATTAATCATTGTTAAATTGAATAATTTTGTTGTTGATGTCTTTATCTTCCATTTTTCAATTCCTACTATTAGCTTGCACTGTCTATATACTTATTTATATATTTGTATATTTATTAGAAATATTTCTGTATGTTTTTATGTCAAAAGTGTTATATGGATGCTTTTCTATTCCCCTCTTTCTGTAATTTACTTTCAGATCTTTTTATTTCTGTAATCTTCCTGCACATACAACTTAATTTTTTGCATGAATAAACGCAATACTTCTGTCATACTTTTTGTAATATAATATTTTTCTTAAGTACTGTTCTTGCTAATGAAAATTATTTTATTACAATTAGAAAAGACTAAAAAGAAACACAAATGTAATTATCTGCAGTGAAAATGGAGTTTTAACATGTTGACCTGTGTAGGATCTCTAATTAGCGATATGTTTGTTTGTTCCAAAATTTCATGAATCATATTTATTATCAAAAGTGATCCAGTTTTATTTCATGCCACTTCTGTCTTCATTAATATAAAATTCTTCATTTTTAAATAATGCATATACTTTAATATTTTCATGACTAATTATTATTATTTTTTGCCTGAAAAGAATTTTTCTTTACTTTCTCTTTTCTCATGAGATAATTCTTTAAGAATATATGAAATGACTTCATTTTTCTTTACTTTCTGACATTTTTTTTTTATACAAATTTTAACATCATAATTCGAAATTTTTTTAAAAAGTTGAATAATATTTTTTTTAACTACATAAATGTAATAACTCAGTCCAATGCCGATCATATAATCTCTAAAAACAAAATAATACTCTAAAATGTTTAGGGAAAAAAGTAATCTCAAAGAGTAGGTGTATGTCATGAACTTTACTAATAAAGCAGAGTGATGCATAAAATTTAGGAAATAATATTGAAATTTAACTATGAAAGTTAGAAAAATCCATTTCACCATGGAGGGAAGGAATAGGTAGAATATAACGGTGACTTCTAACTACCTGTTTGAGAGCAATATGAAATTGCATATTTGCCACAAAATTTGCCAGTCATGTCTGCTGAAATATTTATATATATATGTAAGGATAATTAACTTATATTTAAAACAAAATCTCCTACTTAACATTTATTTTCTGTAACATATTCAAATCTTAAATTGAGCAGCTGATTATTTCTCAGAAAAGATATTCCAAGCATAACAATTTTAATCCCAGCTCATTAATTTTTATAGTTTTTGTATGTATGCTACCATGCTTTACTTTCCAATCAAAAACATAAACTAAAAAGTAATGGTTTAACCTTTCTGAAAATACATATACAATCCAATCAAATCAGGTCACTTGGCGTTCGTTACTCTTTGCAAAAAGATATGTCGATTATTCGCTGAATAAAACTTTGTGTAAAAAAGTTCTAGATGCTGACTTTGAAACATCACATATATATTTATATATGTATTCCCTGCTTCTATTATTTTCATACTTTTTTATAATTATGCTGTGTTTGCATTATATTAATTGTATTAAAAAGTTGTTCTCCTTTTAAAGGGAAATAAAGAATCTGTATTTTATGTTGTGGATGTTTTGCTTCAAGTGTCTAAAGAAAGTTCTGAAACAAAAATTACTTCCAATTTGAAACCTCCACAGCCTAATGAAAAAGGCACTATGCAAGTAAGTAACTTAATTTATATGCTGTGTATTTCACAATGTTCAACTTTACTTTGCAGATGTGGTATGAATCTCATTTTCTTTTTATTCAATATTACAGATTGTTCCCATTAGATTAAATTTGATTCAGCAGCTGAGCTCAGTAAGAGCACATACTCCCAAAGATTTAAGACCTCTTGACAATAGAATGCAAGTTTTAAAAACTATTCAGGTGAGATTTAAATCTTAATATTCATTTTGAAGCCCAGTGGCTGAGTGGTAGCGTATTGCGCTTCCATGCCACAGGTCCGGGAGTTGAAATCCCAGGCTGGGCAAGGTCAACTCAGCCATTCATCCCTTCAGGGGGTTGATAAATGAGTACCAAGCTTGCTTGGGAACTAATCACTGAGGGTTTTGCGTCAGACTGACCACCTGACCAGAACATCTGCTCATGCACCTCAGTGCCCAAGGTCATGAACACAGAGATGAGCACAGTATGCTTTGGCCCTCATGGTTGTTATGCCATTGAGTTGAGTTTGTTATATTCATTTTACTGCCTCTTTGTTTCTTGATTAATCTACTAATTTTGACAAATGTGAAACAAAATTAGTGGAAAATACTCTTATATCTAAAAATTTACCCCCTCCTATTTTAAAAAAAAATTCAGTGTGAATTTTACATGCTTTTATTTAATTTGCAATGTAATTTATTAAAAAGATATTAATTATAAACGTAATTTGTTCGGGTAGAATCTTGCAACTCAATTTTGAAGCCATTTATATTCCGATATTGCAATTAGTTAAGAAGATATTAATTAAAAACCTTTTACCCCTGTTAGCTTTTTATTCTGCTGAGCAGCTTATCGGATTGAGTTTAAAGGAGTTCTGATTTTTCTACCTTTTTTAAAAAAACAATCTTATTCTTTCTATCAAACTGAGACAGTATTATCTGAATTCTGCACAAAAAATTGGTTTAAAATTATGGATTTTAAAAAAAAATTGTTTTTTGTTTTTAATATAGTATTATAGTAAAAGCAAAAAAAAAAAAAGACTTAATATTTTGATTACCTTTGCTTTGTCCAATGTTGTTTTGGTATTACAGTGCCATTATATTCTGATATCACAAAAAAAGATATTAATTAAAAACCTTTTACCCCTGTTAGCTTTTTATTCTGCCGAGCAGTTTATCGGATTGAGCTTAAAGAAGTTCCAATTTTTCTACCTTTTTAAAAATCATCTTATTCTTTCTATCAAACTGAGACAAAAAAATAATTACATAATTGAAAAGATCATTTATTTCCGCCACAATACAGTATAATTCTTTTTAAAAATATTTTCTATTTTACATTTTTATCTAAAATGAGTCAAAATCGATGCGTTTTCATGAAAATGATTTCTAAATCGTTCCGTATGAATTTTTTTTCGTGTTAATGAATCGATGTTCTGCATTAAGAAAGTTCATGCTTTACTCTTTTAGAATCAGTCATTTAAAAAATAGAATGCCAATAACTTTATTTTTACAATTTTTCAAAAAATACTCAAATTTTTAATAAAACATTTAAAAACTTCGTCATTTTTAAAGATAGTCACACGAAACTTTTTTTTCGTTTGTAGAATAGCATTATCTAAATTCTACACAGATTGAAAAAATTGGTTTAAAATTGCAGATTTAAAAAAAAAATGTTTTTCGTTTTTAATATAGTATTATAGTAAAAGCAAAAAAAAAAAGACTTAATATTTTGATTACTTTTGCTTTGTCCAATGTTTTGGTATTACAGTGTCCCCCATCCGTATCCTCTTGTTGTGGCCCGAGTGAAATATCTATCATGTGTTGATCGAATAGCTCATTACTGCCTGTGGGCTATTGGAAGTTAGCAAAATATATACGGAGAAGACTGAAGTATCAGTGGTGTTTCTTATTTATACCAAATGATGATGACCGAAGTTTTAAAACCAAATAACATTTATTATGCATTCAATTAAATAAAATTCATTACAACAAACTTATTAACTGCCCAAAGCAAGCGATATTTCGAACATTCATTTTACCTAAATTACTTATCATCTCGGCAACTGGCAGAATTAACCTCTCCTAGAGCTAACCTAACCTCAACTGCCATCTAGTTTATCTGTATATCTGTTTATATATTCGGCGAAGTCACAACAGAACATGCGTGAGTCACTGGGTGCGTGGGATCCCGGCACTCTATTGGCTGATCGGCAACGTCACTTAATTTGCATTCTATGATGTCACTGCCAATTACTGCGATGTACATGAACTATTCGGATCCACATCTACGAGTTGAATGTACAAGTTGTTGAAGTAGATGGGATCATAAAAAATAGGATCTGTTGGCAACAATATGTACATGGCCTGGTGGGAAAAAAGATTCGAGTACCCCTGAGCTAGCCTGTTCAAAACTAACCCGCAAATGACCTTGCAACAATGATGCGTTGAATGAGATGAACAGACTGAGAAACCTGTCCAGCAATAACTAAAAAGTAAAGGAACTTTTTTAAAAACAAGCTTTTTTAAAAACCTGCTCTAAAAAGAATAAAATAAACTTTTCTTTTAGAACTTTTTTTTTGCTATCAACTTATAACGTCATTACACAATTTATGATATAAAAAGCTTGTCGTGAGATTTACTTGTGTAGATAAACAAGCAAATTAAATAATTTCATCTGATCGATTTTAATTTTGAAAATTTTCAAACTGAGTAAATACGAGTACTTAAATCTCGCAACAAGCTTTTATATCATAAATTGTGTAATGATGTTATAAGTTGATAGCAAAAAAAGTTTTAAAAGAAAAGTTTATATTCTTTTAGAGCATTTAAATAAAAGCTTGTTTTTAAAAATTTATTTTAATTTTTTGAATTAAAATCAGAAATTAATATAATTGTAGATAACGATATTTTATATTCCTTTGTTTCTGCATGTTTTGGAGATTTTTATTGGATGCATAAAATATTTTCTAAAGGTATACAATGGAAGCCCAATGCCTGAGTGGTTAGTGCAGCATGCTTCCACACCACAGGTCCAAGGTTCAAATCCCAGGCTGGGCAAGGTTGACTCGGCCTTTCATTCCTTCATTGGGTCGATAAATTAGTATGCATCAGACTGACCACCTGAATGGAACATCTGCTCATGCACCTCAGGGTCCAATCTCGCATATACCAAGTTGGGCACAGTACCTTGGCTCTCATGGGCTGTTGCGTGATTGGGTTAAGTTATACAACATTGATATGCTAATTCTAAAAGTACTGCTTTTAAAATTTAAAGAAAAAGCTTAATACTTCTAATTTATTTAACATATTAATTTAATTCAGTAATTTATGGATACCTATTAGAGTGCTTATTAAATTGAAGGAAGATAAAGAATTATGTAATGTTAACAGTTCCTCAATATTGTTTTCTTTTTGAGAAATAAAAATGCTTTTTTTAAAAAAAAAATTAAGTATATAAGCATTTGCAGACAATATTGGACCGCTTTCCAGATGGGTTACCTCTTCTTGACCCTATTGAAGATATGAAAATAAAAGACCAAGGAATGAAAGATGTTATAAAGGTATGTTTTTATATTTTTAGAAATTTTTTATTATTGTTTGATATTGAACTTCTCATTCAAGTATACATTTTTTCATTGTTAAATTATTTGTTTTGTCTAGAAAATAGAGGCTTTTACATCTCGATTAAATCATCATCCTCTTCACAATGATCCATCAGTTGAGGAACTGCTTGAGGTGTACAAAAAGAAGTTAGAAGTAATTAAATGTTTTTTCTTGTTATCTTTTTTTTTTAAATTTAATATTTGGATTGAAGAGTAAAATAAATACATCACTGGTATGTACATATTATATATATATATATATATATATATATCCGTCTGTCCCATGTAGTGGTTAGTGATGCTGACTGCTATGCCATAGGGCCTGGATTTGAATTTTAAAGAATCTTCAAAGAAGGATGGATGTTTGTCAATGTGTAGTGCCTATGCTGCATGTAGGCACTCTAAATATTCGTCAAGCCACTCCCCCTGACCACTCCCTTAAAATTGAGGTGGTACAGAGCCAAATCATACTGTCACCTGCATGGTACTCAAAGCTACAGCAAACGACAGATGTAAATTTCACCCCTTGCCGCACTGAATTTTGTGGACCTCAAACTCACTAAAACTTCGATCAGGTGGCATCTGAAACAACACATCTAAATTATACACATAACATGTACATACTACTGATCTTTGTATAAAATACTTTTGCATTACTTGTAAAAGTATATTAAACAATTTTTGATGCAATTTGCTTTATTAATAATAATGGTGTTTTTTTTTAAATGTGAAAATGGCTTTATTGGATTATAATAGCATGCTCTACTAACTTTTATTTATATTTATCTATTTGTCTTCAAAACTATAAGGTGTTGTATGCAAGAAGTTGAAAGTTTAAATATAATCATCACACATTTATTAAATTCACTGTTGTACATAATACAACATAATTATGATACATCATTGAATGGTCAGTGGCCAGTAAATCAATGAGATGCACTAAATTTATCAATGAACCATTTCTAATAAAACTGTATTGAAAAGTGGAGAAATTTGTTTTAAATAACAAAATGCTCCTGGAAGGAAAAAGTTTACATGCAATATTATATTTTTTTCACTTGAAATTTTTTTTATTAATATGATTTATATCCTAAAATGTTGCTTTTTCATGCAGTATTTTAGACTTGAAAATACATATTCGTTGTACATTATTAAATTCATATACTTTTTTTCATGCGTTTTTCTATATATAATGCTGTGTTAAAAAAATCATTTCTGATCTTAATTGCACACTCAGCAGAACACCAATAGGCATAATTTTACATGTTGTATTAATTCTAAAATTTGTGTAATATAAGTTTTGTAATTTGTACTTCTTTTACAACCTAGGAAGCTTCACATTATCAGTAGGTTACTTGTACGTATTTATAATTACCATATTTTTTGGGGTTTTAGAAAAAGTATGAGATATATGTATATATACTATGTTTTCGATTTTGGGGATTGATTGGATTTCTAATAAAATTAAGGGATTTTTTTTTGTAGATAGAAAGTGAGATAAAAGAAGCAAAACTTGAATTAAAAAAAGCCCGATCACTTTTACAAATGGATGAATTGAAATGTCGAAAAAGAGTTTTAAGAAGAATGGGTTATTGTACTGCGTCAGATGTTATAGAAATAAAAGGGCGTGTTGCTTGTGAAATCAGCAGGTGAGTATTATTAATACTTATGTTTTCTATTTTTATTTTCCTTTTTTTTAAACTTTCTTATATTTATAATACATTGTTCTATTCCAGTGCAGATGAACTGATACTTACTGAAATGATATTTAATGGTGCCTTTAATAATTTAAATGTTCATCAAACTACAGCTCTTTTGAGCTGCTTCGTTTTCCAAGAAAAATCAAATGATATGCCTAAGTTAACGGAGGAATTATCTGGGCCACTTCGCTTAATGCAGGTATTGTGTCAGTTGATGTATATTTTAGTTGATGTTGACAAAGTTTTCTTATTTTATTTTTAATGTAGAGTTTTTATGTTTCAGGACACAGCACGTAGGATAGCTAAAATTAGTAAAGAGTCTAAATTAGATATTGATCTTGAAACATATGTGGATTCTTTTAAACCAAATCTAATGGATGTAGTTAATTCTTGGAGTAAAGGAGCTAGTTTTGCTAATATTTGCCAAATGACAGATGTGTTTGAAGGTGAGCTATCATTATTGACAATCTTCAAAATGTATAACGATTTTCCATTTGTATATATGTTGTTTATATAAATCTATGGTTTTTGATAAAAATTTACGTGCTGGCTTTTCAAAACAAGAAAAAGGTTTCCGAGGCAGATTAGTATAATGGAATGTTTTTCAATCGTTATGTTATAAATCTATTACTTACAGGTATTACAGGTTACAAATTATATTTGTAAATGACATTTAAGTATGTATGAATAGAATAGATCAGTGCTTCTCAAACTTTCAGTATTTGCGACCCAAATTTTCAGTCATAATTTTCATCATACTCCCTTTATAAAACAACTACAGTCTGACCTCTATATAATGAAGTCGCTAAATCCTGAAAAAAAGGCTCATGTGGAAAATTCGTTATATAGAGGTCCATCTTTCAATTTTCTTTAAAAACCACGTAAAACAAGTTTTAAATTCATAAACACTATATATTAAAAACTAATTATTCACACCTTTTTGTAAATTAATATATATTTATTTTATATATCTACATATCAAAAAAAGAAAAAAACTGCAAGGAAAGTTTCTTGATGCCTTGTGACGGGCACACGCTTCTTTTCTTTAACATAACCTCTGGGTTCCTTGGTGGCCAAGATTAATGTCAACTCTTTTCTAACCAAAACCCAAGAAGCGAAAGGTGAAAAAAAAATTGCAAATAAGATAGCTTTTAAAATAACAGAAGTTTCAGTAAGTGGAATGGCAATTTTGGGGAATGGTATGTGTGATAGAGAATAGTGTGAATTGACAGCCAATCATGAAGTTACCTGGAAAACCAGCCATTAATACAAGGTGCATACCATTGCACATGCGCCCAGACGTTAACACATAAAGATTGAATTTAAGTTTGGATTAAGGTAAGGACTGATTATTTGATATTAGGACTTGTAATATTATTAGAAGTGAGAGTAGGCGGGATAAAATAATTATAACTTAGAAAGTGGTCACAAGTGCAGATTTGGTTAACTATCATTGTGTGTTTGTTCATTATAGATTCTGCGCTTAATTAAATTTATCTAAATTGTTAGGCATTTAAGTTCTGGTACTTAATAAGTCATATTAGAATTAAAAATGTATATTCCTTATGCAAATCTACACCTCACAATAAGCTGACAGAAGTAAAGATCACGGTCACCGGGGGAAATTCCATATAATCCACTTCCTGAAGAATTACATTTTTTCTTTGATGCTCAAGCCCTCTTTGAGCCACAAGAAACAAAGTTATCAGTTCAACTGATCAACACTGCAAATGTCTCATGTCCTTGAATAGTGTTCAACTCCACTGAGAGTGAAAGGGGATATCGAAAATCTTCCAGTGAACTGGACAATAGGGGTTAAAGGTTGCACATCTTGGATGAAATACCCACAATTCTATTACTCTCGGCAAGTTAGGCACCTAATAAAACGAGTTTAAGATTTATGACCACTATAAAATGAGTTAAAAGAGAAAATAACTTGAAATGTCCAGAAATACTTCAAAAATAGATAGAAAAAAAATTGAATCACAAGAGAAAAAGTTCGTTATATAGAAAGTGGACTTCGCTATTGGGAGGTTATTTTATGAAGAAAACTGTTAAATGTGTTCTTGGTTCCTGTGGAAAAAGTTCGCTAAATAGAAAAATTTGCAATATAGAGGTTAGTAATATGGTGGTTTGAATGCAATAATAATGTACTTAAGTGCTAAAGCTACAAAGCGACTTAAATTATAAACTGCACAAATTATCACAAGTATTATAGTTTGTATATGACAAGCCCTTTGAAGTCACTAGTTTTTACTTAACTTGCTTTTAATTGAGTATTAATAAATATCAAATACTTTTTGCCATACTGATACATTTATAAGTATCTTACATCAGTGTGAATATGTATTTTTTTTTTTTTGTTGAAATGTATTTTGTTTTACTGCCTTTCAGTAAATTTTGATAATTATTTAAAATCTTTTATTTTCTCCTTTTCAATATGCTCATGCTCCCACTCGCAGGGTTATTACGCCCCCTTGGGGTGGGGGCACACCCCCACAGTTTGAGAAATGCTGGAATGGATAATATTTGATTTCAGTGCTGCTAATTTATATGAAAATTTTCTCTTTAACCTGAAAATGTGGTTCAGTCATACAGAAATTGTTTAATATTTTTTGTATAATTTCAGTAGAACTATTTTATATTAATACTGGCTAAAAGTTTTTCTAACAGGAGAGAAATGAACAGACACATTATCAGTATATCATTGATATTTTTTAAAAAATGTATGTGTCGAATTTTTTAGTTTGTTTTGATACTATAGAGTTATATTTTGAGCTAAGGATTTTGTTATTTTGCTCTAATAACAAAAGTGTGAGTTCTTTAACCCTAGTGATCATGAACTCATACCTGCCATTGTTTTTGCAGAGTCATAGTGTCACGTTTGACCTGCAGTGTTAACGCAATGCTCAAACTTATAAAATTATGTTGTTATGGTGTAAAAATTTCAAGATCACATTTTGAATTTGCCAATGCTTTGTAGTCCATTTATTTCTCTTTTGAATTTCTCGCAATTTTTTATATTTTGTTAACAATTAAACAATAGCATTTAAGGAAATATATTTTATTTTGCTGAGTTTTATGTTTGAATTCAAATTTTAGGAGTGGGAAGAATACTTCCCAATGAACCGTTCACCATCATAAAGAAAATTAAACTTAATGGTAATTATTTTCCATGAAAAGATGAGAAGCATGTTGCAAAGCACAAGGGGACATTCTACATACATGTAGCGGGTCCTCTTTTCTTATCTCTTTCTGCTACATTTCCTACATCCTCTATTGTCAGAAACCATCTTTGGCATATGATTTCCACACTGGCTGAGCACACATCATCCAGAACTACACACTTCTTCTCTTGAAAGTTAGCAGGACATCCTTTCTTTTTTCTTGAGGAATATCCATCTATTAGCTGATCAACTAATGCTATACGGAATGTTAGTTGCTCTAAACTTCCTGTTTCTTTTGTTCACTTGCCATAGTATGAAACTTTATGATGGTAAGGTCAAAAAGAAAATTAAAGCTACGATGCCACCATTTTACAAATCTTATTTCTTTGAAGTGATCAACCCCAGCCATGACATATTTATATACAGCAACAGCTTTTGGACAAGGTATTTCTTCTTAAGCACCAACTTTTTTTGTTCGATTTACAGATGTTATCATTGCTGCATTATGTGCTGTAGCATAAAACTGAAGCAGGAATTAGTCTTCCTATCATAATAACAAGGCTAGTGTATTATAATGGGTTTTGTGCTTCTCACAAGTATATTTTGTAAGATCATGTAGATGGGAAGTAATCTCTTCCCAAGGCTCACAAAAGGGTTAAACTGTGGTTCAAAATTACAAGGTCAATCACCAATAACCCTTGTGTTGTTTCATAGTATGATAAACAATCTGACTACACTAACACTAGAGCTGATACCTCATTCATTATGCCTTATAATTAATTACAACCTCGCTATACTATAAGTAAATATTATGCACTGCTTCCTTCATTATTTCATAATGGCCTTGAACATTGTTGAAACTTGGACACACCTGTCTGGTACTTAAATTGCTTAATAAATTTGGGTATTTATTTCACTGTTAGAAAATTCAAATGGAGAATCTACCATCTGATTGAAAAAGTTTAGTTACAATCGATTTTTTAAAACACTAAAATTTTGACAAGTTTTCAAGACTTGAAACATCCTAATTAGCTTTACTTTTTCTTAAAAACCTCATGGTTTGTGATTGGAACTAACATTTGATCTGTGGATAGACTTTTAATACTCATTTTAAATTTCTAAATATTCTGATTTGAATGCATATATTATGGGATATCTCATAAATGTCTAGTTTTGTTCAAAAACCTTGAAAATCCAGGAAATAATCTTACAAATTGAAAAAACAAAAAAAAATAATAAAAAAATTTTAAAGGCAAGGGTCATAGGTTTCAAAAAAAGAAAAATATTTTGATATTTTATTTTTTGATTGTTTTTACATTTTCAAAGTTTTTTAATTAGTTTCATATTTTAAAATGTGCTTATTATGTATGGAAGATTAGAAGAACTCATAAACGTTAAAATAAAAAGCTATAGGAAATACAGAAATGGAAAATAAATTCTCTGAAGGTAATATTTTTTTATGAAGTATTTTCATATAAATTTTCAATACACCTATCCCTCAATTCACACTGAAGATAGATTCCTTAGAGTGATTGTACATATAATCTCATATTCTAAACATTTGTAAAAGTGAAATTGTGTTTTAAGAAGTACCAAGTAAATTGGGAGTTAAGGTGTGCATCTAAGTTTTAATGATTTATTGTTTGCAAAATATTAAAATAAGAAAAAGGTAGGAAATTTATCATAGAATTAATTATTCTATTCACTCTTTGGCCTTGGTTTTTTTTTCAAAATATATGCAATCTACAAACAACAAAGTTTTTTAACCGTTTTAAAATAATCCCTCTTAAAAAGGGGGAAAATATTTTTTAAGTATGTTGTTTTTTCCCTGCATTTGTCATGGTCGGATCAAATATAATCAGGGTTGAAGTACTGTTAATATCTTTTCTTGTAAAGTATAATGTTCCATTTGATTGCAGCCGATCATGCCAGTCCTCTTTTTCTGGAAAATGTTTAAAAATCTGATATTACTAGGGATCCGGGTTTTAGGACTAAAATACCGTTTAATTTCAGTAGTTTAACCAAAAAAAAAGCATTGATTAAATGTATGAAACAAGGTCCTTTTGGGTCAATAATAAATTTCAAAATTTTATCCCCTTTGGTCATTTCTTTTTCCTATCAAAAAGCCTTTTTTTAATTCCTCTGGGGCTCAACTTTTTGTATATTTTTTTCTTGGGGGAATTTTCAACGTTTAAAAAAATACATTTTAAAGGTCAAAAAGGTTGAAATTTTGTATACATGATTATTTTGGATGAAATCAGTAATTTAATTACAATTAAAAAAATTTAAATTTATTAAAAATAATTTTTCAAAATTACAAATACAGCCCGTTATCAATTTTTTAATTTTATCAAAATTTGAAAAGTTTTTTTTCCCTTTTAAAAAACCCCATTTGAGCTGAAATTTTCCATACACTGTTATTTTGGGTAAAAATAGGATCATTTAATTATAATTAATTAAATGAAACTAATTATTCAAAGAATTACAGGTACAGCCACGTTGGTTTCAATTTAGCGACTTGGGTCAAAACTTTAAAATATTTTTCCTCACGTTTCAAAGCATTCAGTTGAACTGAAATTTTTTATACACAATTGTTTTGGATGACAATACGATCTTTTGATATTTAATACAAATTAATTACCACTTAATGTTATGATTCTGTCATATGTATATACATATTTATATTAATTGTAACTATTTAATAAAAAGTAGCTAAAATAAAATTTTTCTTTGTTCATCTGAGTAGGAATTGACTTAAATTTTTTAATATATATTACTTGTTGGCAATTTAAATTTAATTGTGTATTCCATTGGATGAATT
This sequence comes from Trichonephila inaurata madagascariensis, assembly GCA_019973955.1. Classification (NCBI taxonomy): domain Eukaryota; kingdom Metazoa; phylum Arthropoda; class Arachnida; order Araneae; family Nephilidae; genus Trichonephila; species Trichonephila inaurata. The sequence continues at coordinate 125,327 of BMAV01011510.1, read as the reverse complement.
TTTAAAAAAATATGGGATGCCTTTTGAACTCTGTTTCATTTATGGTTGATAATTTTGGTGGAACAGAGCCTAAACGTACTGTCACCTGTAAATGTAAACTGGCCCCTTGTTACGATGAATTTCATGGGCCTCCATCTGATACTATCAATCGGGTGGCATTAAAAACAACAACAGATTGCCACATTGTAGTGCTAAGTTATGGTCTGAAATACAATTTATTAGCGAAAGTTCAGTTAACTTTCAATGAAGAGAAAAAAAAGTTTTTTATGGGATTTCAGAGATTCTGTGCAGTAAATAGCTCTTCTGTTTCTTCATACACTGAAAGAACTTATTAATTGAGGAGGGGAGCTGAGGTTCCTCTCACTGTAATCTATATCTACATATTAAAATTTAATTTATAGTAGTCAAAATTCTAGTATGATTTTTTATAGCCTTTAACATTGTTTAATTTCATTTTAGTCAACTTAGCTCCATAATTTGATTGGAAAATTAAATAGTTTTGTAAAACATTGACTGAAATTTAGTTAAGCTATAGGTCTCTTCATGGATTAGACGTGGGAATTGTAGAAAAGACAAATGATAATACTTAGTCATTTCTATTAAGTCAAAATTCTATAACTTTTTTAATATTTAAGAGTAAATAAGCATTTAAAAGGAGGAGATGCATATTGTTAAAAAAAAACATAATCAGAAATAATTTTTATTGCATTTTCATTTTTAGTATTCTTTGCCTTATCTAAATTTAATTTGATTGTAAATAAAATTTTGTATTTTTTTATAGGAATCAAGCTTATAAAACGAGACATTGTGTTTGCTGCTAGCCTTTATCTATAATGAGAGTGGTTGTTAATGGAAATAGTGTGCATATTTTTATACATGAGGAAATGAAAATACTCTTATAATAATCATTTCAAAAAGAACATTAATATGAAAATTCGCATTCAGCTATTCACTTGATATTTATGTTCATTCAGTTGTATTCCATTTGGAGTGCTATATCATAAAAGTGGAAATATTTAAAAAACAATGTTATTTTGTTGCATTATTGACTCAAAGTTTATTGTTTACATTACATTTTTATATGTTGCAGAATTATTTTAAGTAATATTGCTCATTGTTATAAATAACTTATTTATAGGGTATTTGACAACTTCAAAAGATTATCTCTAAAATAATTTTTTCCTTTTTGCATATTTTTAGTTAACAAATATTTTATCCCCAAATGGTCATTTGTATACATTTTTATTCCTTTGAAAGTATATTTATTTCTATTCTCCTTTGTATATGCATATTTATTCCAATCAAAAAGATTCATAAGATAGGGCAGTGATATGGTTTTATTTGTCTTATAAACTGAGTGATTCCTTGTTATTTTCATTTTAATGGATTCTGTTAGCTATGTTTTGTATAATGAAGCATTTTTAAAAATAAATTTAGCATTTGAAGACAAGTGTTTTATACACAACCCTGTATATAATTGTAAATAAACTTTTTTATGAAGTTTTCAATTTTGTGTGATGTATTCAATACTTTCAGATATTCAAAAACTCTCCTTATCTTGACCAGAATTAATGATAAAACTGTTCTTTTATTTTAACTGAAATTTCAAAATGAAAAAAAAAATCTGCACTTGTAAGCATATTAGAGAGCAGAATCCAAAGTTAGAACACTTTTTCATGTATGATATTCTGTTAAAATTTGGAGAAAATGAAATATTTCACTTTTAACATTTTATGTCATATGGGACATATTTTACCAGGGGAAAAAATTTCATGATACAAAAATGAACTGCATTAAAATATGCAGAATTCTGTATCATATTGAAGCCAGAGCATAATAAAATTTTTTATCTTTAATATTATAGGATGGTTAGACATTCAGTAAAAAAAAATGGACACTTATCTAGAAATATTTTGCAGCTGCTTAATGAAAGTCTGAATTCTGATAACATGTCAAAGATATTTTTGTAAATGAGACAAATTGAAATATTTTTATAATAGGAAAATGTTACATTGTGACTTCAATATTGTATAGTACCACAAAATTAAATGATTTTAAAAAATCTATGTATCCCATAGCACTATGCAGTGAGGGTAAAATGAAAGAAAAAAATTATTTTCTATCTAGTAGCTCTAAAAAATACAGCATGTTAAATCATATGTTAACTGTTCATTTTATGAATTCATTTTTCAAGTAAAAGATATACTAAGTTGGAATCTTGTCTTGAACTTTAAAAGTGATTTAAAACAACTTGGTTTCATTGATTATACAAATGAGTTTTAAAAAATTCAACTTCTTTCCTCCTGTAATAACACTATAAAAATTAACCATAACCTAGTTTTCAATAAAGTGTTATTTATATCATTGAATAAAAAAAGGAAAGGTGTGTTTTACATACATTTGATATGATTTGAAAAAGAATTGCCTTTGCCAACTTAAAACAATTTTTGTAGGGAGGACCTCCTTCTCTCCCCCCCTGAAGTTACTGTCAATCTTCATGATGCTGCTTTTTAGAAACGATAAATTGTGTATATTGCAGTGTAAAAACCTAATTTTATTGTATAAAAAATTCTTTTTCCAAATCTACCAATTAAATATTTCTCAGATTGTGCTGGGATAGTAATATGAAACAAAAATTGCAGCAGTGCATCATTTAAATTTACCTTTCATTAGTTGGAAAGAAATTTCAGACCATCAAGCACGGTCAACGACAATTGATTCAGTTTAGGCATTTAGATTATAGCACACAAAATATATTTTAAAAACAATTTCTTAATTAGAAGTAAAACTAAAGTCACCATCAACAGTTAGAATAATTTTTCATGCCTACTCAAAAGAATTAAAACAAACTTTCAAGCAACACTGCTCTTTATTATAAACAAGATAATATATTAGTTACAGAAAACCATCTTTAAGATGATACATAGACAACAGTATAGAAAAAAAAAACAGGGAACAAAGATAAATTTTCTATCACAAAATCGGTGGAGTTAAAAAAGCAAGAAGCACCAGATGGAAAAAGGAAAACACTGGTGGTAGATTTTCGTTCACATTATACGAATCTGACATATACTAGACATTTCTATAAAAATACATAGTTGGAAAAAGTTATAAACTTTAAATTTGTAACGATGGAATTGCTAGAAATAAAAGAAATATTTTGAATAAATTTTTAGTCAAATCTGATCTGGAATTTGATAAAATGCATTTTTACAATATACCAATTGATTAAAAACAGATGAGGCTCTTTTCTAGACAAATGTTCAGATTTTGATAACAATTTGTACAAAAATTATTACTTAAAAAAATGAATTTAAATATTGTGTATGAAAACTGACAAAATATTCCATTAAAGTAATGGAACATTTATAATTGAAAAATAATAGTTTGTGTGTAACCTTTTTTTGTATTAAAAACATAAGTGATTAATACATTGATAAACATCTTGCTGCAATAAAATATTTGATCGTTATACATTGCACATTAAAAATTAGTATGCATATGAATAAAAATATAAAATAAATGTATATCAACATTCATAATGAAAATATTAAAAGTAAATATTTGATGTACAGAAGGTAAACAGACAACATTCAAAGAACACAGACAAATAAATTAACAATTGGAGTATATAAGGCACTCATTGATCAACAATGATTCATTCATCCTACTGTTTTCACTTATAAAACCAGGTACCAAAACATTCTATCCACGAGTAATCTTTAATATATTTTTATAAGAGTATTCTGCTCACACAATACAATTTTATGTTGAATTTTCTGTGCCAAAATTTTCATTTTCCATTGAATTCCGACATACTTCTGACTCTTGATTGTGCTCATTAGAAGTATCAGATATTGCATCATCATGTATAGAACCATCTGAAGTCATTTTTTGAGAAGGTTTCAGTGTTTTCCCGTTTATGCCCGTTTGAGACAAAAATTTGGATAAAATCTAAAAATGTCATTTCAAATTAGGAATATCTCTTAAACTACTTCATTAAAAATGTTTTCATTGCAAAAATATATTTATATAACTAAAGTGAGTGTTTCTACATTACATCATTTTGCCTTTCTTTTCTAATTTAATAATTGATAAATATCTATGAATAAGAATAGCAGGTCATAAAAAAAACATATCAAAGACTCATTTTTAGTTTTAAATCTTTTTGTTCATACTTGTACATTATACAATATTTGAATCTTATGTCCATACTCATCTCTTAATTCAAGAAGAAAAAAAACATCATAAAATGGAATTGTGTGTTTAATAGATACAAAGTTTGATTGCATTGTGCACACTCAAATTTGATGTAAGATACTGCACACTTGGTAGAAAGAGCACCAAAGCTGTGCTGATTGTTTTGCAAATATTTTTTCCTCAACTCGATATGCACCATGCTTAAAAATTGTACCACATTTTTTTAATTGATAAGGCATACAATAAGATTGTCATTTTTCTAGCTATTCCATTTAATTACATAGTTTTTTGTTTTTATTTTACTACAGATTTTAACAGTTTAAGAAGGATAAATACTTGGGATTAAAAATAAACAGCTACTCCTTAGTTTTAACTGTTATCATTTGATGTAAAAGTAACTGTTCAATACTTGAAATCTTTGTCAGGAATATGTAATAAAATTATTCACAGTTCCAGTTCTGAATGTGATACCAGATAAAAAGATTTTTCTAACAATGGCTGAAACTTTCTGAAGCAGCAAATTCATAAATTTTAGTTATAAGCCTTCACTAATACAGGATCATAACATTCATATGCAGAAATTTTTTAAATATATTTAAAAAGTTCCACACACAAATATTTTAATTTTATTTAATAATTAGCAATAAGATACATCAAATGCATTTTAATCAATATCATCATAATAAATATCAATTGTAAACTAAAATTTAATTGCTATGCCACACACAGTATTTTATTGGTAAAATGATCCCTATTATTAGATTCTTACTTATTTTTTAAAAATATAAATGTTTCATTGCTTAGCTAATTTTAAAAACAAATAATGTCCAGTAGTCATTTCAATTACTATCTGATATTTAAGATGAGACATATGAAATTACATAATATATATAACATTTAGCAAATATATTTTAATCAACATTTTATAAACATTTATTTATTTTTGCAATTAAATTGAATGATCTTTGTAAGATAAAAATACTAACAATAAAGTTTTTATTCATAGTTAAAGGGATTATTTGTTTACAAAATTGTAAGATAAAAATTAAATGTATAATTATATGAGAATGAATATATATTGCTGGAACTAAAACATATTGAACTTTTTTTATATAAATTTAATTACAAATATAGTAGGGCTTCTGTATTAATATGTTACAACTCATGATACATTCCAATACAAATATTTATTTTTTGTGAAATTATACAAGTAGAAGATTAATGCATTTTCAACACAAATGTACTAGATTTCTGAAAAAAGAATCAAAGAAATGTGAATACTTTTATGCAGGTAATTGATATAATTTAAGTCAATCTTATGGATAAAAAAAAGATTTTGCATGAATTTTTCAAAGCAAGAGATGTACTTTTATTAAAGAATAAATGAACCATTGTTATGAATTTCATCTTATTTTAAATAAAAGAAAATAGTTCTTGTTGATTGTTTAGTAATAATGCACTCAGACGGTAGCATAAAACACCCTGACTTACGCTAAGGAGGCTCAAAACTTGACTTTGCAAGGGGACCCTAATATTCTTCGTCATGCCACTGCACTCAGTGACAACATGAGGGCTATTGGTGATGGACCTTGTAATTTAGAAACAAGATAAAGCAACAAGGATGACAACTGCAGGCATTCCAAACTACCACACACAACCAACATGAGGAACTATCAGCCTAAGCATATTTAACACCTCTCTACATCAGGGGTGTCAAATTTGTGGCCTGCAACAAACATTTTTGCAGCCCAGCCAATATGTCGGCACACAATAATATATAAAATAACATACTGATGCAAAATAAAAATAAGACGGGTAGAATTCACTAAACTTTTTAAAATTACAGTAGAACCTCGTTTATCCTAATCAATTGGGACTGGACACCGTTAGGATATGCGATTGTTTGGATAACCGAATGCAATCCATGCAGTATATGAAACTGGACACTATACGAATATTGAAAATCATCACATGCTTGAAGAAAAAGCAAAATATTCGCAATTTTACCTTTATTGTGGAAAATAATCACTTATTTTTTGCTGTATCATTGTATTCCTATACAGTACACGTAGTTGAGGGAAAAAAACTGGTCCGGATATTTGACGCTCCAGATAATAAATGTTTGGATAAAACGATGTTCTACTGAATATTCTTTTGTTGTTGCTATTATTAAACAAAATACATACATTTATTTTGAATGCACCACAATTAGGTAAATAAGGTATCTATGTTTCAATGAATATTGATCTTTGTTGTGACCCACCTAAAGCTGAACCTTGTTTATTCGTCCCAAGTTAGCCTTTAAGTTTGACAACCTTGCTCTAGACAGTGGGTCTTTAAAGGTACAAAATGACTTTTGTATAAGGATTCAAGAAAGCAATGCATTAATTAAATTATTTAAACAAGACTGTTAATAAATCTTGAGTTTCATTGCTTATAATGTCTGTTTTATTTTGTTACTTAATAACATTAATACTTTGATTACATTAATAATAGTTGTGTGTTCTGTGTATCTTGCTCAGAATGAAATACTAATTGAACATCCTACAAATGACCCAAATAGTAATAGAGAAATATAGAATAATTTTTTAAATAAATATAATATATTTACTAAACATTCTCCTGGTTCTCTCTCTAAGGTTATATTAAAAAGTATAGAGAGAAATTAAAAAAAAGAGAGCTTACTGGTTGAGGGTCATTTACTTCATAATCTTCAATAATAGCTTCCATTTCCAATTGCCTCATGAGTTCCACCAATTTGTTGGCTTTTCTGTTTTCATTTTGTTCAATGATAGCACAAAGATGCTCAGTTAACTGTTCTTTCCTCTGCATTTTCTCATACAGCTGCAATTTTGCTTCAATGAATTCTTTTTCTGCTTTCAAATATCGTTTCCTTAAAAAAATTAATCAATAAATGTCATTTATTTAGTAAAGAGATTACAGTTCCATTTGTTTCAATAGAACTACTAACAAATTTTTTTAGCAAGTTATATCTGTGTTTGCTATACGTGTATTTAAAATCTCCTCTGCTGATTCCATTAATTTATACTAATTCATCAAATAAAGTAAAATTAGTTCTATTTATTTCAAGACAATCTATATACCTGTGTTTTTAGTTTAAAAAAATGTACATTCAAGCATAACCTTTAACAAACACAAGTTAATAGACTTTTTTTACTTGCAGCTTACTTTTTGAATACAAAACAAGTTAAAGGAACCTAAACACTTCATGTTGCTCCTTAAATCTGGATGAATTCATCTCAAATGTTTCCCTTTTGCTAACAACTGCTTTTATAAACTTATGCAGAGTTGTTGAAAATTATTCTTTTCTAAAAATCAATTTAAACTTTACAACATAATATCAAAGTAACAGTGATCTATCCAAAATATGTTATACTTACTCAGCTTTTGTAAAATCTAAACTGGCTTCTTCTATATAATCTCGTAAAATGGATACATCAGCACTCAAAATACTATCTAATCGGTTCAGCTCTTGTGTGATCTTTGCCAATTTTACAGCTTCTGCTTGGGTTTGCATTTTTCTACAAGTTATAATTTTAAATATAAATGAATTACTTTTTAAAGTTTAATTTATTTCATTCATATGAATTTTTTCATCTATTTCAAAAATATTAAATACTGTAAAAAATAAATATTTCAGCTTAAATTTCTCACACACACACACTGAAAAAATCAATATTTATTTTATACATTTTGTAGCTATTAAACTATCAAACTTCCTAAAATAAAAATGCAAATTTCTATTCTTTTGTTCATGAACAATTATCAGAAAATTTTATTTTCAAAAATAGTTTAGAATTATTTAAAAAGACTTAAAATTTTATGAAGCTCACAACCAATGTTTTTTATTTTTAAATTTAATATAAAGCCATATTTTTGTATGAAAATAAATGCTAATACTCTTATATTCATATATGTATATTATTTTTGCTTGTAAGCTGAAATTTTAAAGGAGTATAATAAAATTTGTAGTACACTAAAAGGCACTGTGAGGGAAAGGGGGATGAATTCTTATTTTTAGCGATTAGGGAGGGAAATGTGACACATCAATAAAAAATAAAAAGAAATGCTAATGAGACTTACTTATCCGTAATTGCTTTATTTATGAGAGCTCTTCGCCTTGCATTATCAGCCTCAATTCGCTTTCTTCTCATCTCAAACAATTCTAATTCACCCAGACCTGAAGTTTGTTCATTCTCCACAGCTTTTTCACTATGGAGTTCGAAAATTAAAAAAAAAAACAACAATTTTAATCATCTGTATTAAACACTTCAATTTGAAATAAGTAAAAGAATATAATCTCATTTAATTCAATAAAAGAGATTTAAAAAAATAAAAATTGGTGCTATACTGCAATTTTATGATATACAAAAAATTGAAATTTTAAAAAAAATTATTTACCACAAAATCCGGCATATAACGCACACTTTTAACACAAAAAATAAGATCAAAATTTACAGGTGTGCGGGTTATACGCCGGGTATAAAAATGAGAGCATTAAAAATAAAAAAAGATGAGCATAGGAAAAGAAATTAGACTTCTACATAAATAGAAATACTGTTTATTTAAAAGAAATTACATTCCCTGTGAATTTAAAGGGTTGTAGTTCTAGAAATATGCTATTTTTTTCTAAGGCTTGGGATAATTCCTCGAATAATGACTTAAAAACTGAAGAGCATTGTGCACGAACATTTCAGGTTTGTTTCCTTGTAAAAAAGGGATGTGCGTTATATGGTGAATATATCTAAAAATTAAAAATTGCAGCATTAAAGTATAGGTGTGCATCATACGCCAGATTTTACAGTAGTATTTATTTTTTAAGACAAATTATTAGTTAATAAATATAGTTAAGAAAATATAATTTTTAAGTAAAAAATTGTGAATTCAATAAAAAATATGAACAATAGCATTTTTCTTTACATTTAATAATTGCAAATCACTTGTTTTGATTTGAAAACATTTTCTCTTATAGATAAGGAAAGTAAAAGCAGAGTAAATGCAAATACAAATTTCCAATATTTATTTTGAACACTTTCAAATATTCTGTAGAAAAATCCAAGAATTCTTGCACATTATAAGAATATGTGCTAAATATTTCTTATTATTTTTGTCATCTTACAGAACATAATTTATGGAAAGAATATCACTTAAAAATGAACTATTTATGAAAAAGAAGGATATAATCCTTCAACATTGTATTAAACAAATATCCAAAAAAAAAATAGAAAAAAAAATTTTTTTTTTAAATGAAACAAACATTGACTGAAAATTAGAATATGATAAAGTCAGAAAATTTCAAGAAAATAACTTAAAGAGTATAAAAATTAAGTCAAAGAATATAGTTCGCACTTAACAACTTAGAAATACACTATAAACTAACTTCTCTATTGGTATAAAAAATACACTAAAATAACTTTCAATGAAGGTATTTTATGATTAAAATTAAAAATATTAAAATCAATACTTCAGATATTTGCACTGATAGACAAAATTTTGTCAATTAAGGTATAAAAAGTACCAGAAAAATATCCATGAAGTTTTGAAATGAATCATAGGAAACTAACTTTAAATACAGTTTGTTTCTAAAACCCTGTTCATCTTTATTGTGATCTCCAAGATTTTAAATGTTTTTGACCATGCCCAATATGTTACATTAAAATCATGAACAAAAATGAATGGACGAAAGTGAATTAGGCTTCAGTTTAATCAAATGTATGAGTAGCACAACAACAGCAGTGTTATTACATGATATTCAGTTTGCCCTATCCTTCATAAGCAAAATTTTGAGTGAAGGACAAAAAATAATGTTTCAAGCTAATAATTTTACCCAAAGAATAATATAATAAGCAATCAATACATTGAAAATGCAATTTAGCCCTCTTAACTGCTACTGTCACATATACACATCTTGTTAGGCTGGTACGTTAACATATGCTACGTCTTTCCAAACTATGATCTTTCTTTGTGCTGCTATAAGTAAAACTAATCTAAAGGTTTGGAATGCAATAAAATGACATTGAGAGTGTTTAGGTAAGATTTACTTATTTCAGAGAAAAGTTTGGTTGTTCATGCTTTTTCTTTTCATCCCAATACACCACAAATACACACATATGTTGAAAACAGAGGCACAGCAGAGCAAATCTCATAACTTTTAATCAGCAGTTTAAGGAGTTAACTCTCTTTTTATATATGGGTATTACTTCTAAATTTTCTTTGATACAATAAAAAAACAAAACAAAAAAAAAACCATTTAAACTAGTACCTCAACTTTTTGAAGAGATAATTTTTTAGGCCGTTTTTGGAGGGAACTTGATTGAACATCCGTTTTTTTAATGCTCTTTTGGGGTTTTCATCTTTTGTTGGAAATCATGCTTGGGTTTCCCGGACATACATACTCCAAAAAAGAATGTGACCAAGGGGCCCCTCCGCCCCAAAACAATGAAACCGGTCCTCCCCCCCTCCCCACCAATATGCCATAAAAGTGAAGTTCCTACAATCTTATATCTTATCTATAGCTTTGATCTAAGTGGGGCTCCCCCCTCGCCTTTTTCTATAAAAATGAATGGCGGGATTTTTTCAATCCCAGTAGAAGCATGAAAATGAAATTAAAATTTTTTAAGAAATGGTTAGAGATAAAAAATCCTAATAAAATTAAACTTAAAATCAGAAAAAGGACAAATTTTTATAGAACTAATAAAATATAATTATCATTAGCAATATTGCAGTGAATTTAAAATAAAAATCTATCTTAGAAATCAGAATGAATGAACAAATGATTTATTTAAACATTTCTTAAATATATTTAAGTCTTAAAAGAAAAAAAAAAACAATTAAAAAAATTAAAATAACAAAATCAAGTATAAAGGTATTAAAAAAAAGTTACATTAAATAATTTAAATACAAGACAAAATATAGTTAAGAAGACATACCTTGAAGCAGCACTGGATATAATTGTACAAAACTGCCATACAATGACAAAAGAGCGGTTGTGAATTATGTGATATAAATCTTCTGATTAGATTTTTTTAAAAGGTTTTGACCAGTTTCCCTTCCCCCAATCAACTATCTGTCTTACTACCCCTTTGCTTAAAGTAATTCTTGAAGGGGAATTGAATTTTTTAAAATTAAACAAAATTCAAAAAAGCCAGATTGGCTCTTCGAAAAATTACCTAAATTTAAGGGGGATTTTAATGCAGCTTTTCAAAAGACAAATCAAAACTTTTGGTTTTTTTTCAAAATAAAAATTAAATTAAATTATGTAAAATATCCAAATGAAAAGCATCAAGTGAGAGCAATTCTTGACGGGTTTTTTTTTTAGATATTTAAATAATTTTGAATCTAAATATTTAAAACCCTACTTCAGCTACCATAAACCTATTGTTTCCTTTTAGAATACTTTAATTTACAAACATGATTGTACATTTTGCAAAAAATTACTTTAAGTAATAAAATGAATAAATAATTTTATATGACATTTCTAATATCCTTTGATTTACCAACTAACCTAAACAACATTACAAAATTTTAATTACCTTCTATTATGTTTGTTAAGAACACACACACTTTTTTTTCAACAAAATTGAAACTCATAAAGGCATTTAAAATTAAAGGTATACCTTTCATAGTTTTTAAAAATTATTTTATCTTTTGGGTTTTTATTTCATTTATTGCGAGAGTAAACTATAGAAATACTTAAAAAATTATCTACTTGTAGCAAAATTCTTGATTAGAAACTCAAGCTTTTATAAAGAAGGGGAACAATCGAGTCAAATTAATTTTCAAATGCATAATAATATTAAGAGATCCATTTAATTATTTATACAGATTAATCATTAGCAAATGTAAGGTATAAAAACATGATTAAAGTCAACATTAAAAATAGTAAATTAGAGAAATTCATCAATGTTTTGCACCATTAAACCTTTTATACCTTAGAATAAGGAAAACATGAATTACACACATTACTTATAAACACAATTTATACCAGATACAATTATATTTGTTTAACTCTCAAAATATGTTTTACCTGTGGTTTTCTTGTTCCGAGTGTCCACTGGATTTGTTAGAGTCATCAGATAGATCAGCAGCATTCTTTTCAAGAGGTAATTTATTATATTCAGAAGTCTCATTTAGAATTCTATCAGATACAGGAAATTCCTTAGGTTTTGAATTCCTCTTTGATTTGAGGGGTTTTCTTTTTAGGTCTGGATCTGAATCAGATGTTTCATCTTTAGATGAATCAGTGAAAAAGTCTTTATCTTTGACAGTTTTTGCAGCAATTTCTTTGATTTTCAAAGGTCCTGCACTTTCTTTCAAGAGGGTACCTATGGAATTATGATAAATTAATATACAACAAAAATAAATAATTCTTTTTTTTAAACTTTTAAGCATAAACGGTGATAAAATTTACTTCATTTACCTTTATAGAATAAATATGATTTGTGAAAACAGTTTTATGAGTAACAAGCTATTTATTCAACAGTACATTATTATTTTCAAGTTTATGCCTATTTTACTTGAATAAGAATAAATATTCTTATTTTATTAATTTATTGCATACAAATGATCAAATATAACATCGTTTAAGAGCTTTCAAATATTGCATCTCATTTTTTCCCTGAAATATTATGTTATTTTTTATTTTCATTTGCTATAAAATTAATTTTTTACAACCTACATGAGTTAGTTTAGAATTAAAAGCAAGAACATACAATGAACACACAATTAATAATGTAAACTTAAACAATATATATTAATTATTCCTTTGTCAAAGTACACGGGAAACTCAGAAATTACAAGTTTTATTTTACTTTTATTATTCTTTTAATTATATTGATTTTCTCTCAGACAAAAATTACATATGCCAGCATACAAAACCAATAAAGAAAAAATCGAAATAAAATTTAGAAGGAAATTGTTATACTTAACAACATTTTAAATACGTTAAATCCGCCAAATGTGTTAACAGATACCTTCAAAAAATCAATGAAACAAATAGTATACATGAGGCTGATACATCCCCGATGAGAGAAGATAAATATACTACATAGATGTAAATACTACATTTATATTTATGTATTTCGGTTTTCTTAAATCTAAGTGGATAATGCCTAGAACTTTTCATTTTTATAAAAATAAATACTATTTCAAAATGTACATTAACAAAAATATTTCCCATCAAACACAATTGAACACGTATTAATGAGTGGGCACAATACAAGTAAAAAGTATGGAAATAGGCAATAAGAACTTTCAACAAGAAATGTTATCTCCTTACCGGTAAAAACATGACCTAGTTTACCATTTTTGTCAGATAAACTTACTATTTTTATTTGATGAATTTGTTTTGATCTTTTCAATGTCTTCATCAGTGAATCCAGCCCATTTCTCAGATGCCATCCCTAAATATATCCAACAGATCAGAAAAAAACTGGTTACAAATCTAAGTCTTTAAATAGACTCTACCGGTTTTACTTTCAAAACCTTTCATTCGTCTTTTGAATTTTGGGAAAACAGTGAAATGTTTTGATTCCCATCAATTACAGAAAAAGACAAACAAAACAAAACCACGAAGCAGAAAGCTGGAACAACATGGTTACAGCGACGCAACGGATGACTGATTACATAAAAATTTAAAGTGGCTTAATCTAAACAACCTGTTTTTTTTGTTTTTTTTTTTAAAATTTTTTTTTAAATGAAATTTTATTACAAAACTGTAGTTTTAAGAGAACCTAAGTAGTTGCATCAATATAACTGAGATAATGAATAATCGTTTAGTGTATATTGTCGTCTTAATATTTTACTGAGTGCCAAAAACAATCTGGAAAATATCTTCTAATCGTCTTCCAGAAGATCATTTGCTGGCCTCAATCAGAGCACCTGAGTAGCTTTTTCCTTTAAAACCAATTGATATTTATCAGATTAAAATATATTTAATTCTAATTCTTTCTCATTTTCAGTCAGACCACCTTTACTATCCATCCCGATGCCGTTAACCTCGCAAGAGGCTATCCTACAAAAATGAATTCGGCAAGCATGCTTCTTTTCTTGAGTGATCAGCTAATAACACGTTTCACGGCAATCGATTCCCAAACGACATTGCGGGGTGTTACAAATAAAAATTTCCTTTTTAAGTAATAGACCTACATACTTGAAATTTGGCACACATGTTTCTTTTTTGAATAAAAATCCGCATTATCATGCAAATGGAATCCCGTGGAAAGATGTTACGGAGACACAAAAGAAAAAATTTCGTTTTTAAAATCTAAGCCCTGTCCGTTTTAAATTGAAAGGTGAAGGCAATAAGAATAGTTTCAAAAATAATAGAAGGCATAATACTACAACTTCGATATCGATAGCTTAAAAACATAGTTATGAAACATCATGGAATATCCAGCGATGAGGGCGGGTAACGGCTTCTCTCTCTATATACCGGAGAAAAGTTATTTATTCAATCTCTCATCCCGAGGTTCCCTAACCTAATAGACAGACTTTAAAGTAAACGCTTGGGTTTCTTTTGTGGAGCAGATCTGCAAAGGACGGATTGTACGGAAACGGACTCCCTAGAAGTGTTCCGGCAGCATTGTAGGTACAAAAAGGAAAAAAAATAAAGCTATGAGACCTACAGACTGGCAAGCATGGTTCTTTTGTCGAATAGAGATTCGCTAAGATCGGGTTTTGCGGTAGTTGATTCCCCCAGTGGTGTAAGAGATAATACTTTTATATTTCACTAGACCAATATTTATACATTGATTGACAGATAAACCTGGGAAATGCTGGGTTATTCAGTTTTATTTTAATTCACTATTGTATTCATTAAATCGTTCTTAGAATTTAATTTGCAATCTACTTAAAATTATTTAAAATATTAATTGAATTTTGACCTCATTATAACTTTCCCCATACTATTTTCGATTGTAACATTTTTCATTACATTTGTCGGAAGAACGGGTATACCTGCTGGTATTTTATATTAACCCACTCTGTCCTATATAGAGGACAACTGAAGAATATCATGTGGAAATCATTATTTGTAAGTTGTAAATATTTTATCAATAGGAACATGTAGGGATATGTATTAGCTTCTTCTAGCGTGAGTTATATGTTTTACCCCCTCCCCCTGGACATTTTGCATATTCATCTCATTAGTGGGCATGATTTGTATCATCTCTTTGCGGTTGCAGAATTCTTTTTCAGTGTATTTTGGATACTTGGTGGGGCATTTTTTATGTGATAGTACTCCTTCGTTATCATCCTGGTAGTTAGTTAGAGCTATATTGTTGTTAGGTAATTTTTAGTGCATTATTTTTTAACTGTCCTCAAAATAGGACAGTGGACGATAAGCATGCAATTGACACATTCTTTCTCTCTTTATCACTACGAGTAAAATAAGTAAATGAATGAATAATTCCACTTCTAGTGTTTCACCCCCGCTGAGTTATGTTAATACAAAGGTTTCTAAAGTTAGAGGAAGCATAAGAATTATTAAATAGTTTAGATTCAGATGACATCGACATTGAAATTGTTGTGTGTGTTACCACCAGATGATAGTGAACTAACTGACGAAGACCAGAACGAAGTCATTACTGGTAAGATTATTAAAAACGATGTTCCCTGAGTCTCTGGAGGCTAGAAGAGACAGCTTCCAGCCTGAACAGTGCTTTAATATTTCGACAAAAGAAAAAAAAAGCTAAAAGACATCAGTTATCTTGGATGAAGAATAAATCACCGCAATATACAAAATGGGAACAACAGACTGAATCAACGGCAAAACAGGTCACACAAAAGAAACAAGTCATGAAACATCTTTCTTGAATGTAGCACTCTTTTGCTTCGCGGATAGTATTTTAAAATTCATTGTTATTTTTTCAATTTCTACTGTTAGCTCACAATCTCTATCATTTATTTATCTTGGTGGAATTTTCAATCGTTAATAAAATACATTTTAAAGTGCTCCATTGAGCTGAAATCTTATATACATGATTATTTTGGATGACAATACAATAATTTAATTATAATTAATAAAAATTGATTAAAACCAATTATTTAAAGAATTACAAATACAGCCACATTGTCCAAAAGGTTTTTTTCTCACGTTTTAAAGCAGGGGTGTCCAACCCAAAAAGACCTTGCGGGCCACTTCAGAAAAACATTATAATCTCGAGGGCGCACAAAAAAAATATGTACCTTTTTATCAGATTTGGAAACAAAAAGAAACATTTATTGGGTGAAAATTTAAAGCAGAATGAATTTTTTTTTTCATTATTTTCATGTATACAGACATAGATAATAAAAATGTTTATATAATATAATAATGCAATGATCAAAAAAGTTTAAAATATTACAGTTGCCATTTTCTTAAAAAATTGGGGTTTTTTCTTTTGAATTATCTTTCGTACTCATTGTTGAAATTTAATAGTTTGTCATTCGCAAAACCATTAAGTATACACATTGTTTTTATCAACCATCCAAATTTTTTTAAAATTTTTAAAAACATCTCTGACTGCCTTTTGTTTTTTGGGCCCCAAAAGGAAAAAAGGAAAAAAAAAAAAACCACGAGAATCATATCCCATCCATATAAGGATTGCATAATGCAATTCAAATTTTTAAAAATATTTAAATAATTAAATCAAATGTAACTGTTTGATAAAAATATAAATTTTTTTTTAATCTAAAGGAAATTTTTATTATCAAAAAAGGGTTTATTTTAAACAAAAACAGGTAAATACATTGTATATATATATATATAAATTTCAAAAAAAAAAATTTAAAAAAATTTTATATTTAAAATTAATTTAAAAAGAGTCATGGCTGCTTTTTTCTGGGGCCACATGTTGGAATCAAGCGTCAGTTGAACTGAAATTTTTTTATACCTATTTTTTGGTGAAAACAACTTTTTAATGATAATTTATTACCACTTAATGTGATTCTGTCCTATGTATATACATTTTATATTTTTTGTATTTAAAAAAAAGGTGCTAAAAAAAAATTTTTTCTTTGTTTTAAGTCAGTGATAATCAACCCCCCGGGGCCGACCTTTTTTAAGTGGAGTCATCCCATTGCTCGAGGAAATTCATTTTTTAAAATTGTATAAAAATTTGGGAAAATTTTTTTGTACAAAAAATATTAAATATCAATTTTGCTGCGGTTCGGGGGGTTCTTTTGATATTCTTTTCCTTTGGAAACAGTTCGTTAAGTGATAACGTGGGTGAAATTTTTTAAATATTTTTCATATTTGGGGAAAAAATATTAAAAAAAATGATCGTTCAAGACGAAGGAATTTGGGACTATTTTGGTGAAAAAAACATGGATCATTTATTGTTTGATTTGTCACGAAAGTGCTGTTTTTAAATAATACCAAAAACTGGAATCATTCAATGCTTTTCCCAAGATCTCTTCAAGAGGGATAAAAACTTTTGGAAATAATTTTAAACAGCAACAAAGTGTTTTGTCATAGTAATATCACAGCATAAAAAGACATCCATGAAGTTTGTTTTTTAACAATCATTAAAACTGTTTCTGATGAAAAATAGTGAAGGGTTTTTTAAATCTTCTAATTCAGTTTGGACAAAAGGTAAAAAATGATAATTAAAAACAAAACAGGAATTATAATATTATGTTAATTTTCCACATTTTAAATTTCCCTTTTTTTTCTTGATCTTTTTAAAACATTCCCCCCTTTATCCTCATGTTGGGTCCCCGGGGAAAAGGGTGACATAATGGGGCCCACAGAAAAAAAAAGGGTTTAGTACCCCCCGATCTATATAAGTGGAATTTACTTAAATTTTTTTTTTTATTACTTGTTAAAAGAAAACTGAAGGCGAAATTTAGTTTCACAAAAAGAATGCATAACTGAAAATGGTGTAAAATTGTGGATAAGAAATATTTGCAGAAAGCGTCCTGTTGTTGTATAGAATCCAGAAAGTCTTTTAGTTTGTGACATGTTCAGATCCCATGTAAAGTACAATATGAAAAAATTGCTAACAGAGTATAATATAGACATGGCAAAGTTATTCCAGGCAGATGAATGCCATTAGTTCGGCCTCTAGATATGTGTATCAATGAACCATTAAAAGCAAATTTAAAATGACAGTGGAATATGTGGATGTTAGAAAATGAAAAAAACCTTTGCAAAAAGAGGTTAAATGCATATGTAAAATTTTATTTTTAAAGCTACCATTTTTATACCTGGAGTATATAAAGTAAATTTCGATCTTATTTCTTGAGTTAAAAGTGTGCGTTATATGCCACATTTTAGGGTAATTAAAAATACATGTTTTGCTAATGAGAAATAAATATTTAACTAACTAATTAAAAAAATTAATATTAGAATAGGAAAAAGCAGTTAATTGATGACAAAGAATATTTAAAAGCATGAAAAAAGTTAAAATATAGAAATTTTAATTTCCATTTTCAAAAATACATCATCCAGTTTTATTACATTCTTATGTTATTTACAGTGATTTACTCAATAAGAGCAAGTTTATATACAGTCTTCAAAAATTTTGTTAACATAGTTATAGCTTCTTTTAAGTTCAGCTTTATGAACTGTCCTCTTCAGTAGGTTGATCTGTTTGAGAAGATTCTTGACTTTTCTTCCACTTTTTGGCAATTTCTAAAAGTTTCAGGACAGGTTGTGCAACTTCATCAGATGGGAAAATATAGTCAAAATATTCTTCCCAACCACTATCAGTCTAAGGGGGAAAAATTAATATTAAAAAGGTGATATTTAAGATTTAAGTAAAACTAATTCCAATTACATAAAGTAAACAAATCATAAGACAATAAATTTATTTTAAAATAAAACTTTGTGCAAAAAAAATTTAAATTAAAAAGTTCTTTAACTCCTTAACATATATGGTTCCCTTAGTCGGCACATTATCTGCTCCTAACTTTTATAAATGCTTTTGCAGAGTATGACGATTTGCATTGTGCTGTGATGTATAAACTATTCCAAAGGCTTTGGAATGCAATACAATTAGCTTGACAGCATTTGCAAAGGATTTATTTATTTCAGAGAAGGATTTATTTATTTATTCATTTTCTGTGTCCTCCAATATACTGCATAACTATGCTTGCTTGTGTGAAAAACAGTAGCACTGGTTAGCAAATGGGATAAATTCATGTGATGTCATAGTCACATGATAATGACTAATATGTGTTTTTAGCCAATCAGTTAAAGAACTCACGTGGCATCATAGTCACACGATAAAAGCAATCATGTGTTTTTAGCTAATGAATTTATGCACTTGTTGCCAACTTTTGCTCTTTGCAGAAACTTTCTTTTAAAAAGTATACATTTGTCAACTACAACAATGCACATATATGTTAAAAAATTCATGCATAAAGAAAGATTTTTTAAAAAAATTTTAGAATCCTTTTGAAGAATTTTTTTTTCATAATAATGAAACATCTTTACCCGATTATGAAATTTAATTTAAGTTTTACAAATAGAACAATGGGTACAATTAATTTAATGTCAGTTTTGAATTCAATGGAGAACACATGTTTGTCTTTATCATGTGACCGCTGTGAATTGAGTCCATTGTGCAACTTTTCCTTGATATTTAAGGGGTTAAGAGTTGCTATATACATTTATTCAATTCAAATAATAGAAACAAAGGAAAATTGAGAGAGGCATGTTCTTAAAGAGGGGTACAGTGTAAGGATTTTATAAGGTACATTATTTATAAATAAAATAAGCAATTAATATAGAAATTTTATGTTCAAAGATATACAAAGAAGATCACTCAATGAGATTTTATTAGAACAATTCCTCTATAATATAAATGCTAATATTTGTATTTATTACTTTTGTTTTAAATTTAACAAACAATTGTAAATATTAGTAACAGTTGCTTTGTCAGGTTGTAGTGGAAAAAAATATCCCAGAGATGGAGATAACATAACATATTTATAAAAACAACAAGTAAAAACCTTTTATTCTACAACTGGTACCTTTGGGTTATTGAGTCTCAGATATTTAAACAAAATGATGATAATCATGGCATATGACAAAAAACAGGTGAAAGAGAAAGTTAAGTACAAAACAGAAATATAAACAGCAATAATAATACTTGTATATAAACAAAATTAGTATGGAGAAAAAAAAAGCCACAGTTATTTATAACTTTTTAAAAAATTAAGCATCATTTTTAATAAAACTCATTTTTTAGGAAAAATTTTAGAATGAAAATTCTGATACAGGTAATTTTATACATGGAATACATATTTTAGGATGAAACAATTATAGAAAGTTTGATGCATAATAATAACAATACTGTAACAATAATTTAAAAAAAAAAGTTTATTTACCCCATCTTCTGTTTGTATCTTTCTTCGTTTCTTGACCTTTTTAGGCATTTGTTTTGAACATCTCTTTGAGATTGTTCATCTCCAAATTGTTCCTTTAAAAGAAACAAATGTGTGTTATTATGACAGAAGCTAATAGATAAACTAATTTCACATTTAATTATTTCTAACATTTTGCAATATATGTTATCATTATTTTACAAAATTTGTATTAATACTTGAAAGAAAGTAATTTTTGAAAACAATACCACTGTAAGATAAAAGCAATGTAATCAGAAGAGAGCAACTAAAGAAGCAAAAATAAATTCTTGGTTAGGGTGTACATAAATGTTTCAATTGTCTTAATATAAGTTTAGTTTTTTCAGTGCATATTACTTCCACATAAAATCACATCTTGGAAGGAAAAAATTACTTATAAAAATAAAATAAGAAAATTTTTTTAAAACACACATTTAGTAGAAAATGTATCATAATGAGATTAAACAATTATTTCAAATTTGACACACACACACACACACACACACACACACACACACACACACACACACACACACACACACACACACACACACACACACACACACACACACACACACACACACACACACACACACACACACACACACACACACACACACACACACACACACACACACACACACACACACACAATCCTTATACACATAACTTGATTTAAATTGGTTATGAAATATAATATAACACTAACTTCGAAATCTTTCCAAGCTTCTAATAGCATCATTCGCTCTTCCTTCTGACTAGCATTTCGCAAGCTCTTATTGGCTTTCTCATAAATACGTCGAGCTTGAAGAACAGCATCTCCTCCTTCACCACAACCCAGTTCAAACCTTGCGTAACTAATCCAGACCTATAAACGTAATTAAAAATAATTAAATTTGGACAATAACAATAGAGTAACGCTTTAAATATGAAAACTTTTATGTTTTTTCAACTTTTTCAATTTTGATCAAATGTCATCTAAAAATAAGTATAAAAAGAAATGGGCACCTTAACATGTTGTGTTTTTTCCAACAATCTTTCATAGAGTTTCCTTGCACGATCAAATTCTTCTCTTTCTATTTCAAAATCAATATAAGCTTTCCAGATAACTTCCGGCATATCTAGTCTGGGTTGATTGATAGCAATTTCATAGATGGCTCTTGCTCGATCAATATCACCCAATATAGTTTCCAGCTCAGCAAACTAAAAAAAAGTATGGTTCTAAACTTCAAGTTTAACAATTTCAAAGTGGTATTAAATATAGCCTGTTCCTAATGCAAGTAATCAAGAAAATTCATTAATAAAAGAAATTAACAACTGTTTCTAATAAAAGACATTTTTATAACAGAAATTTTGAATTTACACATACAAATAAATGGGGGACTCCTTCACAAACTTAATAATCAAATGAAAAAATCAACATTTAAAAATGATATAAAAACACTGAATTCCAGAATAAATTTGTTAGCATGCAATATACTATCCTTTTAAAACTTTATATATATATATATATATATATATATATTATATTTTATTTGAAGGAACAATTTTATTTCAGTTGGGTATGTCGGGATTACCTCTGCAAACCGGTAATCCACACAAATGATGCAAAATAATTTTTATTTTGTTAAGTGCAATAATCAACTTTGTTATTGATCTTATCAGAATGTAATAATAATTGATATTAGTATTATTTATAAAGTTAAAAAAAATGTACTAAAAGAAAAAAATTATTGTACATACTTTTATCCATGTTGTACAGTTTTCTGGCGAGAATTCTAAGAACTTTTGATATAAAATACGACATCTATCAAATTCTCTCAACTGTATTTCTAAGTCAATGTAGCCCCGAAATAATTTATCTTTTGGACACATCCCAATTGATGTACCCTAAAAGAGAGAACAAAATAAAGTTTGAAATATGCTTATATATGTATTTATCATTGTTTCTCAAAGCCATGTAGACAATGCCCAGATTTCCGTATTTACGAACATTTTTACAAATTCATTAATCACATTGCATGATTAAAATTTGTAGTAATTTATCAATAAAACAATTTTTAATTTTAATAGAAAAATTTAATATTAATAACAAATTATAATATAAGAGGACAAGTATGAAATATATACAAGGAGGTATCACAAAATTTCTAAAATAGCACTGACCAAGGGAAGAAAAGATTAATTTTTTACAACACATGCTTAGTTAATAAATTCAATGCAATGTATCACTTCTTTTAAACATAAAAGTACAAATCAAGTAGGCATGTTTCATCAGTACAAAAGTTGTAGAATCTTATCATTAGAAAAGTTGAATTGTATACTATCTTCAGATAAACAATTACTGTAGCAAATTGTGATTCTCATCCGATTGGATTACAATTTGACGAATTACCAGGCATGTAACTATAAAGCCTGAGATGTTTCGATTTAATAGAGTAGTAATATCACATATGCAAATTTTTCTAATTGTACTTATGTTTAGTGAGATCATTATCTGTTATTTAAATGTAATTTTTCATCAAGTAAGGTCTAGCAGGCATTTCTGACATGACACAGGGTGTTGCTCTGACTTTATAAGTGATTTTCATTAGTTAACTTTTTTATTAAATAAAGTACAGTGTTTTTTAAACTTAAAAAATATTATTCATTTTAATGATCTTCAATCGACTGCTAACCATGCTCTACTCCCAAGAAATTTTTAAACATTTCCTCTATTTTTCAAAAATGAGTGATCCAGAGTGCAAATCATTATAAACGAAGCGTAATATTATAATGACAAATGAATTACCAAGAATTATGTTTATAATAAATAAAAACCTTGGTATTTACAAATTAAAAGGGCCCTGTATTTTATGACATATTTAATTGAATGCAATGATTGAATCACAAGCAGTATTTTAGCTGTATTTAGAAAAAAAAATATCAGAAAGAATTAATATATTAGACTGTTGTACTTCAAAATACGAAAATATTTTCATATACTCAAAATTATGACAGCTAATTTGTACAAGTTTTTTAAAATGGAAAAAGATTTTTCTGTAAGAAATATTTATGATGATAAATGATTTTATTTAATAACAATTATTTCTCACCTGTTACCATTTTGCATAACTTTTATATTTAATCATGAGCTTTTTTAAACACAAACAATCCTTTGATTGGAAATGAAATTAATTGCACTTATTAAATTTGTCACCATGAAAAAAACTAATGGAGAGTGCATATGGTCACAGCTTGGATGTCAAAATAAAACATCAAAAATGATAAAGTTTACCAAGTTTAGCATAGTTATAAACTGTGTCTCTTCAAATGTTAATTTTAAATTAATTAAAAAACTGATGTTAAACACAGTAATATGCTATATTTCAAAATTATAATAAATCCTTACATTTACATTTCAGTTTAAATAAAAAACTAAATCAGTTTTAATGCTATTATAAAAAGCTTTATATAAAGTGATTTTATAAAAGCAAACCTTTTGAAGTATACTTTTGCTTTTAAAAAGTATAAAACTTCTAAAAAATAAATCTTTTTGTAGTATAATAGAAACAAAGAACAATTTTTTTAAAAAATTAATATATTAATGATTTGTATTCTTGATAAAATGAAAGCTAGAAAAAGAAAGAGTAAGTTGATGCTTAAGTTACTCTACAAAAAATTCTTCATTTTTTACTTTAAATTACTTTAAGGAATATTTTATAACACAAATGTATTATATCTTAATAAATTTTATATTTAAGACAAATAAACTACTTTACTAATGCCTTAAAAATAAAATGAATGACTTTTTTTTTGTACATGTATACAGTCGGACCTCTATTTCATTAAGTCGATAAACCCCGAAAAAAGTTTGTTAAATGGAAAATTCATTATATAGAAGTTGATCTTTCAATATACTTAATAAACCACAATATATATATATATATATATATATATAAACACTATATACTAAAAAAAAGTAATTATTCACATTTTTTTGTGTATTAATATCTATTTTATATATCTAAACCATAAAAATAAGAAAGAAACTGTAAGGAAAAAAAAAGAATGTCCAGACACTGTAGTTTCAACATTAAGAAAATAATTTTATATTAAAATTAATGAATTTTAAGGACATTTTCTAATTTAAAGCATACAAGTAATTTTAAATATACATTATTTTATAACGAGACATTCTAAACATACATAACCACATACGTCTTTAAATTTAATTACTCATAAAATCTCTTAATTTTGTTTGAGTTCTTTGTTTGAAAAAATGCTTTGTTTTGTAATACACCTCACATCTTTGCAATGCACCAAAAATCCCTTTAGGTGTATTTTCTTCACACTGTAATCCATGTCGAACTGTTTCAAATGAATTTATCAATTCATTATACAAAGGTTTATTGATATCCTTTCTCTTGACCCCTTTTCCACTCACTGAAGAATTAAATTTTTTTTCTTTGATGCTTAACCACTTATATTTTGACATTTTTGAGCTACAAGAAATGAAGTTAACAGTATGACATATCAACACTACAAATGAACAGCAACTAGTTCAAGGACATGAGACAACACCAGTGAAAGTGAAAGGAGATATCAAAGATGTTTCTGTGAACTGGACAATGAGAGTTAAAGGTTGCACTTCTTGAATGAAATGCCCAGAATTCTATTGCACTCGGCAAGTTAAACATCTAATAAAACCAGTTCAAGGTTTATGATCACCATAAAATGTGTTAAAAGAGAGAATAATTTGAAATGTCCAGAGATACTTAAAAAATAGGGAGAAAAAAAAAATTAAATCACAAGCAAAAAAAGTTCATTATATAGAAAATGCACTTCGCTCTTAGGAGGTTATTTTATGAAGAAAATCGTGAAACATTTTTGGTTCAAGGAAAAAGTTTGCTATTTAGAAAAATTTGCAATATAGAGGTTCATTATATGGAGGTTTGATTGTATTTATAAACAGTAGGACTGCACAGATGTGATCTAAATGTAAACTATGACTTTTTTTAGGTAATCAATTCATACTCATAAGAAAAAAATTACCAAAAGCTTCCTAGCTCCAGTCAAGTTCTTTTGTCGTATTTCATATTGGGCAGCTAAAAGCCATATTTTAGCAAAAGTGAAAGTTTTATGAGGAATTAATTTTAAGCATGCTTGATAAACTTCTCTCGTTTTATCTTCCTCAATGCCTTTAACTTGAAGTTCTTCATATAGAGCATAATTTACCCACAGATAAATGTATCTTCTCCAAAATCTTTTTTCCTGAAAAAACAAGAAACATGCAATATAAAAAAAAATCTGATTATAAGAATTATAAAATAAATTCGACTATAACTACTCAACTACACAATAAATTCAGTTCAGTTAACAAGGGTGTAAATCCAGCAAAGCAGGTATTTTTGGTAACAAAATACAGAATGTTCAAAAATAAAAGTTATTTATTGTTATTAGTTTTACTTGATTACTACAGAATAATGTTAAAGGAATAACAGAGATCATTCATAGCTAAAATATTTTATCTGAGGTCAATGGCAACATATGTTGATTTATTTTTTGCATTTGGTTACATGAATAGTACCATAAATTCTTTATAATTTTTTAAAATTATCTATAAGGAATACAAGTATAACTCATTTTATTACTCTAAAAAAAGGCAAGATAAATATTTATTTATTTTTTCTTAAAATTAGAAACATTCTTACTTTTTTTAGAGGAATATTTGCAATTGCTCTTTCATATAGTTCTCTGGTTGCATCAATATTACCTTCACTTTCCATCAGACGTAAATAATCAAACCAACTGTCATAATTGTGAGGATTAGCTTTTACTTCCTGAAAAATTAATGAAACAATCTTTTAATTAAATGAGAAATAATTAAGAGGCTTCAGCTGATTAATTGCTTTCAAAATCTCAAAGTAAAATAAAAATGATTGTAGACAAAATGATATTAAAATTTTTTTAATTCTGAATACATCCAATAAGCAGAAATAAAATTCTCATACAAATTACCAAAGATTATCATTTCAATATGCCAGCTCACAGATTTTGTCTCTTCATCAAAATAACAAGTAATTCAGAGGAAAAAATTTTTTTTTTTTGAAAAATGAACTTTTTAAAAAAATATATTAAATATTATTTTAATACTTCATAAACTTAACTCAGTGGCACGACAGCCCATTAGGGCCAAGGCCTAACGTGCCCAACCCAGTATATGCAACCTTGGGCCATGAGGTGCATGAGCAATGTTCCGGTTAGGTGGTCAGTCTGACGTGAACCCCCTAGTGTTAAGTTCCCAAGCAAGCTTGGTACTCATTTGTTGACCCACTGAAGGGATGAAAGGCTGAGTCAACCTTGCCCAGCCCAGGGTCTGAACATGACCTATGGTATGGAAAAGTGCAATGCACTAATTACACAGCCACAAGGCTTCTAATTTTTCATAAACAAGAAAAAATGAAAGTAATGTAATGTACGAATTTTCAGGAATCAGTTTATTACTTTTTTTTCCATTTAACAGAGCCACAGAATAGTTTTTACAATTGGTTATTAAAAGGGCGTTCTCTATTGAGGTTTTTCTAAAATAGGCTAAATTTATATGTACTGAAAATGGTCACTAAGGCATTACAGCATTTGAGAATTTTTTTTCCATATTATCACTGATTAAGATTTGTATGGAAACTTGTAAATTTTAAATTAAACAAATACAATATGTATTTTCAAAATCTCGAAATTTCTTTCATTATAAATTAATGATACCACCTTTTTAAACAAACATTGGTATTAAATTACTTATATGGATTACATTAAATAAAATAATCTAAGAAAAAAGGAAACCTTTCTATTTTTATGAAATGAAAATTTTATCTAAATAAACTTTTAAGGCTTAATTTTACATACAATAATTTAACAATAAAACTTCTTATAATAAAAAATTCATAAAAAACTTTAAAATAGCACTTTAAAAAAATTATTTTATATAATTAAACATTCATAAAACAATACCTCTTCATACTGATATTTCCTTCTATTCACAATCACATTTTCAATTCCAGCTCGGTCACCATATTTCTTTTCATGAATTGTGTAGTTTTTAAACAGTTCTTGAGCATTTTCCTTGGGAATTTTATCTAAAGCATATTTATATATTCCTCTTACACGATCATGCTGCAACACAAAATTCAACAAAACATGAGAAAAACTAAAAATTTTTAAAATCAAAAGTGAAGATAATTGAAATAAGAACATAGTTATACAGATCAAAGAGTATATATTTACATAAAGTACACAAAAACAGATATTATTTTCCTCTAAAAGCAATAAAATGCATATTTACTTATTTTATGCTAACATTTCTGTAAGCTTATAACAAATTAACAAAGAAAATTGTTTTAGAAGAAGGTTTTATTATGATGTATCCTTTTAGAATAAAAAAATGCCAAATTATTCAATAAGTAACAATAGTTCTTGAACTGCAATAGGAAAGAAATGGCAAAGTAAATATTAAAAAGTTAAGTTGAATATTTTTTAATTATATTTTTCAATATTGAAAGTTAGACAATGTAAGGTAATGAATATGACACAATGTAATTAGGTGGATGCACGAGGAGTGTTATAAAATTTGTTCATCGTGAAAGTGTGCATGTCTGTCATGAAACTGGAAGATAACAGTTAAAATACAGAACTATTATAATCTAAGAGAATACTATATATTTATATTTACTATTATTAAAATACTATGCAACATATTATATGATTCAAAATTTAAATTATAATTTTATACGAAAATTAAAGTCAAAATGTTTTTACTTCTTTTTGCCTTTCTTCAAATTTTGCAAAGGCAACAAATAGTTTTTCATCCATAAATTCATCACCAAAGAAATCGACAGCTCTTTCATACACTGATCTTGCTCTTGATATGTAGCCATTAGTTTCTTCAAACTTTGCATACCTCACCCAATTTTTTACATCAGGATGAACCATCACAAGTAATCAAGAATTAAGGATAAATAATTAAGAAAAATCTATAGAATAATATTACTACCAAAGAATAAAAGATCAATCTTATATATGACATTAGCCCACAACTTTAGCACAAGTGTAACAAATACTAACTCTACTCTATTTAAAATAAAATGATTAAATTCAGAAAATATATGTAATCTGTTACTAAAAAAAACTAACCAACTAACACAAATATCTTTAAGTTATAATGCAATAAAGAAATATTGTAAAAAATTTCTAATTTAAATAATCAACAAATTTAGAAACCTTTTAATTTATATTGCATAATAGAAAAAATTAGGTTTACTGAATTTGGCTAGATAAATGTGATTTCAAACATAATTCTTTACACATACATTGCATCAACAGAAAAGTATATAAGGTTTAAAAAACATTTTAACAACATTATGCTAGTTAAGTTTGTTCATTGAGATGATAAATCTAATAACTCTTACTCATACAAAATTCAAATTCTCACTGAACATTAATATATATTTAGAAAGAAACAAAAATTGGTTTTTAACTGTTTTTTCTGCATTTCCTTGATTTTTATTTATGATTAAGAAATAATAAATGTTGTTTCAAAACATTTTAATAGTGGTTATAAAATAAGATTAATTTATTAAAACAATAAAAGAAACAATGAAAAATTTTAATCATAACATATAACATTGTAAGTACATATACTTAAAAATATTTTTTATGAAAGGATATAACGCTCATATATTTGACGAGCACGATCAATTTCTTGATATTTTAATTCAAATTTAATATAAGTCAACCATGCCTGTTCATCAGGCTCCCATTCCATCCATCTTTCGAAAATTTGTCGAGCATGTGTGCTCTTTTGCAACATTTGCTCCATATACACATATTTATACCAAAACTGATTCACACGAGGCAAGATAGTGACAGCTCGGTCAAAAATATTACGAGCATGATTCACTTGACGATGCCTGCAATAAGAAAGAAAGCACATCTAAGAAATGCTAAAAATTAAGATAGAATCAAGAGTAGTTTAAAAATTGAATATTATGTAAATAAATTAATTTCAGACTTAAAATATTTAAACCAATAACTTACTTCATTTCCATCTCAGCATACTTTAGCCATAGGGTAACATTTCTGTGGTCCACAGTAAGAGCTCTTTCATAGACAGAGCGAGCTCTGAAAAATAATTAGTGAAATAATATAAAAAATAATTATAAAATAATAATTAATAATTATATTATTATTTTTTATAATAATTATAAAAAATTAGTGTTATTGTCCTTACACCATATTGTATAGCTTTGAAAATGATAGAATATGTTAAAAGGAAAATAGTTACAAATTAACAATCTTTGCAGAAATAAAAGAAAATTGTTATATACATATATTATATTGTAGATAAATTTCTCCAAATCAAAAATAATTGCCAAATGCCCTCATTGTATGCATTTATTATACTTGTACATGCATGGGAATAGTTTTCCACTATTGGCTGCATATCAAGGCATTTGGCAATGTCTTTTCATTTTGATCAATTGATCAATGGTTTAATATATAAGCACCAAGAAAAAAATTATACATATTACAAAAAGAAGTTCTAATCTCATCTCTCCTAAAAAATCTCTTACATAAAATACAATGAGAGAAATTCAACATTTTTATTTAATGAAATTTACAATCTATCTATGTAGCAGAATTAAATACAAATGTTGAAGGGATTTTATAATAAAATCTTGAAAGTTGGAAAAAAAATCAAAGATTCTTTTCTTTCTTCCACTATTACAATATTTTATAAAATCTTTTCCTTTTAAAATGAATACAGACTACAGTTATGAATGATTAACCAAAAGTAAACTTTTCTAATATTTGAAAAATAAGAAAATAACATTAAAATCTGAAAAGTACTACTTCATAAATCATAATTCATTATGAAGATGCAACAGGGTAGTAGTAAAAAATTTACCTATTAATTTCTTTTTGACTTTCTTCCCATTGAGCATATTTGATCCAATTGCTTATCAAGCCTCTATTTTTACGAATATTATCTTCAAAAGTCTGAAAAAAAAGCATAGATATTATAGAACGTAAGTTAACATTAAATAACAGGCACATAGCCAGTCCTTGTCATATTAGCAAGAATTTGATTACAATCAACTACAGACATTTAAATATCATGCATACTCATATAATTTAAGGTACATGATATAAAAATTTTTACTAAATTACTAAAACTCAAACCTTGTGTCATGATGCAGTACTTTTGAAAATTGAACCAGTAAAATAATATGGGTGTTTATTAGTTATAGGGATCATGGGTTGACAAATGCTTTTTTGAGATGTTGCCAACATGAACACTGCCAATAATATCTGATAAGATACATATTGTTAAAATACAATGAGAGAATTGAGTCTGATGTGTTTTCTACATGTTGCCATGTTTGGCTTCATGGTGCATGCAATCATTAAGCATCACAATTTGAACTAAATTTTAAAATTAATACGTATAGTTTCAATATTGATCAAAAAAATTATTCATCACAACACAATTACTAAAAATAAACTTAAATGATTAAATTTTTCATTCATAAAATTTTATTATTTTTAACTAATGTATAAAGAAAAAATTGAGAGTACTGGGTGATATTTTATTCTTACATTAATAAAACACAGTAAGAATTATGTATGACACTGTCAACTAATTTCATCACATTAAAAAACTGCCAAATGCCATGAAACTATTTCTGTGCATGTTCAAACAAAATTATATTAACTCCTTCGGAACAAACGTCCCATATCCACGCCAGCATGAAACACTGACAGCTCCTGAATGGCTCACATCCGAGCCAGCCTGTTTCTCCCTCCACAGGTCAAATGGCTCATGTACATACCGCGCACCTGGAACACTTTGTAAGCTCAGCTTTTTGGAAATAGATGGTATTCTATGTCCATACGATTTAAGATACATGTAGATCTGACCTTCTACTCGAAATGAGAGAAATATTACTCACACACACCTGTTTTTTGTTTTATAAACATAAGGGGAAGGAAATGTTTTCGAATTAAATGCTTTATGACTGCTCTTGAAATGAACATATGGTTTTTTTTATAGTGAGATGAGAGTTTTATTTTCGCTAAAGCATTTGATTTGGGTTTGCAGTCTAATTTTTAAAGGATAATTAGATCTGGTAGATAAAATTTGTCTTTTTTCCCTTACTTTTTTACAAGGTCGATTATTACAAATACTGACAATAAAATTTTTAAAAACTTGTATTTTAACAGAAAGTGACTGAAGAAAATAAAGTATATTAATACGAAATATATAAACATATGCTGTTTGTACAATATACAGAAAAATATTGAACAACACATTTATATTTCAGTATTTTTATGGATTTAGGCTTAACTACACAAAACTCTCTGGCCTGTGAGTGACACTCACGACAGAAACCTCCAGCCCTCGCGGTACGTACGCATTTGCATCTTTTGTTTCAAAAGGGTTAATGATGAGCATTTGGCGATGTTTTTTTGAGATGCGAATTTGGTGGACGGTATAATGCATATATACAAAATAAACAAATAAATTTTTTCCATGAATTAACCAATGATAATTGAACATTCAATATTTTATTTTTGATTATTTTATTTTGAATTACCTTATTACAAATTTCATTACTGTGAATTGCAATTCAAAGTCAAAATTACATGTACAAATTTTAAGAGTGTAATTTTAGTATTAAAAATTTTATAAAATACTTAGTCAATAATATATTTTTTCCTGATGTAAGGATTCTATCAGGGGCGTAGTTACCATCGTATCAATGATACAGGGCCCCCAACATGTGTAACTACATTCCCACTAACAGGGCTCCCATATCTAAATAAGGCCCCAAAAATTATTTTGAAATAGGGCCCCCCACCCTCAGACCTAGCTACGCCAGTGGATTCTATGCTATAAAATGCTGTAGTAACAGAAATTTAAGAATGATTTGATTTTAAATGCAATTATAATCAATAATATATATAATAGGAACACATTTACATTACAAAAAATTGTGCTTTTAATATGTATATCAATTTCATAAAATATAACAATATATTTTAACTATGCCACAGATTTTATCTCATATGAAATAAAAAAAGTCAATTTATTGTATTATCACACAGTATATGCATCAGTTTATTATACCCAAAAGATAAATACAAAACAGAAAATTACCTTTCGTTTTCGTAATTGGTATTCAGCAAGTTCTTCTGGGTCAGAGATTTTTTGCTTAGGTGGCTGGGATAGAAAAATACAAACTCTTTAAAGCACTTAAAAATAATAATAATAACAAACAATGATAACATTTATTAGTCGGACTTAAGTTTTAAATTAAATAATTATCTTAAAACTAACCAAAATACAAATTCAATTCATATGAAACCTATATTTAAAATTCGTTAAAAATTAAATGAAGAGTTAGTATATTTTTAATACTTAGACCTCCTTTCTAGATAGAAATATTAACTTCTACGTTTTACTACTAAAGCAACTTCACTAAACTAACGTCTAGGAACAGATAAAAAATTCCAAACTAAAAATATTCTTTTAAAATTAAATTTTACATTAGATTAGAAACATAATATTAAACATGGCACAAGAATATTGAATTCACTTACCGGAGGTAATATTTCCAAATCTCTTTCTTTAGCTTCTCTAAGTAATTGTTCAGCAGTAATTTGAATTTCGGCTGGTGTTTTATTTTTTACCTAAAAACAAAGATTTAATTTTTTTAAATAAACAAATGATTAAAAAAATATAAATTGCAATTTTTTATTAAAATATTTAATGGTATATTAATGCATTAGATTATTCAAAATTTAAAAAATAAAGGTTTTTATAAGTATGATAAAATTAACATTTAATCTAATTTCATAAATGTATGAAAAAAACTTAAGTAAAGATTTTTTTTTTATGACAATGATAATTTATTTAACTGCAAGTCTTTTACTGCCTCATAAATTATTTGTTAATTAATTTTAAATTCAACAAAAAACATAGAGCTGTAAATTGATTGTTTGACATCAGTTCTCATGGGAAAATTAAATGCAGAAATTTCTAAAGTTCAATTGTATTACACTTTAATAACTTCAACTGATTTCATTGTAGAATGAATGTGTTAATTAGGTGACCAATTGTCCTCCTATAGAGCGAACAGTCTTTTATAAGTTCTGTCCTTCCTCAAAAGTGTCCACCTTTTCAATATTCTAAAACAACTCCGTTAATCTCTATTCAGAGATGCCAGGCTGAACTGTTAAGTGTCTCTTTGTGAAATTAGACTGAATGAATATTTAAATTCTGATAAATTAGAACAATAAGAAAATCAACATGTTGAAAATAATAAATGATGGATGAAAATAGTTAAATTTTTCAAAAATGAACACATTCTATAAGAAAATTTAATTATTCTTGTGGATTTTGCGTTGTGCTGTTCAAAACAAATGCAGCAGTTGAACGAGTCTTTTCAATTGGTAATTATTTTTGAACAGGAGAGGAATCAAGATTTAATGTTGATACTTTAGCTGAAGCACTAACTGTAAAATTCAATATGAAGGATATTTCTTGCTCCGAAATAATAGAAAATGGTATGTTGACAAAAATCGTTCAATGGAAAAATACTCGTTAAGTAAATAATTAAAAAGAACCTAAAAATTAAAAGAAGATAGTCATGATTAGTGTATTTTTGTTTAAGTTTATTAATTGTTTCATACATTTACGTCGTAATTTTTTTAAAAAAATTTATGTCCTCTTTTTTATAGTAAAAAAAACTGGTCATCTTAATGTTAAGAAACATTTTAACAAGTCCCACAAAGTTATATATATCTTACTTTTGCTACTTTAGGTATTTTTTGCGGCTTTGCTGAAGTGCTCGCCATAATGAGTACTTAAGAAGAGTTTTATTTTATTAAAAATGATTTAGAAAGTCATGAGTTACACTTATTTTATACTTTCCCTCGTTGTATTCTCCAAACGTAAACACATGAAGTTTTAACTTGTCTATTATAGTGTGTTGCCATTTTTTGGTAATCAAATAATTTTATTCATGGTTTTTAATTTTTTTTTTAGATGAAAATCTGATAAAATAATATGGAGTTGACTGCTGGGAAATTTTAAGAGCTACAATTTAATTTTTAAATTTCCCCAAAAATATTTATGTAGCAAAGAATTACTAGTAAGTAATGATATGGTAAATTTTGATAAATGAATATTGGCATCATTTTTAGAATGTATTGGAAAAAGTAGAGGAGTTTACGGAGAGGTATAACACAATAACATAAAGATGGCTGACGAAGATGCTAGTTGGAGTCACAATCCTTGTAAAGGACCTTCAGATCCCAATGAAAAGTTGTTTTTATTTGGTTATTCGTGCAAAATATTTCCAGACGATGAAAAAGC
Source organism: Trichonephila inaurata madagascariensis (assembly GCA_019973955.1). Lineage (NCBI taxonomy): Eukaryota > Metazoa > Arthropoda > Arachnida > Araneae > Nephilidae > Trichonephila > Trichonephila inaurata. Next base: position 90,361 of record BMAV01011510.1, on the reverse strand, counting down.
TGCTTACGTTGATCAAGGGAATCATTTGATTCCTTGGATGGGCGATAAATCTTTAATGATTGACCGGTTAGTAACTGGTGTAGTATTATTGGCTTTAAATTTAGACAATTCCTTCATGAAATTTGCAGTTTTTCTTTAAAATAAAATCTTAATTTGTTTTTTATAATGCCAGTGTTAAGATGAAGTTATTTTAAGTTAAAAGTTACTTTTATGTACCTACAATAAAATGACCATGTTTATTTGTCATGTGATATTTTATGTTGTCTTGATATTTTAGATTCGTAAAATTAATCGATTATATTGATAATATAATACACTTTTTAAAATATATCGTATTTTTTGCTGTATTTAAATATAAATTGTTAATAGTACTTTGTTAAGTACTATTAACAATTTATATTTAAAAAAGGATACACTATTTCAAAACTGTTCCACATATGTAGAATAAGAAAAAATAAGTGTTACAGAAGAAGAAAGAATTTAAATATTGAATTTTATGGATTATAAATAAACTGATTTTTCAAAAATTTAAAGTGAGAATTTTTTTAGGAGTAAGATTAAGTAAAGCTGTAGTATTAGAATTTTTTGCTTGATGGTGAAAAAAGCAATGTGTTGTATTTTAAGGGGCCTTCATATACAACAAATATACAAGAGCCTGAGCTGGAGCACATTTTTAGACAGAAAAAAAAAAAGAGTCTCAAACTTTCATGAAAATTTGCAGCATTATAATTCATACCTCTGTTTACATTATGGCATTTTTAGAATTTCAAAATATGCTATAGATAATCAGTTTTTCCTTTTAATTTGTGAAAGAAAAGCTTATTTAACATTACAGTTTTGGAAAAAAAATGCAAAATATATTTTATACCAGAAAAAAAGGGTCACCTCAGGTAAAAATGAGTAATATAAAATATACTGTTCTCTATGGGATAGCAAGTACAGAATATAACATTAATGCAGAGTACCTTTATATCTGAGAAAATGTTCCAAATTAAGGTTCTAACATTAAATGAAACAAAAACTGTAACAACATTATGAGAAAGAATTAATTGTAATATTTTAAATAGGTATGATGTACGTGGCTATCTTCATGACCTGAAACAATACGAACCTAAACCTGACGAATATGAAGATCCTTTTGATGAAGAAGAGAAGTTATGTAATGAAGAACGGTATAGATCTTTAAGATCTGATATGTCTGAAGAGCAGTTATATCAAGGTATATACTTGTTAAATATGATTGGTATTTGTACCTCTTTTTGTATTTAATTATGACCCCTAATATAGAATAATCTTAAAATTTTTTTTATGCAAATGTTTATTGACTAAAATGTATTGTTACCGTTTGTCACCTGGGAAAAAAATATTTTAAAAGTATTTGTATCTGGGGGGAAAACTTTAAATTGTTTTAATATTATCATGTTAAAGTGTATTTCAAATATGTATCAGTATAATTTTTTATTTAATCTATTTGCAATAATTTTTCTCAGTTTTTTTTTCACACAGAAGTAATATTTGCGTCTCCTTGAAAGGAATCAGCCTTGACTGGTGTAGATTCGGCAACCAGCCATTGAAGCCTGATTTTACAGATTCACTGGTCTTCCCAACTTTGGGAGAAATATTGTATCTAATCTCTGGGAATTCAGCTCTTACATGTAATATATTATTTCACTGAAAGATATATATCTGTGCAGTTAAACTTTATTTAAAAAAATATTTACAAATGTTAAGATTTTTAAACCAGGGGTCTTCAATTAGCCTATTATTAATTAATATGTTATTAATTTTAGCCACTGTATTATTATTTTTTTTTTATAAAATTGCATAAAGGATGTACATACTTAAAAAGATTAAAATGAGGAGTATTTTATTTCAGTTCATAAAGTGCATGCAAGATAACTGTCCAATTTTTCTTTAAATGTAAATGAATATTTTATAAATTCGATACACATACATTGTGTCATATAATTTGCAAAACTTTTATTTTTGAATATCAGAATAAAAAATAATTTATTTTCAGCTTATGATAGCTGTAAAGATTCTTATTTTAAAGCAGCTTTTGCTACATAAATTTTTAAACCTTTTTATGCAATATATAAATTTCAAAGTTTAGATGTGAAATTTTTTCCAACCTTCTCGCTTTTCATATTTCTCTAAATATTGAAGACCTCTGATATTTTGAATAATATATACAGTCAAATTCAGTTAAAATTATGTTATAATGTTTAAATGCCTATTAGATGAATTTAAAATTCATCTTCCCTTATTTCTTTTTGTAATGCCTTATCTGTTCCATATTCTTTTCCTGAAGCACCTGTATTTAATCAAAATCTATCTGTGATAATACAGTTTAAACCTACAGAGTTCATGTTAGATGTGACATCTAATCCAATTTATGATTTATAATTTGGGTAATCTTATTTTTTCGAGTGAATTTTTTCATATTTGCATATGGTATTACTTGTGTGAATGTTCTTGGAACAAACAGATTATGGGAAAATTTTTAATATGGTCTTTTATCAATTGATTTATCATTATCTTTCCTGTTTTGGTTATGGTAATATCTATTTTTCTATTACATTGCTATTGAATAGTTTTGTATTGAGTTTTGAAAGCAAGTTGCAATTGAAAGAAATATTGAGTTGTCATTCATCAAAATGACATCCTTACAGTGGCATACATGAGTGGAGTTTGAGGGTTCAAGCCTCTTCCTTAGACCCAACAGATTTTTAATTTTTACCATAAAGATTATATCTAAGTACCTTTGTTTACATTTAAAAAAATGTAGCCCCTTCTATAAAAGTAGTCTTGTGTACATTACTGCATCCTTATATATGATAAAACACATTTTGGTGATATGCTATACACCCAGCATTATGTTTTGTTTTCTTTTGCAAATTATGCTATTCTTGTATAATTTTGTATCAATAATTGTATTTAGATGTATTTTGTTATTTAAATTTCATTTCTGAATTTTGAAATATGAATGGTGAATAATTTTTGCATTTGACAATGTTTTAATTAATTTTTCAAAATTTGAATGTAAATATGAATTTTTCTTTTCATTTTCATACAATTTCATTCCAAATTTATTTTTCTTTGAAGGCTTCATATTAGTATAGGTATATCTTGGATAAAACATTTTCTTGTTTGGTTAGGAATAATCACTGCATTTATTATCTGCTACATAGATTTGGTTGCATACCAATTTCCATGTATGATCTATATTTAAATTAATTATGAAAGGTTAATGAGTACTCTCTTTTGTATTAACTGTATGCCATTGTTGACTTTTGGTGATTTTCTAGAAATTTTTTGTTTTGGGCTGGAAGATGTTTATCAATTTTCCTCGGGGAAGCATCAAATAAATTTTTTTTTCATTTCCAACCTGTTCTTCCCCTAGTTAAAAAAAAAGTTGCCATCATTGTGAAATCTTTTGCAATTAATTGCTGGTATGCAGTTAATATGAAAGTACTGATAAGGTTATATTCTTTTAGTTTATTTATCGTTTTACTTGTTAGAAATAATTTTAACTGAATATAATGCATTGTTTTGTGATGAGTAATAATTTTAAAATTATGGGCAGAGGTCTCTTAAGATTAATCTAAATAAAAAAAACAACTTTTTTTGTGTTGTATATTTTTTTTAATCCTTGCAAATTGGGGTAAAATTTTATAATTATTTAATTGAATCATTAAAATTTTCAAGTATATTTTGCTGTTCTACAAAATGTATAAGTGCTCTCAACAAGTACATTGACTCTGTTCGTTAGCTAATGTTACGAAAAAAGGTATCTGTTGATATATGAGGGGTGTTCAAATGAGAAACTGATTCAAGGTGTGTATCCATGAGATGCATAGATAGAAACAACATTTAATGAGGGAAATGCATATAAAGTTTGTCAAAAGAAATCACATATGATGTTTAGGCAGGCATCCCATTGCTTAGGAAGGTTACGAATTATGTCTGCCACGAACAATTTTGGTTGATATGGGAACCAGTTCAGAACTGCAGCCTTTACATCATTGTCAGAGTATCCAAAGATGTGATAGTTGCAAGGTGACTAATCTGGACTGTAAGCTGGATATTCCAAATGACACCTGATGACATCATACCTGGACGTTTGTTTTTGATAGTTTTATGCAGCATATATCAAGTGTTTGGATGTACCATTGGACATTGATAAAGACACGCAGCCCCTTAAACTTCAGTAATAGGGGACCCTATGTGTAAAAAAAAATGCTGTCAACATTACTTTTCCGGCTGACTGCTGAGCTTTAAATTTTTTGAGCCTAGGGGAGTTGGGATATTTCCATTGCTTGTTGACAGACTTCCTTTCTGGTTGGAAGAGGTGACATTAGGCTTCATCCTCTGCCACTGTGTGTTTCAGAAAGTTGTCATCGTCATCCCCACAACACAGCAAATGCTGTAAACTCAAGCCCATTCACTGTTTCTTGTGGTGTTCAGAAAGCATACAGGGTACCCATTGGCAACAAACCCCCTAGGGCATCGTAGAAGTAGAGGGTACTGGAGGGCTGCGCCTTTTTAAAGTGATTACATTCATTAGTTCTCTTTATATCTTGGAAAAGGTTTAAATTGTATTATAAAAATCAATAAATAAACTATCATAGGGGCAATTTTATTCAGTTTATTTATTGGGCTAATTTCTATCTATAGCTGTAAGCACATTTAATTTTGAATCAGTTTGTGATGAATGTGCCCTATTCCAGTGCCAGTTTATCCATTGGGCGCTTGTGGTGGGTGACCAGGGCCCGAATAAACTGCACTTAATCAGTTTTCTGGTAATAAATTTCAATCCGGTAGTGCCTGGGGGAGGCCTGTAGATCTTCTGCACCCAGGACCTGAAATGAACTTAAATCACCATTGCCCTACTACACTTTTCTACAATTTGTTTTTGAAATTGGGAGTGAGACTGCTTGTTGAAATTCTCATCACAACCTGTAAGTTGTTAGCCAACTTCTTCATGCAAGAAAAACTTTGCTCACAAATACATGTTGACCCAAATATAGAGAACATTTTTTGTCTGTTTTCAGAATGTGTCAGTGACAAAAAAAAACTTTTTGGGGGCTGCTATTTGCACACCCCTGGTGTAGGAAATTATTTCATTGTCCATAGGGACACTGAAAAAGTAGATTAACCACAGAATCTGAGGCTGTAAAAATTTTTGCAAGAAACACAAGTATTATTAGTAAAAGCAAATAAAAGGTAGCCTATATTAGAAGGGTCAAAGGATGGTTGTCTTGTCTCTTCCTTTAAATTTTCAGTACATCATTCAAGGTTTAGCCTTATTTGTCATGGAGTATGGATACAGAAGATCACACAAGTGTGCATTGTTCATGGAAAGGTGATCTTCCAGAGTGGTAAGATCTATGTTAAATTTGTTTCTGTATATAATTATGTTTTCATTGTATAGCCAAAGTTAATAAAAAAGTAAACTGGAGTTCAAGAAATCAAGGTATTAGTACTGTCAAATATCAAGGTAATTTTTTAAAAAAAAAATAATGTTGAGTATTAATTATAGCTGTATTTATCATTGCTTATATTGTTATTTCCATTTTTTTGTGGGAAAAAAAATCGTATTTTATTGAATCTCACGTATTTTAACTGAGTTTGATTGTAATATGTATATTTGTGATTTTTGGTGTTATTTGATGTTTTGTTTATTTCTATTGAGTTTTTTTTTATTAGTTACAGTAGGAATAAATGTGAAGTTGAAAAATTGATTTGCATTTGTGTTTGATCTTTTTTACTGTCCCACATTTCTTTGGTAAAAATTGAATTTCTTTTATCCTTTAGCATTGGTTTTGTAAGTTTATATTCTATTTAGTTGGGATGTTATTTTTTTAAAGAAATGAATCATAGATTATATATTAAATCAGATCCTTGTAGACAATTATATTTTTATTGCAATTCCGTTATTCTTTATTTGTGTACTTCTTTGAAGTTTTTAACATTAATTGTCACAAAGTCTTATATAAATTTACTGAATTTTTTATTTTAAATCTGATTTCTAATGAATTATTCAAATGTTATTTAGATGTTCTTTAGTTTTTATTTTGTTCTTTTAGTACTGTTGATAGATATTTAAAATAACTTGAATCATATTTGAGTAACAAATGTTTTAGAATCTTTTTTCTTATAATGTTGAGATATTCATCATTATAAAAAGTTTTATTACAAATTTTGAATTTAAAATTGTATTATCAGTTTTAAAATATTTCTCACCTTAAAAAAAGTAAACTGTTATTAAGACTGTTTCTAATACTAAATTTTAAATGCTGAATATGTTTATGATTAAAATGTCTATGAAGCTTTTTATTTTATCAATTTTCAGTGATTATTTTCCCCTTCCCTTTTTTTTGAAAAATCATAGTTAAAATCAAAGTTTAAAAAATCATAATTTTTTTTTATTTTAAAATATTGACAGTGATAAATTTTTAAATAGTAACAATTCAACTATAGTTAATGTTTGTCAATTAGTTAATCAAATGTTAACTTTTTTTTTATAAACTCAATTGGTAAATTTTGTTTCTAATAACCTAATCTTCCTGTAAAAAATTGTTGTAGATTTTTTTGAAGAAAAATTGTATTTATGTATTTTTCTCATCTATTCATTTCTGTAAAGTTTTTATTGAATATTTACTTACTTTTGGCTTTATAATATAAATAACTAAACAAATTAAATGATATTAATATTTGAATGATATATTTTTATACTGTTTGGAATTTGTTTTTCTCTTAATGTAATTTATTAAAAACAAGTGTAATGGTGTCTTATGCGCTATATAATCTTTGCAGAGGAAGAGTTGAAAAGGCTGCGGGCTGCTCTCGCAAATGACGGGGCATATCATGAAATAGGATTTACATATGACAATGAACAATATGTTGAACCTGAAGCTTCGAAAGGTAAATTCTCCTTTATGTATTCTGATATTTTCATTTGTTTTTTGCTGATATTTTCATTATATAATAAATCATATTTTGCTTCTTTTTAGCAGTTCTTAAATTGCCTCTGCTTCAACCATATCAATTTTTTTAGAGACATCTTTCTTTTGGTTTTGGCCTTGATTTCATTATATTTGCATATTTTCATTTTTATCTAATAGTTATAGTTTACCATAATATTTTATAATTGATTTTGATTAGTGGCTTACTTAAATTGAATTTTATGTAGAAAAAATATTTCTTTTTTTTTGTCGGAAAAATAAATTTTTATTAAAAATTATTATTTTTATGGAATCAAATTCTTTATATTTTGTGCAAACTTTTTGGCTTGTACATCAATTTTTTACAATTAGATAGTGTATATATGTAAAAACTTCTTACCCTACTGCAAATTACTATATTGCTGGAGTAAAATTCTCTGTGTAGGGATTGTAATTAAAAAAAAAAAAAAAAATAGATCTGAGGTTTTTAGTATCTCAAAGAATTTCTGTGTGATACACAATTGAATATTTAATATCTGAAATAAATCTTTTAGTAAGCTATATTTTTTTTGAATTTTATGTGCATATTTTTAAAATTCAGAATGTTTTTTTTGTTTAATGTATTAAAAATTAAATTAAAATATGAAATATGTCAAAGATGAATTAACATTTTCATGATTATTTTTGTGTGTGTGAGCTAGTTTAAAATGTTGAAGCAGAATGTTAGGGGAAAGTTTAATTGTTTTTTAAAATTTCACTATACATTTTTACTGTCTTTGCATGATTTTATTTAGTTATTTTACCAACACTACACCGTAAATTAATTTAAGAAAGTATTCATTTTGTTGCCTGTTATCTGTTTTGATTTCTGTTTTGGCCAGTATTATTTCAATTACTTGATTTCACCTGGAGTTGTCGAATTAGGGAAAATAATTCATTAAATAAATAAGGTAAGGATTTGTTTTTTTCTTCATATCATATGTATATGTATTTTAAATTGCAAGTTATAGATTATTTTATCAAGAACTAGTAGGATCACAAATGGCATTTTCATAGCCTTTGCTGGAAGCTGAGAATGTTATCCAGTTGCAAAAATTGAGAGTATTGTCAATTAAAATAAATGCACTTTAAAATATTATTGTATGGAAGATATTAGAGGTAAGCAAGAAAAATTATGAATGATTAATGCATTTGTTGTATTAGGCTTGTAATAAGAATTACTTCAATTTTTCTTGATAAATTTAATTTTAATGGAAAAACCACCATTAATATCTTAAATGACTTACTGTAAAATCTGGCATATAACATGTACTTTTAATTTAAAAAAATAAGATCAAAATTTAGGGGGTTTGTCCAAGCATAAAAATAATTTCAAAAAAAAATAGAGAGAAAATAGTTGACTTTTAATTGGTTTGGAATAGTGTTTATTGAAAAGAATTAACTTTCCCAATGAACTTAAAAGATTGTAGCTCTAAAAGTATACTATTTTTTTAAAATCCTGGGGTAATACCTCAAATAAACGACTTCAAAGCATAATAGCATCATACATTTACATTTCAGGCTCCTTCATTAAAAGAGAGTGTTTATTATATGGCGAATATACCTAAAAATTAAAGAATGCAGTTCGAAAGTATAAATTCACATTATATACTAGTACGCGTTATATGCTGAATTTTATGGTGTATAACTTTAACTACAGATTCACTTTTATCATTGTAACTTTCCTGAATTTCTTTTTGTTTTCAAAACATTTGCTAACTATAGTTAATTAACATAAAAATATGATATATAAAATTAAGCAATCATATTTATCAAAGTCATATTTATCATTTTAAAATTTTTTACTTTTGTATTGCTGAAATGATGTAGAGTCAATTATAAGCTATACATACATGTAATTTTATTTTGTTTTGTAATTATCAATAAAATGTAATTGTGTATGCTTTATGTTTTAAGTTTTTAACTTTTTGGAATGCAGACTTCAGAAATTGCTTTATTAGGATTAATAATTAGGAAATGAATTCTTTGAATTAGATTATTTTTGGCTCTTCATATTTAAACCATGCATGCTTTGTGAAAAAAGTATATATCTTGTTGAAGTGTTTCTATTTCAAAGTCGATATAAAAAGGGTTTATTTTTTTACTTATAGATTTTTTCCTAAAGAGAATGAATGACTTTGACCCACCAGTTGGGAACACATCTGCTCTTTGAAGAAAACCAATATTGTTTTCTGTGTACATCTAAATCTAAATGGAAAAAGTGTTTTCAAAAGACATAAATATTTTATATTTTTGATTTTCTAGTTGATGAACCTGAAGATGAATTGTATCAAGTTCCTGAGGGACTGACAGTGCCTAAAGGAATGGAAGTGGTAAGTTAATTTCATTTTATTTACTATTTTAATTTTTTTAAATGTTCATCCAATGAACAGTAATTCTAATAAAAGCAATAAAAATGATTTTATTAATATATATAATAGATAATTTTGAAAGTTAAAAAAAAGTAAAAGTGGAAATCATGAAGAACAACACGGTAACAGAATTTATCCACAATGTAAAAAAATTATGTGTAAAAACTTTTCCTCATGAGGAAATTTTTGAATATTCATTAAAAATTAAAATGCATTATGAATATAATTAAAATTTGAATTTATTTGAAGAATTTTTCAGTGCTCCCACTTTATTAAAATTTTAATTTTACCCTTCAGATATTTTTATTAGAAAAATTGTTTTTTACCTTTTTATTATGCTGTATAAAACCTTTAAAATTAACATTTTAAGTATTTTATTTTCTATTATTTAATAAATATATTTCTTTCTCTCACTACATTTCTCTTATATAAAATATTTTCAGAGAAAATCGGTTTCATATTTGATTCTGCATTTAATCTAAATGATTTAAAATACATAATATTGTATATTTATGCTTCAGTTGCTGAGTTAAACTGAATAGTTTTATTTAATCAGTAATACAAAGAAAACAGATTCCATAATTTGTTGCATCATCATTTTGGAAAAAGAAGTAAACATTAAAACCATTGCTTCTCCCCTTCATATTCATTAGTAGTTAAATTTTTAAAACATTTGAACACAAAACTAAAGGAATGGTAAAATTTTTTAGAATTTTAACAAAAATTAAGTGAAAAATTGATTACAAAATTCTATTTTACAAGCATGAAAGAAGGTGTTAAATAAATGTATAATCCATAAAAAATTTTTTTTCTCTCCATCATTCAATTTTTTTTATCCTACTGTATTTATTTCTTCTCTTTTTAATATAGCCATACAATATGAAAATTCACACAATTATTGAAAAGACGGCAGAATTTGTGAGTGAGCAAGGTGGCCAAATGGAAATTATTATCAAAATGAAGCAGCAGGCTAACCCTCAATTTGCATTCATGCATCTGGATAATCCTTTGTATCCTTACTATAAACATCTTGTGAAAGTTATCAAGGCTGGCACATACAAACCGCCTCCAAGAAGAAAAAGTAAAAAAAGATATTTTTTGTTGTTATTATTGTCAATAATTAACTTGTGTTTGTACCCTTTGTATGATTAATAGCTTCTTTAAATATTTTCATTTTCAATTGTAATTATAAATAGTTGAACAAAATTTTGCAAAAAAATATCTTACATGACATTTATTTTTTAATTATTATAATCATTAAATTTGTTTAAAACTAATGAAGAGGGACACTTTAATAAGAAAAATTTATAAAATTAATGTGAAAGAATTTATTTTAAATAAGTCATAATTTGTGATTTTAAGGGGGACACAGTACAGTACAAAAATTGGTCAAAAAAGCTAAAATTATTTTTTTGATATAATTTTCTGTAATCTCACAGAATTTGAAAGTTCTAAGTTAAGAAAAGCCAGAGTTATAACTTGTATGCCCTTTTTTTATTTACTTCCCAATAAAAAACAACAACTTAAAACTGATTTATTTCAGAAAGAAAAATAATAAATTTATCTTCATTTAAAATGCTAAATGAAGATGTTAATGCTTTTTTTTGTGTCAAAGGCTTTGATATTTTTCTTCTTGTTGCTTAGTACTCATTACAAAAGTTGGGATGCATATTTGAATCAAAGTGCAAAATTTAATTTTTAAAAGTAGTTGAATCCAGAATTTATAAATTTTTCAAGAAATTTTCAATAAGCATTCACAAATAAAAGTATTTTACAAACATCAGTCATGTTAACGGAAAACCTATACTATCTTTTGTTATACATAACTTGATGCACTTGTAAATCAAATTTCATGTGTTTAGTTCCCTAATTGTTGGGGGAGTTGCATTTTAAAATCCCTTAATAAATTTTTCTGTAAAAGATTTAATGGCTACCTTTTAGTAGTATTTGGGGCACAAAAACTTTTTATGTAATACATGTAAGTAGATTTAAAAAAAAAAAACTATTAAATCAAAGATTTTTTTTGTAAATTATAGTCCTAAATGAAGAATAATTGATTTCTTGCTTATTAATTTAAAGTGAAAACATTCAGATTTACCTAATCTGATTTAAATATTTTAGAAAAATTAACTCATGTTTTTTAAAACATTTTCCTTCATTACTTTATGATCAAGTATCTGAGCTGTTGTTCTTCATTTCAGTAATTTGATTCTGTTAAATTTTGAAGTCATTTCAATTTACCTCTTTAGACATTCTAATGTCTTATTATTTCCTTTATAAATATTATTTAATTTTCCAAATTGTATTTTATTTTTAAATTGTTCTTTTTCTCATCTCCTTTTAATTTCTACGCCATCCTAAAATTATTACGTTGGAACTAAAAAAATTTCTTTAAATAAAAAAGCTGACTTGGATGTTTGCCCTGACCTTGGTATGTAACAAAAATGAAAATTTAATTTGGAATTTATTTATTGCTGAAAAAAGTCATATATTTTTTTTAAACTCAGTAAATGATTTTTATTTTTTTGAAAATTTAAGAACATTTTTAAGAATTAATTCAGTTACAATTAATTGTCTTTTAAGCATGTTTTCAAACTTATAGGTTCATATTAATTGTGTTATTTAAATTTGTCAAAATTATTTATCTATTTTACCATAAAAGAATGGGAGAGGAAATGCATGATTCCCATTTAATTTCTGTGCATGATAAATAAAATGGATTTTCAAGTAGAAAATTTAATATATGAAGATGCAAAATTGATACAAATTTTTCTATCTATCCCATTTTTCTTTAATTCTATTTTGTATAAACATTTTTGTTTTACTGTTTATTTTGCTTTAATGCATGTATTAGTTTTCATTAATTTATTTTCTCTGAGCCACCTTGACATGATTAGCTGTTCCTTGATTGAGGGGATATTAAAAACATTCATTCTCCTTAATACTTGAGCTCACTACTCTACTGCAGCTGTATTGATGTATGGGTCTTCTGTTTTATTGTGCATTGATCTCCCATTAAAACAAATTAATAAGTGCCTTATCTCCTAGTTTACTGAACCCATGATTGATTGACACAGAACTCGCAACACTCAATAAAATTCTCCAGCATGCTTTTCACCTTTCTGTTTGAATTTAATTTTATCATAATATAGTTCTATTTCAACATCATTCTTTTAAATTCTGAGCATTTACCACCTTCAGGTTTTTATAAGTTAAATTTCTGATGGAAGATTCTTTTGGGAACCATACCATGCTGTTCGAATAAATTGGGGCAAGTGGGAAAAAAGCGATTTTTTTCGAGAACCTTAACTTTTAATTATTACATACCTTAAGTAGACTTTAAAATCTCAATATTTATGCGAAGTATGTCGTTCTTATCAGAAATGACCTTTTTAACATGTCTTGGCATTGACTCCATCAGTGCAGTACACTTATTCTTGATTTCATAATTGTGGAACCACACTTGTATAACACTTTTTATTATTTGTTCTGTTTTCGTACAATTCATCTTCACTAAACGATTCTTGAGAATATACTATAAATTCTTAATAGGATTAAGGTCAGGTGTGTATATTACCAGGTCAATAAAGCAATTTTATTTTATTTTCCCACCTAAAATTGGAATAATTTCAAAGTGGGACAAGAGGCCATGTTGAAATGTTCCATCAAATGTTTTCATGAATGGAACAATCTACAGCATAATATTTCTACATGTTTGACAGAATTCATTGAGCCTTTAGGAAGAACTAAGCTTCCAGTGCCAACCCCAAAGCATCTGTTTAGTAGGGTGTTTTACAGTCTATTGGATGTTATATGGTAGCAGAGTTTCACCACCAATTCTTCTAACTTCATTTGATCTGTATCCTTGCACAAATAAATATGCTTCATCACTGAAAATCACCTTCTTCCTGTTGTTAACAGTTCATGATCAGTATTTTTGGCCCATGCTAAACGTTTTTTCATCATTTTCTGAATTTGAAATTGTTTTTAATCAATCTTGTTGCCTTACTGCCTATTTCCAAAAATCATTTCTGTACAGTTGAGGTACTCATTTCTACACTATAATTCAATAAATCCACCAAAGATCTGTGATTGCTTTTTTCAGTTTATTTTTCCATTTCTTATGAGAATTTTATCAGTTTGAGTAGTTTTCTGTTTGCACCCACATTTTCTCACTTTCCTTTTTGAAGATGCTGAAATGTTCTTAAAATTCTGGAAACACTTGATTTGTCCACACCAACTGCAGTATCTATATCTCTCACAGTCATAGAAGTTATTCATTTAGAACAATTATTTTAGAACATTTTCTTGGAGTGATATTCATCTTTTAACAAGCAAAAGTAATTCATGTTACACGGAATGCATAATTATGATCTCTAGCTGCCACACTGTAACTCTCACAACTGAGCTATCGATACACTAAAACCAGTCAAATAAGTAAGTTATAGTCAATGTTGATCCTTCACACTATCTGGAGACAAATATAATTGATTTGAGGTAGTTTGAGTAATCAATGGTAATCCCATACTAGCTTAGACAAGAAAAAGAGGTTTGTCCAAGTAATTTGAACACTATAGTATGTTCACAAAAAATTCAACACTTTTATCAATGCATGCATTTTTTGTTAGTATATTTTTGAAAAATAAATATTTTTTATTTTATGTTTTTCAATTTTTTTTCTCCCAATCTCCTTTAAAAAATAAAAAAAATAAGACAGATTGATTGATAATACTTAATTTATGTATTTAAATAAATCTGTTATTTTGTTTTGGATTGTAAGGAGATTAAATTAAAAGTTGTCCTAGTAATTTAATTTGTTTACCATTTAGATTTTTGATCAAAATTAGTATAATTAATGTAAGAATGAAAATAAAACAATTCTGTGTCTACCATGGAAAAAATTTAATAATGAATAATCATGAAAAAATTAATTTATCAACCTCTGTTTTCAGTTAGTCGTAGTGAAGATGAAGATGAGGATGGGCATTATTTACATCCTAGCTTAATGTCTGGAAAGCAGGAGGCTGTACCTAAGGTAAGAATCAGTTCAGAAATCATCTTAAAAATAGAAAACTTTTTAAAAATAAGTTATTTAGTTCTGTTAGATGTTACAGTAATTTTGTTTATAAAAATTATTCTCAAATATTAATGTTTTAGAATATCAATATATGCATTTGTATACTTTATTTTTTTTAGTTCACAGTTCCTAATCTAAATTTCCGTCGCAGCCATGATGATAGTTACTCAGTATTAGTTAGAAACTTACAGAAACAGCATGAAACCTCTTCTCCATTACAAGACTCTCAACATAACTCACATGAAGGTATGAATTAAGATTCTATTGTTGTGAATCTTTATATAATGCACTTTAAATATAGGAAGTACTCATTTAGTGAAGATATAAAAGAGTATGCAATTCATATTTGTAATAATCATTCATAACTGTTTTAGCAAACTCTTTTAACTTCTATTGTATTTTTTTAAATAGTTTTTAAAGCATTCTGAATTTTAAAAAGTTTCAAGAAGCTTTCTATTTCATATGTTTAAAAGGAGAGATGCTGGAAAAAAAAATGTAAAAATGGAGCAAAGCAGAGGGCTTTAATGTAATTAGTTTAGTTTAATAGAACAGTTAATTTTAGAATAATTAATTTGATGTAATTATTTTTATTGCAATGAAACTTGCAAATTCTGCTGTATTTTATCTAAATGTCTGATAAATTTTACAATATGTTTGTTGACTGGTGACATACAATTTATAACAAAAAAATAGTAAACAATTGCATAAGAGTCAAAAAGTTTCTAGAACTGATGTATTACATACAGTAGAGCAGCTGTTCTCAAACTTTTGATTGATGCCAGCCCTTCCCCTTTTTGTATTAGTCTAATATCACTACCCCCAAGATTTTGAACACTCTTCCTTGATTCCTAACACATGGCTGATTGATTTAAAGGTTCCTCAATAATCCTATAAGACTACCTCTGCTACTTATACATTTCTTTTTAACCCTTTTTTTTCCTCTTAGAAAAAAGTAACCAGTGTATTTGCAAACAATGAAAAAACAGAATTAATATTCTTGATCAAAATATGTTCTAGTAGAGTTCTCCATTGAAGCAAATTTTATGATCTTATGTAGGATGGCTCATATTTAAATTTTTCCTTGAGGGCTTCTAGAGTATCTAAAAGAGGGAAATTTTTTAATCATTAAGTGGAGACCTTTGTGGACACCATAAAAAGTGCTGAAGACTCTCCGAGGTCTACTGACCTCAGTTTAAGTACCATTGCAATAGTCATGTATATGTTTTTCATTAAATGCAATAATTATATGTAAAACAGATGGAATGATAGTTCTTAGTATGAAATTTTTACAAGTTATTGAAGGAAAAAGTGTTGAAAAATTTAAATTTGACTTTGTTAATCAGAACAACTGGATTATAAATTCAGGAGACACTGCATTCTTGAAATTCCTGCATTGTGTATCTTTCAAAATTTAACATTTTATTGATTTTAAATGATTATAATTCCTTGTAGGTTCTGACATTAGTTCCCCAGCTAGTGATGATGACAACAACGAGCTTAAAAAAGACACAATTACTTCAGAGCCATATATTCTTCCTCCCCCTCCTGATGTTCAATCTATTGTTGACAAAATGGCAGAATATTTTGCCAAGAATGGAGAAGACTTTGAAATAATTGTGAAAAGTAAAAGTGAGTTTAAAAAAATCATCAATTTTATTCAATCATACAGTTTTTTTTTTGCATACTGTGTTGTTTATTGTTCGAACTTTCATTTAATGAATACTTTTTAAAAGGGTTCCTAAAAAAATTAGTGACATTTGGAATTTTTTTCATTATTTTTAATGTATTGAATGTTAAATTTTTAAAAGTTTTGAATATTAATAAATTTCTAAATCTTCTGGTGTAGGTGAAATTTTTTCTTTTAATTGTATGGTCCAAAAAGTTTAAAAAGTATTGTACCTCATAAGTCGTTTTATCAAACTGTTAGCAAGCAGTAAAAGTAGGACAAAAATGGTAAAGGTTTAAAATAGACATTGATTTATTTGAAAGTTGAGTTTGCGGTACTTATAAATCATGCCAACTTTCGAGATAACTTGCCCAATAGGCAAGCCGATTTTGCTTTTTGTTTCATATTTCTTGTGCTTGCTCCCATTCTAAATCTAACCATTTGTTAAAACAGCAAGCTTGAGTACCAAAATTAGAATCTGGGATTTAACGAATTCTTAGGTAATAAAACTAATATAATAACTACTATTATATTATTATTACTTTAATTGTATGATAATATAAAATTCATTATAAAAAAAAAAAAAATAGTTATTTTTTTCCCTTTTGTCGGTTATTTGTTTAGAATTGCTTATTATTTTTTGACTATGTACTCCATATTCCCGTCAGTTTGTACAGTTTTATTCAGCTTTACCAATGAGGTTGTGATAGTACATAAGTACTGTCAAGGTTGCTGATATGGTTGCACTAGTACACAAGTGTTGAGTTTGTATTTCAGGAATAATCTTGTAATTAGTTGATTGGATGTAATGAAATAATAGTAATAAGTAATATTTTAATGATGTACTGGATATAATGACCTTTGAATGATAGAGGAAACTTGTAATGTATTAATTTTGTTGCAGGACTTGCTAATTAAACTATTAACAGTTTAAGGAGGAATAATATTTATGTAATTAATAAAAATAAAATTCCTATTGAAATATATTACTAAATGTAAAGACTCTTTTTGGATTGACTTAGCATCAAGAGTTTACATTAAAATAGAATTTAAGTACAAATTTTTAGAAATTGTTCAACATTAAATATTTGCATCTATATTTATAAGGCTGCACTTTGTTTTATGATTTAGACAATAAATTCACAAAAAAATTTGTTTATACGTTTATTACTTTGTTTCATGAAAATATCTGAATAGTAAGAGCTAATATTATAAAATTACTTCATTTTGTCTAGAAAACCCCTTCATAATTTCAGGGAAACCTTTTTTTTTAAAGATAAAAATGCCATCAAATATAAATGTTTTAAAGTTATATTTAATATTTATTTTCAGAGGATACACGTTTTGATTTCTTGCACTCCTGGCATGAATATTACAATTACTACATCTATAAAAGAAATGTTGCGAAAGCTAAAATGCAAGATAACAATGCCTTAAAAGCAGAAAGTACTGTGAATTATACAATCCCTGAGAATTATGCAATCCCTGAGAATTATGCAATCCCTGAGAATATTTATTATGATCTGCAGAAACCTATAGTACATGAGAGTGGACCTGTGTTCTATTCCAATATACAACCATCAGATCAACCTCAGGGGCAGAATGAAGAAATCTATGTTCCTACTGTTTCTACAGTGCCTGTTGTACAAACTAATGACTCTTTGCTTTTTCAAAATTCACATATTGATACTCTGCTTTCTCAAGATTCACAAGAGGCAATTCCTCAACCACAATCAGCACCTGTAGAAGTGTCAAAAGAAGATACTTTTGATTCTACTGAGTTCTTAAATTCACCAAGAGATGAGAAAATGTCAAATGAATCCAAAACTAAGCCAGCAAAAGTTTTGAAAGGTAAGCCTTGTCTTATCCTTGCATCTTTTTTTCCCAAATGTATTTGTCCAATTATCGTAATATTTTTAAAAAAAATCTGTTTTGTGTCTTGTATTTTTCTGAAGCCGTTGGTATAGTTAAAATTTAATTAGTGTGTGTGTGTGGGGGAAAGCATCAAATTGTTACTTGTTGATAAAATAAGTTGTAAATTTCAAAACTATTGATCAATTGGTCAAAATGAAAAGACATTGCCAAATGCCGTGATATTCAGCCAATAGTAGAGAACTATTCCCATGCATTAATGTAAAATTTCAAATGCTCTAGTTCAGCGATTCTTAAACTTTCAATCACCGTGGCCTATCTTTGTGCATCAGCCTGACATTGAGATCCCCAAGATTTTGAACACTTTTCCTTGACTACCAACCGAATGATTTAAAGGTTCCTCAATAATCCTAAGACAATGAGTTCAGTTCTTAATCTTTGCACATGTTTTTCTATTATATTTTTTGAAAATATTGTGTGGTAATGCATAATTAGTTGCATACAATAAAAAAACTGAATTAAGATTCTTGATCGAAATACATGTTCTAGTAGAGTTTTTTAATTGGGGTAATTATGTGATCTAGTCTAGATGACACATCTTTCAATTTTTCCATGAAGTTTTTTAGAACCTGTAAAAGTGGAAACTCTTAATATTAAATGAGAGACCTTCGCATACCTCCTAAAAAGGCATTGGGGACCCCTAGGGATCCACAGACCACAGTTTAAGCCACCTTACTGAAGCTGAAGACACCAGAGGAACCAGAACCTTTATAAAATGATTGCATTCATTAGTTCACTTTGCATCTCAGGAAAGGTATAAATATCACAATAGCCATCAAAGTCACTTTAACTTCCAATGATAAGAGGTTAAAGCTCAGAAGGGCTAGGAACTCTGTTCATCTCTCCAATGATATTTTCTGTTTTTTTTTTTTTTGGGGCACAAAAAACTCATTGTGTGCCACATGTGGCCCATGGGCCTGCTTTAAATGTTTTGGAAAGTACTGTGTTTCAAAATTTGGTGTAGTTTGCATTTCCCCCCTTTTCCTCATAACTCTGCCTTAAAACAAGAAAATGCTTTGTGGATAACTTTAGTTTCATTTTGGATAATCAAATTTTCATGTAATTTTTCTGAGATTAACATTAATAGTTCATGAGACTTTTCAGCTAACAAGCATCATTTTACTGGTGTTTCTATCTAAAAGTAAGGGAAATGAGGAATATCGTAATGTTATTTTTCCTTTGCAAAATTTTTAAGGGTATGAATGTTGAATGGTTTTGGTCTTTCTAGAAGACTTTGATTGAGATTATACTATTGTTTTGTGTCGCTCACTGATCTTCCCTTTTGAAGGTACACAGTAAAAATGTATGTTCTAATTAAAAAATATAAACATATTGTTATTTACATTTTTTTTCAGTTCCTATTTTTAGTTCACACTCTCCCTGTACATATTTATATATATCTTGTTCAAATTTTCAGTCGTTAACAAAATATTTTTTATTCATCCACTCAAGTTCAAATACATTTTTTTAAACTTGTAATAGATGACACTGGTGTTAATGCAGTTTTTTCCAATTATTAATTCATTAATTTGATTTAATTAATGAATAAATAGTAACTAACAAAAAATAATAGTCCAACACCATATATAGAAAAGAAAATAGAAAATTAAAATAAAAATCGCTTTCTATTTTGCCACTGAATATTGTGATTCTGTCATGTGTATATACATATTTATATTAATTGTAATTATTTAATAAAAAGTAACTAAAATAAAATTTTTCTTTTTGACCTAAGTAGGAATTGACTTAAATTTTCTTTTTTTTTTGTGTTACTTATTAGTAAAATAGAGGCTTGTGTGTTAAATTCTTCATCATGGAACTAAATTTTTTTTTAAAAAAATTACTTGTCTTTAGAAGCACATATTATTGGAATTCTTAACATTTTTTTTCTTGTTTCTTCAACTTTGAGTTATAGAAGTTTGACTGTATTATGTTTCATTGTAGAATAAAGATATTAATTTTTTTCCTAGTGCGTTTTAAAACTTCATGACTTATTAGTTTTGAAACTTTTTCAATAAATTAACTTTTCCAACTGATAGAAATAACAGGTTAGGGGAAGGATTTAAGTATCAAAAGCTCTCACACACACACAAAATTTTTTTTTCAATAAAAATTTTTACTTTTTAATATGTTAAATTAGTAGAATTATAAAACATCTGTTGAATGCCTAAATTATACTTGTTAGTATTGTTTTTAATATTTTAAAAATATATTCTATTTTCTTCATCCTTCCCATATTTACAAACTTAAGGATAAGCATAATTAAATTGAAGGGTATGTAGTTAATTATTCTGAGCATTGATTCATAATGTTTATTTTTCTAATTCAGTGTTTTATTGTGGAAATCAAAAACTTGATGTAAGTAGTTTTAAAAAGTATAACTCAATTCTTAATTAAAGGGGTTCACCCATGTGATGGGCTAAAAAAAAATCAAAATTTTTTTCATAAATTGCTTTCTTAACATGTCTAGAATATAGTGGTAAAGGGATTTTTTTAAATTTGAAGTTATTATAAAGAGGCAGGTGTTGGAAGAAGAGCAGCTGTTCGTAGTGCTAAAATAAGATTTTCATTGTTTTAATTTAATTAGACTTGAAACTTTAAAGACGTTTTTCTCAAAACTGTATTTTTCAAACTTTCCTCCATCATATCTCAAGAACAGTTTGACCAAATGACTTCCAATTTATAGGGTAGACTCAGCATAAATATATGCACCAAATGAAATACTATCATTCCAAAATTCAAAATATTTCTACTTTTTATAAAAACATAAAACCCCATGAAATTCGAAACTTTTTCTTCAGGTCTACCAAAAATCCAGTTTTTGATATTTTCAATTGAGTATAGTTCATTTGGTGCAATTTAAGCATTTAGATTAAAATGCCTTTAATTTTTTAAATTTCAGATAAGCCATTCAGTTGGAATCGTGGTGGAAGTGAACGTCCATATTTTCGAGGCGGGTATGTTCAGAGCACTATAACTCGCGTTCCATTGGATATTTTTGGCTAAAAATTGATATATGTACTGTTAAGATACATATAAATAAATGATAAAAAACATAAAGTTCTATCATTTTACTGAATGTCAAAAAAATTTCATAAAAATGCTAAAAAAAAAAACAGGCTGTTACAAGGGTGAACCCCCTTAAAAAAATTTGATGCAAGTATAGGTTCTTTTATTTCATTAAAGCTGTCTATTGTAATATTTATTTCTAATTCTGTAACTTATAACAATATCTTTCTCTGAATTAGTTGTCCATTCATTTTTACAGGTCCAATAAGTTTTTCATTGAAATCGAAAGACACTGAGGCAGTCAGTGAGAAAGCCAAAATGACCCCTCTCTTGATGGATGATTCCGAAGATGAGAGTGGTGAAGAAGGGAAGCCAGAAAAAGAAACATCTTCAAAGAGAACAAAATCAGTTGAAGAACATCCTCATATGACCAGTTCTAAATACCATACAGCTGAAGTAGAAGTTAAGTCTTCAAAACCAAGTAATGAATTCTTGGAAGCAAAGCAAGGTAAACTTAAATATTAAAAATATTAAATGAAGCAAAATTTATATTATTAATTTTGTTGTTGGTTAAAAGCTGTCCTAATACAACAGTTTGTCCTCGGGCTTCGCCAACACTTCGGAGGTGTTGTCTAGGCAGGGTTGACTCAGCCTTTCATCCCTTTAGTGGGTGGTTAAATAAATACAAAGCTTGCTTGGGGACTGGGGGTTTTGCTTCATATTGACCACCTGATCGAGACATCTGCTCATGCATCTCAGTGCCCGATGATCATATAAACTGAGGTGGGCACAGTAGGTCTTGGTCCTCATGGGTGTTGAGCCACTGAGTTTAGTTTAGTGTAATAGTTTAAAGATTCAAACTAAGCTCAATGTCAAGCAGAAAAGTATTAATATAAACTTCTGTGATTATTCATAAAATGAAGAATGAATGAAATGAATTTTAGAAATATTTAAATGTACAATTTCTTTAATAGTTTTTATTGAAAATTTCATTTTTAAGTGTAGATTTCCAGACCTGAAGGGGAGCAGTTAAAAAGTCTCTGTACCCCAAAAGCAGAAGTTTAAGTCATCATGGGTGACTGTGTGATTCTTAATTTTTATTAAGACTATTTAAATGCAAATTTTTCAATATTACTGTTATGTGTAGTGGATAGTTAGAAAAGAACGAGTTCTGAAGTAAATTTATTGTTGCTGTTGGTTTATATTACATGTATGCAATGAATAGCATTTGCTGAAATAATATATATTGCAGTTTTTCCCAATATTGACCCACCCCTCATCAATGAGAGTACTTCATATACTGTGAAATACATAATGTATAAAAAATTTAATACCACACAAAAATGATGTTAACAGTTAAATGATAATTAACGATTTCACAAGTTTTTTTCTTTTCTTCCTTTAAAACTATGTTCAGCTTGATATAAAAGAAAAGGAACATTTTATATTAAATGTACCAAAAATAATTAAAATTTAATTCCATACAAATTGAGTTATATTTTAATAATGAAGTAACAAAATGTAATATTATGCAAAAATTGAACAGTTTTATTTGTCAAAATCTGTAGTTTTATCAGGGGTGCTTAGTAAACAAATCTGGTAACTTTAGTTTAGAGTTGACATTTTAAATTGAATTAGTTTTCTATAACGTGTTTTCTGAAAAAGGGAATGTGTTAAATTCTAGAATTTTTAATTGGGGCATTTGAAAATTAATTGCTGCTTGATTATCACAATATAATGTACTTTTAAAATTTGTTTATTACTTAAGGACTTGTGTGAATTCATTTAATACTCATATCAACAAGATTTAATTCTTTACATGCTTCGGTTAATAAAATGTATTCAGCTTCCATGGTTGATAGACTTACACTATTGTTTAAATGTATTTATTTATAAATATATTTTATATTGTAAAATATTGTATATATTTATATATATATATTATTATATTGTAAAGTATTGTATATATTTTATATTGTAAAAATTTTGTGTTATTGTTTTTAAATATGTATTTATATTTAAATATGTAAATTCAACTATATTGGGAAATCTTCAGTTAACAATATAAGTCCTTCTTTGAAATTTTAAATATATATCTAATTTATAATAATTAGTGTGATGAACTCATATTCCAGTGTTATTAACCTGGATTAGATTGGAACTCTCTTTTAAGGTATTGTCCATGTAACAGATGTCTGGTCTAGTTCAGCTATTTATAAAAAAGCTAAATAACTTAATAAGCTTCAATATGACAGCTTTGACTTGTTGAAAACTTCTTCAGTTGAATTCGGATGTAGGAATTTTTATTATTATTTTTTTTTACTGCTAAAGGAAGTTAGGAAGAGAAGCTATACATGATAGTTTAACTTCTAAAAATTTTTGCGTACTTTTTGGACATATTCTGACTATATTATATTTCCATTTCCCTTCTATTCAACTCTGAATAACTTAGAACATTGAAGTTAAAGCTTTCACTGAAGTAATTAAGTACATGCATTATATTTCATAATTAGTCTTTGGAAATAACAATGTCATTGTAAGTTTGTTCATTGTAACCTTTTAAAATTAAGTCCTTCACACACAAAATCAGTATGCATTTCAGTGAACCCTTTTCCCCACCATTTAACCATTTTAAAAACATGGTCAGGTGTTTCTTTACTTGTGACATAAAAAGATTTTCCTTTGAGTTTGCCCACTTAATATCTAGTCGACAATGCTTCCAATTTAATTTGCACTCAAGCTAATAATAAAAAAAATTAAAAAGCAGAGCAAAATATTGCATAACAGCAGATTCCTTTTCATCCAAGTCTAACATTTGCTGTGTGACTGGTCTGGCAGGTTGGTGGTTCGAATCATACACTCTGGCCTGGGTCAAAAGTTCACTTCGAAACAGTAAATATGTATATATTAGTATTTCTTTGGTTTTATAATGGTTAATTGTATATAATTTGTTATTTTTATATAATCCAAGTCTTTTTTAATAATTGAATATTTTCTTTGGTGCAGCTGAAGAACGTATTAGAGATAAACTACTCAGTGCTGCTAGAGAACGCCTTGCTCAGCAAAGAAAAGAAAAACAGCAACAAATGGAGCAACAAAAGAGAGAAGAACAGATGAGAAAAGAGAAACAACAGCAGTTAGATCAACAAAAGAAAGAAAGAGAGCTACAGTTGGAAAGGAAGAAGAAAGCTACATTGTTCCTGAAAATGGTTGGAACGAAACCAGATTCTACTGCTGTAGTATCACATTATGTGGAAAGTGAAAAGAATTCTGGTGGTTCAAATGCTAAACTTTGGACTTTGCCGAAGGCATCGGCTGTTGCTGCTCAAGGAAGTGGAATTCTTTTTCATGGAAATAAAATGTAATTAGTTCAGAATGTGTAATAATAATTTGTTACATCTAATATAAGCTAGAAAGCTATTAAGTTTTAAAGTTTTTGTATTTATTAAGTTTATTAAAATACTAAATGACGAGTTACTTGATATGGGATTAGTTTTTTAATTATAAACATGAATTGCTTAAGTGATCACCTTGTAAATAAGTCACCTTTTAAAAACTATTGCATGAGGTTATTATTATAGAATGATTAAATTATTAGTGTTAAGTTTGATTAGAATGGGAAAATTACTAACTTCCCCACTCCATTTATTCTTCTCTTTTCATTTGAATTGAATTTTTTTTATTTGATAGCATGCTTTTGTTTCTACATTTTTTATAGTGAGCGTACTCCATTTTTTTTAGATTTGATTTTTTAGTCTTAGCATGGATCAAGCTTTAGTTAATTTTAAGTCTATCAAATATGTTCATGGTAGAAATCTTAGGAATCTCATTTTTTTCAAATTTTCTCAATCTTTTAGTTTAAGATATATTTTTCACCTGTATGTATGAAAAGAATTCCCTTTAAAACTTTAAAATCCTCTAACTTCAAAAATCTATAGAATAATTTAAAAATGAATAAATTTTTTTTAAATGTTTTACTTTTGAAAAAAACAGATCATATCCAAGCCATTCTTTATATTTTATAAAGAATTAATTTTATTTTGTTACTGTAAGACACTCTTTTATTTCTGTGCAATTTAAGTAAATTATTTTAATTATGAAGAACATCTTTTTCTTGTATTGCAGTATTAAAATTTTCTTTTACTACTTCTACAAAGTATGCCATGTTTTGTGGAAGTAGAGAAAGTCCTGAAATTGACTTTAAATATTAATATAAATAATACCAATATTAAATATGAATGAAATTTCAGGAAATATTGACATTTGCAATATTTTACGTACATATTCATGCTGAATAAAAAAGGATTGATTAAATTTTTTAAATTAGGTTATTGTCAGCTGGAGGTCTACCAGGAATAAAAGCTGAGTGGTCATCTGATTCTATGTCTGAACATTCAGGTGAAGAAGAACCAATATCTGTATTTGGTGAAAAATTAAGCAGTGATCCTGAAGTAGTTGAAGAACCTGCAGTAGTTAAAACAGAGCGGAAAAAGAAAAAAAGAAAACGCTCTCGTTCCAAGAGTAAAGAACGTTCCAGATCCAAACGATCGAAAACACCTCGTCGATCTAGAGACAAGCACCGATCACATTCCCGGAGACGAGAAAAGAAAAAGGAAAAACAGTTACCTGCAGCATACGCACTTTCAAAACGGTAATATATTTGAAGTTTCTTCATCTTTTAAATACTTAGGCTTTTTTTTATATTTTGGTAACTATGTCTTAGCTGCTTTTGGGTAGATATTGTCATGGCCCAGTGGTGGGTTCGATTAAAGACCAGCCATTTTAACAACTAACAAACTTTTATTTACTATTTCACTTAATAGCTTTATAAACAACTTAATGGAGAATGCACTTAAATCACTAAACCTGAGGAGCAATCAGTCTTAATCAATTTAATTATAATAGAAAAAAGATGACTTATTTTTTGACCTGAGCGCTCTTATCTTCATTATTTGAATAATCTTTCATTTGACTTAACTGTACAATCTCTGGTTGCTAACGCTATGTTTTCTTCTATGAAATTCTATGACTAACATTTAAATAGAAGTTCTAATTTACAGAAAGCGGGTTTCAACTCTGAAATCACAGTTAAAAAGACTTAATAAGATTAATGGAAATTGCAGATAGACCCATTATAATATGAACTGTGCATTATTGTGTGCAGAGACCTGCTTCAGACCAACTTTTTTGATCACCTCTCTTTACAATGAAAATAATTATACCTGTTTAATACAATATTAACTATATACATACATTTAAATTACAAATTCATATTTTGAATTATAATTTAATGTGAACAATGTGTAGTAACTTCTTGAACATCTTGCCACCAAAAGCTTATTTTTCTCTGTCTTTATGGGCTAGCATTCTAAATCTGATCCATCTGTGGTGTTGAGCTCCCTATAGGCCAGGGATGGGGAACCATTGGCAAACGGCACAATGTTTTGGGCACGTCACTGATCAAAACTGTTTGCATTTTAGTTTATAAACTATATTATTACAAGGAACCCAAATTTGAAAAACTATTTCAAAGATTAAGATGTACATGAGAAACCAGACAAAGAAATAGTTATTGAAGGATTGATTTATTTCCCTAATTGATTCTTCAATCAAGGAATTTTCAGCAAGATTTTCTCAGTTCAAAGAATTATCAGAAATGCTCTAGTTTATTATGTATCCTGATAAGACATCATTTGATAAACTGAGCTTGCCCCAATTTGATTGGTTGGAAATTGAAGTATTTTTGAAATGTAACTTAATGATTTCTAGTCTAGTTCAATATGGATTCAAAATGTATTGAAGTAAGGAAAAAGTGGAATTGATCAAAACAAACAGATTAACAGGCAATATTATCAAATATGCCAATGATAAAATTTTAGAAATATTAAACTTGATTCCAGATACATTTAACTGTTTGAAAAAGCAGACTCATGCTATTTAAACATTTTCATCGACCTATGCCTATGAGACATTATTTTCAGAGATGAATAACATTAAAGACCCATTTAGAAACCGTTTAGCAGATGACTCTAATTCAGCATGCATTCTGCTAAAAGTAACAGCTTACAATCCTAATATAAGTTATTTGTCATCTATATATATATAATCTGCAACAACAGAATTCACACTAATGTTTCTTAAATTTAGTTACACATATAACTCAAACATTTACTACTATACAGTGCAAAATGTTTTTTTTTTGTAGTAAATAAAGAGTTTTGTGTTGTTAGTATTTTGCTTTATTATTTTCCCAATAATCACAAGTCAAAATTATTTGACGGCACATCTATACCTTATAAATCATTTCTTTAGAAAAAATGGCACGTTGATCCATAAAGGTTCACCACCCCTGCTATAGGCACTAGTTAAACCAGACACAGCAACCAATGAGAGGTCATACTTCATATGTGATCAAATACTCGCAAGTTATTGTCAGCTTTCTTTTTTGAAGTACTCCAATTATTACTTTGTGTATTCCCCTGGATATGCATATCTGGCATAGGAGATCTCTGCTGCAGACAATTCAGCCCAAAAGAATTATTCACCTGGCCAGTTAATAGTGCTTGGAGTGTTGTCATTGTTTTTAAGTTGGGGAGTCTGCAGTCTCCTAAAATTAATTCTTTTATAAGTCTGGGATTTTGGGAGAACAAGATTATACTTGCCATTGATTTTAAGTAGTGAATCATTTTGTGCTGCATTATAATTATAGGCTACTTGCAGTTTCATGTCAGTCGCATGATTTAAAGAATTTTTTAAAGAGAAAAATGTTGACTAATTAATACAAACAGGCATATTTTTGATGCAGGTATATTGAGTTCTAATATTTATAAACATTTCTTTGACTAAAATAAGTGAAGATATCATGCAGTTTGGTGATAAAATTCATACTGTTGCTGAAATTCGTCTGTCAAAATGCATAATTTAATTTGATGATGAGTTATTAACACTTGTTTGTATGTTACAAAATTTGGAGGTTTTATGTAGTTCTAAAGTATGGGGTGTAGCAGCATTTTTAGAGTTGTAAAATTATTCTTAGATATTTTTCATGTGTGAATAGTTCCAATGTTATTTTTTTTTTGTATAGTGTAAAATCATTGATCGTTTGCTGATAGGATTCATGTTTTCTGTATATTATCATAAAAATTTAGTTATTTAGTTTTTAAGTTAATATATAGCAAATTTTTTTTCTTCCAAAATTTAGTTGTAAATTATTGATTTTTTAAAAAAAATATTTAATTAAAAATTTGATTTTTATTCATGAAAACTTGAAT
The DNA here is from genome assembly GCA_019973955.1 of Trichonephila inaurata madagascariensis. Taxonomy (NCBI): domain Eukaryota; kingdom Metazoa; phylum Arthropoda; class Arachnida; order Araneae; family Nephilidae; genus Trichonephila; species Trichonephila inaurata. Next base: position 62,048 of record BMAV01011510.1, on the reverse strand, counting down.
TTTAAAGACATTTTTATTTGAAAAAATTATTCTTTGCAAATTCAAAATACTTCTTTTTCTGTGGGGATTGAAATCAGGTTTTTTAAGGTGGCACTTTAGTTTTTCTTTTAAAAATATTTTGTATGTGAAAGAAAGAACTGAAAGTTATTGAATATATTTTCTCTTTATTTCTGAAGAAAATAGTTAAAATAATTAAAGCTTATTAATACAATTTATTGCTAATTTCTTAATATGCAGGCAAATTTAAAATAACCATGTTTATTGTTTTTAATTTTTCAGATCTAGAAGTAGGTCGAGATCTCCAAGACGTTACAGGCCTTCTTTCAGTCATTGGAATAGAAGATGATGTGTTATTTTTGTACAAAACTTCAGAAATTTTTTATAAAATATTTCATTGTAAATAAAGTTTTTATTTTGGCAGATTTCTTCTTCTCTTACTTGAATTTACTTAGATTATTTTGTATGCAACATCCATTATGGAAATTTATTCAGACATTTATTCTTTTGGATCACTTTAAACTGCACAAAATAATAGTATTTAAGTATGTTAATCTGTTCACATATAAACTGCTGTTTGTAAATAATGCAACACCATGAAGGCATTAAATGAAATTTAATGCACAGATGACTTGTACTAGTACATAAATGGCGAAATTTTCAAAGCAAAAAAAAACAAACAAAAAACAACAACAAAAAAACAAACAAACCACTAAGCGTTTGAAATCAGTATTTGGTGTAGCCACCACGCACTTCAACAAGTGCTGCTATATGGTATGGCATGGAGTCAAACAGATTTTGAATGTCTGCTTGTGGAAAAGAATTCCATATTTCTTGTATGCACAGCAAAAGTTCGTCTTTTGAAGCGGCAGGACGCAGATTCAGAGTGAGACGCCGACCAACCAAATCCCACACGTGCTCAGTAGGCGACATATCCGGCGAATAAGCAGGCCAAGGAAGAAGTTGCATGTGTTGGGTTGAACAGAAGTCTCAAACAGTCCTTTGCAACATGTGGGCGTGCATTATCCTACTGAAAGATAGCTCCAGAGATGCCTTGAAAGAAGGGAATGACTTCAGGCTGTAGCACTTCACGGACGTACCTGTTGCTATTGAGATTACCCGCGATTCGTAGCAAATTGGATTGTCCATGATACGAAATCGCACCCCAAGCCGTAACTCCGGGTGTTAGGCCACTATGTCGTTCGATGATGCACTCTGGAAGACTGCATTCACCGGCATAACGTCTAATACGAATGCGGCATCATGGTCCCACAAATTAAAGCGTGATTCAGCTGAAAAGACAGCTTGGTGCCATTCAGCTTGCCAGGCTCTGTGCTTATGAGCCCATTGCAGACAAAGCCATCGATGGTTTGCCGTGAGGGGGATCCTGTATAAAGGCCCCCTTGCATGTAATCCACGGTGCAACAGACGTCGATGAAGCCGACATTAGTACACCTGGAGCAGTAGACCAACGTGCTGCCAACTGCCTGAAGGAAGCTGTACGGTCATTCACTGCCATACGGAGCAGGTGTCGATCGTCGCGCGCTGACGTCACCTGTTGTCCACTGCCAGTTTTTTGAGTTGTTCGGTGCTCGTCGGTCCACTGCTTCCAAACTCGCATCACTGTGGAACTGTTCTACTGCACACAAGCTCCTACTGCGCGATAGGAAAATTCTTCTTGAAAGCCAATAATCCTCCCTCGTTCAAACTCCGTAAGTTGTTGGAATTTCTCTTTATTCGCGCGCGCGCGTACTGTAGGCATACTTGGGTCTCACTAAACGTTCGCCACTAACAAATAATCAAAAATATTTTCAACTTCCTGCTACAGCTCTCTATTTATGCGCTTTCAGCATTAGTTCAGAGGGCGCCGCGCTTGCCACGCATGAGCTTGTACTTTACTAATCACGTAACTTTACTATTGCACGTAACAATCTATAATTGATATTTGCTGCAAAATTCATTTAATTCTGGTGTTGCATTTTCTACAAACAGCAGTGTGTAGTCTAGGATGGCTAATCTCTCAATTTTTCCACAAATCCTTTTAAAAACTGCAGCAAAGGGAAAGCTTAAAATTAAATGACACCCCTATGCGGACTCCCTAGAACGGCACTGGGGGTCCGCTTATCACAGTTTAAGAACCGCTGCTCTATACAGGGTGTATCTAAACTCTGTGGCAAAACTTTTAAGGGGCGGTAGTACACATCAAGACAAACAATAGTAAATAGGAAACTTAGGGTCCCAAACGTCTTCCGAAGGAAATAGGCGCCATTAAAGTTTAGGGTCTGAAATTTCAATTTGTTATAAAAATAGAAAAATGGGTCGATTCGTTAGCGGTTTTCCCTAAAATTATTCTTTTTGTCAGCAATTTCTTGAAAAATAAATTTTAAAGATAAAGCTAAAAAAATGTCGAAATTTCAATCGAACTACTTCATCTTACACTTACTCTAAAAAATTAAAGTGTTTTTCACAACTGTAACTGAAACTATTTAAGAACCGGAGGAAGAACTAAAAATCATCAACCCTGAAAAGGGAGAACCATTTAAACTTTTGAAAGGGAATTGGCTTTCGTTTTCCATTAGGAATTCCGTTCCCTCGGCCTGGAGGCCGTTGAAAAGGTAATCGAAGAACAATGGCCTCCATTCCACTGAACTACGAAGTAAATTAAAACACGCTGCGTGGGTGCAGCTGCCAGATTCAGCCTCTTCAAGAGGAAAACGTCTTTTGTGGGAGCAAAAAAAAACCACACACAGTAAGGTCCACAAATAAGGTGACATAAATAAGAATTACATTAAAGAAAATATTTTTTTAACATTTTCTATAATTTGAAAAACATACTTTAGAATAAATCCGCCCTCGTTCAAAAAGCCATGCAATTAAATTAATCACATGCATTGCGTGAATTAAGATTATTTCTATTCAATAATAGATGGTGCCAACTCCTCCTTGAATATCTAATACAAAGAATTCCGTCAAAAAAAAAAAAAAGACTGATGTAAAGGATAGTTGTGAATTGTTGTTACAGGTCTCTGTACTCTGTTCTATATGTCAGCGATTCCTAAGCTTTCGACAGGGCTGGTTCTAGCAGTTTTGCCGCCCCGGACAAAAATGGAAAATGTCGCCCCTCTCTCTAAAGGAAAGCATTATAATTAAAAAGATAAATTGTTCACATAGATACACACTGATAAAACTTGAATATTCAAAGGAGTAAAATGTAAGAGAAGGAATAGCTCATTTCAGCATGCAAATTTTTTTTGAAAATGAGGCTACTGATGGTGGGGATCATACATGTTTATTTTAACTTATAGTATCTCTAAACGCAAGACTAAAATACAACATCTCCTGTAACTATCGACAACCCCCTCTTATTGCCCCTGTCTCTCTTTGGATAGCCGGACGTTGTTTGGATAGCCTGTGAAAGGAATGTCCTCCGGGATGGGGAGAAAATCCACTTGTGTGTGGAAGATGTGTAAACTTTTCTAATTTCACGATTAAACATATACTCCCGCTTTGAACTCTTAAGTTTCAACATAAAAGAAAACTGACATTAAACATACATAGTACAAAATAGGGAAGAAAGGTACATTATAAATGAAATACCAGATTCACACCCAGTAATATTTCAGAAAATACATCACATTTTTTGTGACAAAAAGGATTTTTCAAATTTGATCCAAATGCCACTCTTAGAATTTGCCACCCCGGGCAGGGGTCCGGTTTGTCCTGCCCTAGAGCCGCCCCTGCTTTCGATCACCTTGACTCCTTTTTATGTATCCACCTGACATCGCGAAACCCCAAGATTGTAAACTCCCCCGACTCCCAACACATGGGAGAGTGATTTAAAGGTTTCCGAATAATCTTAAAACTGCATCTGCTACTTATACAGACTTTAACATTTCCTTTTTCTTTCCTTTAACAAAACAGTACACACCTAATTCTAAATATAGATATCACACACACAAAATACTTATTTCAAATAAAAATAATTGTATCTAACTACACCGCTGGCCACCGTAAATGCAACAACAAGAAAGACAAGAGATAGCACAGCAAAATTTATTTTGTAGATAACATGTTGACCAAGTATCAAGTGATTAAATTTATAGACTTCTGTGAAGTGTAGTTCCTGCCAAAATCAGTAGCCAGAGTAGCCGCCATTGTTGGAGATCACCGCTGCCCCATGCCTCGGCATTGATTCAAAGAGACTTTGGATGTGTTCTTGGGGTACAGCAGACCAAGCAGCTTCCACACATTGACAAAGTTGATCTGGTGTGGCAGCTGGGGGAGTAAGCTGGGTCATTCGTTGAGCAACCATGGACCACATGTTTTCTATCGGCGAAAGATCCGGAGAGCGAGTCGGCCAGGGAAGCAATTCAATCTGGGATTGACGAAGAACCTTTGGACAATGTCGTGCCACGTGTGGTCGCTCATTATCCTGTTGAAATATGCCTGTGGCCAAGCTCTGAAGGTAAGGAAGGACAACTGGCTCCAACACCTCGGAGATGCAGCGTTCGCTGTTTAAAGTACCGGCAATACGTACTAGAGGAGTGCGAGAGTGATATCCAATACCGCCTCATACCATAATACCCGGTACAGGACCAGTGTGGTGGTGCATAAACGCAGCTGTTCAGCATCCTCTCTCCACGGTGTCTCCAGACTCGAATCCGACCATCGTGGTGCTGCAGAGAGATGCGTAACTCGTAAGTAAAGACAACTTCATTCCATTCTGCCGCCCACATCCTTCTTTCATCGCACGATTGGCGGTGGAGAAGTCTGTGGTTCTGCGTCAAGGGTAAACTAAGCAATAGACGTCTTGCGGACAGACCACTCTGCTGCAAACGGCGTCGAATGGTATGCGCAGACACTGAATGATGCGTTACAGACTCGATGTGCTGTGGTTCATGATGTGACTGAGCGATCCGTCACTATCATGCGCACAAGTTGCCTGTCCTCACGTGAAGTGGTGTACTGAGGTGGATGCGATCGACCACTTCGGTCCGTCGTACCCTCCTGCATCCAACGGTCACATATCCGCATTACAGTTGCTTGGTTTCGTCCAACCCGACTACCGATTTCTCTGAAAGATAATACAATCTCGGTAGGCCGCTATCCTTCCTCTGTCGAATTTCGGATATTTGATCAAACGCTGATCTCTGTTTTCTACGAGACATAACTGATCGTTTTTTGAAAAAACCACAAGAAAACACAATTGCCGAACTTGAAATCGTCGAAATCTCCAAGCCTTAAATAGCGCTTTGAGGTGGCGCTACAGGCGCGCGTGATGTGTATCTGCTCTGAAATTCTAATCATTTGCATATCTCACCACCGCTAATGCATGCTGTAAATTTCATGTTATTTGCATGCTTCCTTCAGGGTGTTGCATTTACGGTGGCCAGCAGTGTATATTAATTAAAATTTTTCATGAAAGGGATGGTGCAGCATTTTTTTACTATTGTAATGTTATAACAGGTGTAATATTTGATAGGCTCCGGGATTTAGAGGTAGCGTGGCCGCTTCGTAATCCTAAGGTTTCTGGTTCGATCCTGATTGGAGTCGATAGATTTTCTGGATGCGAAAATTGTCGTCACGCTTGTAACATGATTATGTGGCATGTAAAAGATTTTTTGAGTATTCATTTGTCTCTAGTTCTCTCGGCAAAATTAAATCATTGCAATATTTAGCATTCGACGAGAGCTAGAATTAAAAAAATTCTAGCTTTCGAATTTGGTAGCGAGATCCGCCACTAGATGGTGCTACTACTGAAATGCCTCTCACTTTTAGGGACTTGTTGTGTCTGTAAAGGCTTAGTTGCTAATATGCAGCCTATTTGGGAAAAAATATTCGAAATCTGCAGTCTCAATTCCGGTTTTGTGCTTTCCAAACGATTATTTTTTGAAGATAAAGAAGAACTGTGTGTGTGAAAATGTTCTTTTACATAAATAAATAGTTTGGAAAGGCATTAGAAATTTTTGAGCTTTCTCGGCAAAATTTTCAACTCGGTAAAATTTTCCTGTTAGTGACCCTGAAAGTTTGGAAGGGATTTATTCTTGTAACAGTTTCAAAGCTCCATCTGTGGAAATTTCCATTAGCTGTTCTCAGTGGCGTACACATAGGTCCTGGGGTCCGGACCCCCAAAGCCCTTGATTTTTTTCCGATTGGTTATAATTCTAAGTATATAATACGTAAAATTTAATTAAATATTTGTTATTAATGATTAATTTTATTAATTAATGCTAATTACTTTTCAATAATTAGTTTTTTACTGTGTTTTGTTCCTGAAAATCGACAAAATCAAAAATAGCATGATACAAGAATGGTGAACTTGAAACTGAAAAATAGAGAAATATAATATTCTTATAAAGAATACTGTTTAAATACATAATATGTTTAGACAGTCATATTTAAGAGTACACGAATTGTTAATACTTAATAGCTCTTAAATTAAAAACCCAATAACGTACTGTTTTTTCTTCTATGATTTCGTTTCATTTTTGCCTCTAAGAACACTATTTCACCAACCAAAATCCGAAATGTTCATTCTTTTTTATGGTATTTTGTTCATTATAAGTTCAAATCACACACACACACTCGAAAAAATTTCAATAACTTTCTTGCATAAAAGCAATTGAAAAATAACCCAAAAATACTCTTTTCATGAAGGTATTCCAGGAAACATATTCCTTTTAGTAGTCGCTCCGGAATGGAATCCAGTAACGACTTATTTTCCCTTCTTTTTAATATTTAATAATCAACAACTAAATAATCAATAAAATAGGGTTGCCTCTCCTCATATATCATAATATGTTCTTGCGCTATGGCCAATTGGTGGAAAATTGAATTACCTGTTTCTTAGATGGAAAAAATGCTGTGAAGGCAGAAAGTGTAAAATAGATCCTAGAAGTAATATAATATTTTGTTTTATTTATTTTTCCCTTGTTTTTTGTGTGAATCCTTTAAATTCAGTAGTAAAAAATAATGAATGAAATTCCATTTTGGAATTTTTTTTATTCATTTGCTCTTTTTTTGTTTATTTTTTATTTATATTCCAGTTTTTTAAATAAATCATCGTCTGTGCGTTGTCCAAATTTATGATTCGCTTCAATTTTTGAAAAAAAAAAAAAAAAATGTTAAACTATTTTTTTTTTTTACAAATAAATTATCGTTTGTTTAAAACAGTACAGACTTTGTTATTAAACTTATAGTTCGAAAAAAAAAAAAAAGAACACTGATAGGAATTTTGATTCTTTTGGATTTCTTTTGCAGAACCGATTTTAAAATAAAAATTTTGAGGAAGTACTCTCTTCGTTGTATTGAAAGTAACGTTTTTCCTTTTCTCTTCTTGAAAATATTGATTTTTTCTAGTATCAGAGAATTGATAGTTATTTCTACATCAAATTCTTTTATTGTTGGTTTTGGGGCTGTGATAGGTGCTTTTTGTGAAAATTTGAAGATCCATCGCTGCTTATAATAGATAATTACAAACGGCTTGAGTCCAAAAGGATATTCTATGAAAGCTGAAACAGATCTATGGAAGTGAACAACGGAGTTTTGAAGTCTTTTCCGAAAGATAGATGTGTTAAATAAAATAACTATTTAAGTAATAATAAGTATTAGGCTTTATTATAATAACTATATAAGCGTGAAGGTTTGACTTCACGTAAGCTCTGAAACTACTTGAACTGCCTAACATGTAGATATATTTCATAAATTACACCAGAATACGTACACTTTAATTAAGAATTTTCTTTCTTTTATATTACTTGGAGGAATTGTTAACCTGGATTACGCTTGATTTTTTTTTCTTCCTTCCTGGAAACAAAACATTTTAGGAATCACAATTTATTGGTTGAAGGTTGTTATCTTAGACGAAGTATTTTTTTCCCATGTGTTACATGATAAATTAATGTTTGTTTTAAACAGAGTTTCAATCAACGTACTATTAAATTACTAAATATGATTGAAAATCTATATGATAATAGCTCGCAATATATATATTCTGTGACTACTCTTTTTTAACTCATACATTTTATTTTATTAAAAAAAAAGAAATACTACTTGATAAGCATTTAAAATCTTCATACATTAATTATTGAGTTTCTCAGAGATGTAAGAATGTTAATACGTATTTAACAATAGTATAATTTACACTTTAGACAATTATTTTCAGCGTGAGAAACTGATTGAGAGTTATATTAGGTTGGGGAAAAAGAAATCCATTATTTTTTCGGTAGATGTCTGTAGTGTCGATATCTCGTGAAGTATCGATCAAACAGTTTCAAATTTATGCCAGTTGTCAAGATGACATTTCACACTAAAAAAATTATTCTGCTTTTTTTTGTTTGGTCCATTCAGTTGTGAGTTGCAGGGTGTTAAAAATGGAAGTCAACAAAGAGAAAATTCGGTTCTTTTTACAGTTTTTCTTTGATAAAGGCGAAAATGCAAGCCAGGTGACTGAAATTGCGAATGGTGTTTATGGTGCAGATACTGTAACAGCTAATTACGTGCAATTTTGGTTTCATCGATTCCGTTCAGGTATTTTTGATGTTAAAGATGCACCTCGCACAGGCAGGCGCGTCGTCGAAAATGTCGATAAAATCACAGAAATAATCAAAGTTGACGGGCACGTTAGTAGTCCTAGTATCGCCCAGGAGCTAAAGATCGACCATAAAACAGTTTTAAGCTATTTGCGCAAAGTTGGATTCAAAAAGAAGCTCCATGTTTGGGTGCCACACCAATTAACACCAAAAAACATGATGGATCAAATTTCCATCTGCGAAGCCTTAGCCAAACGGAATGAAATCGACCCATTTCTTAAGCGAATTATAACTGGGGATGAGAAACGGGTCACATACTACAATATTGTGCTAAAACGGTCGTGGTCAAAGTGCGGTGAAGCAGCTCAAACGGGGGCCAACCAGGACTAACGGCCTGGAAGGTTCTACTGTGTATTTGGTGGAACTGGAAAGGAATTATTAGGAGTTGCTTCCGCATGGCCAAACACTAAATTCAGATTTCTACAGTCAACAACTGGACCATTTGAAGCTAGATATTGACCAGAAATGGCCAGAATTGGCCAACAGAAGAGGTGTTGTGTTCCATCAGGACAACGCCAGGCCACAGACTTCTGTAGTGACTCGCCAGAACCTCTGAGAGCTTGGTTGGGAAGTTTGAATCCATCCACCATATAGTCCGGACCTGGCACCAAGAGATTACTACCTTTTTCTCGCATTGCAAAACTTCTTGAGTGATAAGAAATTGGGATCAAGAGAAGATTGTGAAAATCGATTACTAGATGTTTTGGCCAATAAATGCCAAGACTTCTATGCGAGAGGCATTATGAAGCTACCTTTAAAATGGCAACAAATTATACAACAAAACGGTGCATATTTGACCCAGATAGGACAATCGGAAGTAAGTTAAATAAAGTCTTGAGATTTTCATGCAAAAATAATGGATTTCTTTTCCCCCAACCTAATATTAACGTCACACTATTAAGGAACACACGATTAAGGCTAAAGTGATTAAAGCTAAGGTTATTTCGAGCCTTGGTAAAGTGAAGAGGAGACACTTGAGCTGGTACTTCTCTCTTCAAACTACCACACTCCGCCATGGGAGGACTTTGAGCTCGACAGATTAATGTTCATCGTCCCCCTTCTACATGACGGCCTTCAGTGTCACCTCGACTCGAACCTGAGACATCTTTTCCGAATGAAACGTTTCTTTTCATCCCAATACATGTTAAGCTAAATATTTAAAACATCTGAATTTTTTTTTCCGAAAGCAAACAAATATGTAAACGAACTGAATTTCTTTTATTGGATAAGACATTAAATATAAAGTTTACTCATTCAAATACTAAACTTACAAATCATTCAATGCTTTGTATGAGTAAATTTGAACTCTTTAATAGCATTCTCTATAGTTATTATATTAAATTCAAACCTTTCACGGCACTTATATCTGATAACAAAATTACTGCATGTTTGGTTACAAACTTTCGAATTTTATAGAAACTGCAAAATCCTGGGTCCATTGAGATGATGAAAGCAAACTTAATGAATGAACATCTCTGGAGTTGGACAGGGATACATTAGAATAAATTAATTGACTATCTACAACATTTCAATTTGATGCAAAAGTTGGTTCTGTGAATTCCATGTCATGGACTTATTGACAAAGGAGTTGAATTAGGTCTGTACAAATAAAAATCAGGTAATTCTATTTCTCGAATGGGTGTATGGAAAAGTTTCGAACTGTTTAGAAGGCCTACAAAGTTTGTTTGCTTCAATATCGTGTTCTTTTGTTAACTTCTTTCCTATTGATATTTATCTAGCAGTGCTTGTTGAGAATTTTGTTTAATAATACGTTTCTATTTCTCAAATTTTTCATTGATAACTTTTGCTGGTAACAGACAGTGGTAATTGTCGTGATAAAATATAAAAATTCTTTATTAATTCTATTCTATATTAATACTATCCGTTACACCCACCCGCTTCACTGGGTATTTCATGATGTTATATGAACATATACTGTTTATATATATATATTATTGGTATCTTAGCTTTAAGAAATCGATTGTATTGAAAAATATTCTTATAATTTTTGATTTAAAAAGGACAGAACTTTCAAATAATTTTTTCTAAAATTGAAGTAGAACTATTTTTTACTTTCTCGTAACTCCCTCCCAAGTGGATTTCCACAAAACCTATTTTAGTGGATCTCCATTCAACAAAATAAACATGCCAACAAAATTGCAAATCTGTACATCTAAAAGTTCTAAATCGGAAATTTTTATCTCCAGCCCCTTAAGCCCTCTCAATGACCTTTCGGGTTGATTCTCAAAACACTTTTTGTAACGGATCCCTACCCGATGAAAGTAACGAGCCTACCAAATTTCTAGCAAGTAGAAATGAGGTCTAATCGTTCAAAAATAGGAATATTTATCTCTAACACCTCTTAAGGGGACATGGTACGATTTAAGCAAAAATTTTTAATTTAAGGATTTTCAAAACTTTTTTGGGTGCCTCCTATGTGTGTATACTATGTAAAACAGATTTTGTGCTCAAAATTTTATAAAAAGTTGACCATTTAATTTTTTAAGAAAAAACCTTAAAATTTGTGAAGTGATTTTAAAATGCTACTCTTCCTACAAAAATTTACATACACGCATGAAATTTGATTTACAAGTACGTCCAACTATGTATAACAAAAGTTGGTATGGGTTTTGCGATAACACGATTGGTATTTGTACAATACTTCTTTTAATGAATCCTTATTGAAAATTACTTAAAAAATTTGCAAATTATAACTTCAATTATTTTTAAAAAAATAAGTATTGCTTTGATTCAAAAATGCATACCAACTTTTGTTACATGTACTATTAACATTAGGTAAAAAAAATTCAAAGCATTAGGCACAACAGAAAAAAAGCCTTAGCATTTTAAATGAAGACAAACTAGTTATTTTACCTTTCTGAGATAAGTAAGTTTTTAGTTTTGATTTGTGCCATAGGGATGTGAATAAAAAGGAATGTAAAAGCTATCATAATTTTGCTTTTTTTAAGTTTAGAGTTTTCAAATTTTGTGAAGTTATAGAAAAGTATATAAATAATAATTTAGGCTAGAAAAATTAGATTTGATTTTTTGACCGATTTTTGTCAATTGAATCGTACTGTGTCCTCTTAAGGCCTCGCAACACCTGCTAGGCCCCCTTTTGTGGGGGACCTCCAATTCTTGAAAGAAATATTCTCTCCCAAATTTCAAGTTTGTAGGTCTATAGCTCAAAAACGGTAATATTTATCTCTAACACCTCTTAAGCCCCCGTAATGCCCCTTAGGGGTCAATTTTACTTACTTAGATACCTTCGCGGGCATGCGTCCAACCGTTCCCCTTTTATCACAAAGGGATGAATGATTTAGAAAGGCATAAGAGACATACAAACAATCATTTTTATTTATATGGATTAAATTCTATATTAATCTAGTACAGCTTCATGATGCAGGCCTTATATTCCACTCTGGCAACGATTGTAACGATTTTTTGAGATAAAGAATAAGCTTGATTGTAAATTTAGCTGATGAGTATTTTTTATGGTATAAAATGATAATTCTACATCTCAAATAAACATGATTTTTTTATTTTTATTAATTTTAACATTCTTTAATTCTCAATTGGAAATAATTTGTTACCATAAAGTCGATTTCGAAAAAAACGTCTGTCACATATATTGTGAATTTGATGAATAAATATTTTATTTAGGTAACGCAAAAAACACAATAATGTGTCTAATAATAAAGATCCACAATTAATACAAACATTAAAACTTATAATAAATATTAAGTAACCATTTTTTTGTGTAATAAGTGAAATCATGTTTCGGAAACGCTTACCCATATTGCTAAAAAAAAAAAAAATTCTTCTGCAATCGATAATTGGTGACAAATCAACAATTTTTAGAAAAGAATTTTTTTTGTTATCTGTAGCAAATAAATTAACAGATAAACAATGTGTTTAAAAGAATAGACACAATAAAATTAAAATTATTTACAGTTTTTTTTTAATTTCGGATTTCTTGAGTAATATCCTCTCCTTTTTTTTTTAAATATTATCAGTGAAATGTACATTTTTTGTTTTGTTTTATAAACAATTCTACAAATAATTTTTTTCCCAGACACTCATATTCATTCTCTGAATGTAATTCATTGATATATTTCTATCTTTTTTAAAAAAAAAAAAATCAAAACTTTTTAATTAATTAATTTTTTAATTTCATATCGGATTAACGTTTAATCGGTCTTCCCATATTTATAAATGAAAATTCTCTAATTCTGAAAATTCTCATGAGATTCTATTCTTTATATTTGTAGAGAACTTTCAAAGGAAAGTCTATAGTTCTTTTAAAAAATTTAAAATGTTAGGTGTTTTTTTCCCGAAAATTTTCGTCTTTTAATTTTACGCGTAATAAGTATCCGATTTTAAATGGCTGAAAAGTAGCTTTTATTAAAATAACTTCCACTCTTATTTCAAAGCTTAGTATTTTTATAGGTTGGAATATGTCATAGAGAGAGATGACCTGGGATGCCCAGAATTATTAAAAATAATGTTTATATGTTGCTTATAGCACAACGGATTCCTGTAATAAAAATTAATCGTCTCTACACTGTTGAAGTAAGTAGAAATCTTGCTTTAAAACGCTCAAATTTTGGGGTCGTTGTTGTTTCTTTTAAGTATTTCATTTTGTTTTTGTAAAATTTCAATATTTTAACGAATTAGTAAATTCACATTTTTATTGTATGAGTCTGTCGTTAATAATTAAAAATATTATGAAAAATATTTATGGAGAAAAAATTTATTCCTAAAAAAAATTAACTAATTCAAAGATGTAAGCTGAGATTGCGTATCATTTTGAATCAGGCGAAAAAGGAAAAAAATAATATAAGTTATTTAGGTATGCTATTCGAACGCAGATTCTAGAAAATGTAATAATGAAATTTCAAATAGTCACTTAGATAAAAATATATAAAATTGTTTAAAATATTAAATGAAAAATTACTTAAGCACATTATTTTGATTCTCCTTTTGTAAAAAATGCTTCTATTATATAATAATATTTTGCCTGTATATAGCTCAGACCTCTCTACAGAGGCTCAACTAGAATTTTTGAAATATATAACTTAGAAGTGGGTTTATCCATGTTTTATACGACAACAGAGGGGAGAAATTTTAAGAAAAAAAACGCCGATAATGATTTCAATGGGTTGTAACTCTGAAAATAATGGGAATTTTTCAAAGAACATAGTCGAGCCTCTGTACAGAGGTCTGAATTATGTGCAGGCAAAATATTATTATAATAGAAGCATTTTTCACTAAAGGAGAACATTTTGAAAAAAGGTTATTCTAAGTTAATTTTAGCCGAAATATTGTATTTAAATAATTTTTTTGTCAAAATGTCCTTAAAACAATTTTATACATGTATTCTAATCTAAGTGACAGTAAATATCATGAAAATTATCCATTTATGCGCCTTTTTAAAATCACGGTTCCGAACGTAGTCGGATATCTTAAATAAAGAAGATAGAAGTTGTGTGTATGTGTAGAGGTTTATTTTGTTTGTTTCACTTATCTTAGGACGAAATTTTAAATATTTGCCTAATACACGAGTTTTCATTGAAATTCACTCTTCCTGAAACAAAAAATGTATGAATAAATTGTGACTAAAAAGTTGGTTCTAAGTCCTCACGTTATCGTGGTGGGAAGTGAGGAAAGTGAGTTGTCAGCTTGGTGTCGTTCTTGTTTCTTGGCCTTGGCTCAGAATTACGAAGTTCATCACCAATAGCGCACTCTTTTTTCCTTTGGGGGGGTGGGGGGGATTGTAGCTCTAAACCGCTTTCGGGTAAGCTTGGTTCCTTTGGGCATTCTGCCAATAGCACTCGTGTTGCTTTACACAGTACGACGTTAATAAACACTTATTTGACTTAAAAATAAAATCTAAACTTTAATTATTTTGTCAAAGCTGTTTTTAATTTGTTTCTACTATTTACAATACCGTTATCATAAAGTTTGTTCAATGTACAATTTAATAAAAATTCTTTGATGTATGAAACACACATAAATCACATACGTAATATGCAAGTATGTTTAAACATAATTTTCTATGACACCAAAAGAGACTTTTTGTGTGATCTAGTTAAAATATTTTTTTCTCTTTCAATAAAGTTCATTTTGAAAAATTTATTCTTCAGAATTTCCCGTCGCATATTTTGATACTTTCGTAACGAGTTCCGCTTCCTAGTTTCCGTGAAAGATGAATGATAACTAAAAGTGAAAAGCGAGTTAAAATTTAGAACAAGTTCATAGTTAGTCTTTTTTCTCCAGTTTACCATTTTAACTACGAGTAGATTGAATTTCATTTTTCTTTGTCTCACGAATTTTTCATTCAAAAACTACGCTGCTTTGCGATCATGTACATCAAATAAGAAAAAAAACAAAACAAAAAAAACCAAAATTTAACGCGAAAAAAAATGTGTCAAGTACTTTATAATATTAAAATATATAATGACAAGTTATGTATTGGAGGCACTTTGAATCAACCTACAAATTTTAATTGAAATAACTCTTGAATTATTGAATATATTGTTGATAAAGGAATTTTCAAAGGAAATTAATGCAGACACTTATCCCTTGAGCATCAATTTAGTTCAGGTACTCTCGGCAATATTTAGCATCCGATGAGTGCTTGAATTAAAATGAATTCAAGCGTCAAAATTTTTCAGTGAGAGCCTCCACTAGATAGGACCACCATGAAATAACTCTCACATTTGGGAAGTGAGTGAGTTAGAGTTTTATTTTCGTCGCACTATAAAGCTTCACAAGGGCTGTTGGCGATGGACCTCACAATTTCGACCCACGATCAAGCGACGAGGACAACACCTGACCTGGAATCCCCTCGTGAAACATCCTTACCAAAGATTTAATGCCAAGATAGAGAAATCGTGTTTCAGTCGCTCTACACGGCGGATCTTCAGTGGTATAAGATTTCGAACCCGTGACTGGATAACGCCACCCACGAGAATGTGACCCTGACCACTTGGCTACCACGACCTTTTTAGTTGTTGTTGTGTGGCTAATCCTCAGTCTGTCTGATGGAGTCAGACTAGACTCAAAAGACCATTGACCCTTACGAAATTCAATACCAGGAGGGGAGAGGAAAAAAGGTCCTCCCTCGAAAGTCCCAAGTAGTCCAAGATGTGATCTGGAGAGGCTTGCTGAGTTTTGCACTTGGTAAAAAGAGCAAAAGTCTACCTGCCTCCACAAAAGGAAAAGACTCTTTATGTGGCCACTTTTCAATCTAGAGACTGTAGTCTGAGAGGCTTTGCCACATTTAAGTAGGAATGAGGATCCTGGATGTTTGCTTTCATACCCGTGATGGTTGGGCGGGGTCCTTCATTCCTTTAAAATTTCAGATTTAACCCTAGATTGATGTTCAGAGTAGGTGAGGGTTGACGAGTTAGGTGGAGAAGCTTTACAACCCTCTTTAGCCAGGAGATCCACTGGTTCGTTTCCAAAGATGTTAACATGGGATGGAATCCATTGGGGGGAAATGAACATCATGAGACTCTGATATTTGTCTAAGTTTTTTAAGTATGGAAACGCCAGCGCGCTTTATCTCCGACTGTGATCCAGTAATAAAGGTGTTGGAGAGAACTGCGACTATCAGAGAGGATTCAGAGGTCTCAAAAAGTCTTGTTCATTAAGAACTGCCCTAAGGCCGTGCTCTATTGCAAACCTTTTTAGTGAATAAGGTAACCAATAAATGCATCAGGATAATGATTTAGGTATTTTTTTTTATTGAAAACAGTTATAAAATCCCCATGCACCACAAAGTATCAAACGGGGTTCACAGAAGTACCATAAAATCCATAACGCGCACTTTTAACACAAAAAATAAAATAAAAATTTACGGGTGCGGTTATACGGCGGGTGTAATTATATTTTTTAATGCATACATGTTACTTTTTTATTTTTTAGAAGTTAAGACTTCTATTAAGATCTGAATACTGTTTATTTAAAAGAAATGTCACACCTTATAAATTTTTTTTTTTTAAAAAAGGTTGTTTTTCTAGAAATATACTATTTTTTCAAAAGCCTGGGGTAATACCTCGAATAAATGGCTTTAAAACATAACACAGCATTGCTGTAGTACATTGCAGTTTCCTTCGAAAAAAATGGGGTGCGCGTTATACGCCAGATTTTACGGTAAGTATTAATCACACATTAAAAAGGAAAAAAGGGGAAAAAACTTTTGAGGTTATGAAGGATTACAAATATTTATAACAAATCCACAGAAATTTTTAAAAGCACATCTGATGGAAAGAATTTGGGGAAGATTCGGAGGCCAATTTATGTTAAGTCCCTTGAAAGCCTCTTGGGGATGTTTCGTTTTTTTTTCAAATTTGGGAACACAAAAGGGAGAAATTTCAATTTTTTCGCCACCAATATCACAAACACAGGAAGATAACGGAACTAAATTAGAGGATTTATGATTTAGGTATTGATAGACAAAAATTTTTTGAGTTAAAAATTAACTTTCAATGCGTTAAAACACGCTTAACATGCAAAAAGGGAGAGTTACGTGCGTGTGTCGCGTTATATGTACAGTAGTGACATGTTGTTTTTGAATATTTATGACCTACTTTAAAATACTTCGTTCAGTTGATGATTGCTTTACGTATCCACATTCATGGCATAATTTTCATTCAACTTTTGTAAAACCGTTTTATATTGCATTCTTCAAAAATTTTCTTTTATTTTTTTTAATTTTTTTTTTAAAAATTTTTTTTAAAAAAAAACTTTAGTTAGAAAAGATAAAAAAATTTAAATCAAAAATTTTTAAATACATTTCTATTTGAGAAAAAATGTATTTTTTTCAATTTCTATGCTTCATCCTTAAATTTTGTTTAGCTTGACCTTTTCACTTCGTTTCATAATTATTTGTGTTTTTGATGGTTTTGTTAGCTAATGTTTCCTATTTTTTCTGTATATATATTTATTTATTTCTCAATAACTCTAATTAAAATATTCACGAACCAAAATTTCTTAGAACGCTTTAAGTCATTCAATAAATCATTACATAAATCAATTATCATTTATTTATTGATGAATTAATATTTTTTTGTTTTATTTGCATAAACCATGAGCGTTTTGCTTTAGGGTTGTAACTTTATCTTTTAGTTGCCAAATCTGGAAATGGGAAATTCTTAATCCTGATGATCCTGATCAGGACAATGGAACAAAATTAATAAACTATTATAGTGTCATCGGTCCTTGACAAGTGTGCAAAATTTTGAATTAATCTGACCTTTTAAAGTGGGTGAAAATCGAGTTCAAAGATTCCGTTACATACAGGTAAAGCTAATAATAGCGTGTTAAAAAGAATGGAACCAAATTCCAAAAAACAATAAAGGTTCTTCTAAAAAAAAAAAAAAAAATAGCGTAGTACCATCTCAAAATACAACGTTATTCTAAAAGGAATTCATACAATAAAACAACTTCTTACTTTATTTTTATATATTCTATTCCTTAATATTAGTTTTTACATATGATATCTAATGCAAAAATAAGAGTACCTTTTTCTTCTTTATTCTTTCATTTAGCATATAATTCAAGCGAAGAAGTATCTTTATTCCGTGTTGAAGCGAAGCATTACCATTTTTGTTAGATCATTAGCTGTGAAAGCGTTGTGGGTACTGGAATCGCTTGTATCTGATGTTCTTTGGACAAATAATGATATCGTAGTCATTTCACGATGACCATAAATGACCGATGGAGAAAAAGCAGCCGTGTGTTCCCTGATGACCAGTTGGTTCACTCTCAGTCGGAATAACACTGCGCCACGGGAGTCATTTCGAAGGAAAGCAAAATATTCGAGATGTTGCAGTTTTTCAACACATATTTTTTGTTCTGCGTTGCGATATTTTGTTGCTGTATGTGAAAATGTTTCGTATAAAGGGACTTTACTCTTCACTCAGTTGCAATGTGATAAAGTCTATGAAGCGAAAAGTAACAAATTTTCTTCTTCATATTAAATTGTTGGAATAAATATCGTTTTGACTTTTATTACTATCGTTTTGACTTTTAATATCATACCATGGTATCATAACAGCAAAAAAGAACAACAATTCTTAATTCAGAGAAGAACAGAGTTTTACGTCTTTTATTTGGAAAAAAAAAATCGTTAGTCCGATTTTAGGGGAAAGTGGTGCAAATTTTACTGCGGTGTCGTTAATACATAAGTACCTAATAAGCCATTTTTTTTTGGTCAGACAGATTCAGTATTAAAGTAAGCTTTAGCTTATCTTGCATATAAATACAAAAAATATACAGGGTATGCTTTAGTAGCGTATATATTAATAAAATTTAAGAAATGAATTTTCTTTAATTTCCTTTAAAAATAGCATTAAAGCACTAAAATACTTATTTTTATAAATTTCATTATAAAATTATTTTAATTTTCAAACTGGACACATTTCATCCAGTTAGAGGTAAAGGATATTCTGTATTACAAAATCCTCCCGATAACACAAGAAAAAGATTTAAAGAAATTTTTCTTAAAACTTAGCTTGCAAGAAAAAAATTGGCTCGAAATGGGGGAAAAAAAAAGGGGGTTTAAATTTTCGCAACAATCTATTAATAATCAATGCAATTGCCAACTCTATTAATAACCCGCCAAGTTGGCAACCTCGATTTCCTATGTGCCGTACGCGCTGAATTAGCATCCATGTGCATCGTTTCATATAATGTCGCCAATAGGTTGCGATAATACGTAAGTACCATACAATGTTTCATTTTTACTTCTTCGGACATAGCGCCATATTTCTCTTTTTTTTCTCGGTCTCGACGTTGAAAAACGCGCCTCGGGTCACTTTGGCGCGGTTTGAAAAAATCTTCTCAAAATTTTTGGGCTATCATAGATTTACCGCCGTTAACCAGCTATGAAAAGAAAAATCTAAAATAAAAGTAAAAATTAAGAAATATAAAAAATTTTGTAGTGTTTCTAATGCTCTTCGAAACAGAACACATGATCCTTTTATATCAATCCTGATTTCCGTTATAAGTTAATGTAATGAGAGATATGTTTCATAACCAAAGGAACACTAATTTATAACATGAACAAGTGTGAGTAAATGATAAATAAAAACTATAACTCGAAGCTTAACAAATAGCCGTGTATTAGCTTTCATTACAGTATTAAATAGTTCTGGTATGCAATGCTAACGCATGTCTCTCACTGGGAATCAGAATAGCAATGATCATAATAATAATTTTTAGAGTATACTATAAAAGACGAAACTGATTCCATAACAAGACTGAAATTCAATTTAAAATAATAGTTTCTTGGGACTACTTTCCTTCTATTAATACTATTTTAATATATTTAATGTTAGTTGAAAATATTCTAGCCTTTATTTATTTTTTATTTTTCTTTTTAATCTTTTTTCGCTCTAAATTGTCGGCAAATTTATCACCTGACACACAAACTCACTTTTAAAGCCTAAACAAAGCAAGAACAAACTACGTTTTGACTTCAGAAATAGATTTCACACACAAACTTGATAAATCACAAAGACATAAAGCTAAAAGCCGTGAGGATTTTCTTCAGTTTTAAATTGTTTGTTGCGTCGTTTTGGGGAAAGAAGTATTTGTAGTAAGCTGAAAAAGATTTTAAACCCCTTTTTGAATCTGGGGGGGAATTGTTTGATATTTACTCAGTGAAACTAATATTGTGTCCGAAATATTATATTGATTGTAGTCTTTTGCATTAAAATTAAATATTGTGATCCACAGTAACTAGATTTATTCCTTTCTCTGTGTGTGTGTGTATCTAAAATACTATATTATTTATTTATTTTACTTGAGAATTAAAAATAGAGAAGCGCAAAAGACACAGAAGTGATGAAAATGTAATGTATTTCTGTTTAACAAATGAAAATTTGGCACTTACGTACTATCACGATAATGCCAACGTTCAAGATAATTCGCCGAGTTGGCATATGCTTCGTTTCATATAATGTCGCCAATACGGTTGCGAAAATATGTTAAGTACCGAAAATTCTAAAGATCTTTATAGGTATTTTTATATGTTCCTACTAAAAAAAATTTAAAAAAATATTACTCTCTTGTTACTGTCTTAAAATGCCTCTTTGTATCGCGTTGGGAGGGAAGTTATTAAAATCATATGAATTTGTCGCCAAGAACGATAAAGTCAAAAATCTGGTAACCCTAGTCCCATCTTCTGGTTTGTTATTCTCTTATTCTTCAGGTTCATGCTGGGAAGCAAACTTTCACTGTAAAACTTAATTTTCCCACTAATAGTGTATCACTGCAAGGAAAACAACATACGTTCCATGTTTCAATATAATTTTACGATATTTTAATGGATAAATTTGATGATTAATATAAATATATATTGAAATTTTTAAGGTTGGGTTGCATTTTGGATATTTTGAAAATTTTAAAAACATGCATTTTTTTATTTAAAAATAAAAAAGTCTCCTTCTTTTTTGAATTTTTGGTAACCCGGCTCACCTCACGTATTCATTAAACGGCCTTAAGAAAACTTTATTTTACTCAAACCTAATAGTTCCATTTCTCGAACAATTAAAAATGATTGTAAGACTAATTAAAATCAAGATAACGACAACACTTTTTCAATTAAAATTGTACGCCGTTTGAGTTACTGGGTAGCTTAAAAGATATTGACATTTTTATCCTTTAATAATTCCGCTTACATGCCTGCGTGAAAAAATGGCACAAATTCACCGAAAAGTAAAAAAACTATTCTTACTGAGTAAATTCTGAGTTTAGAAAAAAGAAATGTAAATAAATACTATTAATTAGTCACTGAGAACAAGCAAGAAAAACTTGTTTCTATGGCAACTTTTCTCTTTCCCCTTTTATTTAGATAATTCCATTCTTTTCAAACATATTTTTACTAATTAAACTTAATTAGAGCCTCATTTATGTAATTAATTAATTATAATTGCAGGATGTAGATATGTATATTTATTTATTTTTGTACCTTTTAAATTCAACTGTGAATTTTGAAAAAAAAATTAAAGAAAATGTTGTAGGGATTTGCTTTGATTTTCCTCTGTTCTGTAATTCCAAAAAGTTTAGTTTTTATATTTATAAAGAGATTAGTTTTGTATTAAACTCTTTACAAGTTTCATTTGTTCTTTTTCTCTTCGTTAATCCTGCAGGTAATGTTAAAGCTTTTAATAAACAAAAAAAAAATAATTTTAAATATGCTATTTTTTATTTTAAATGTAAATAAAAATAGCAAATACTAAGAATTTGTATGTATTACAGCACCACACAAAATGTTTCGATGTTTAAATTTTCCCCATTATAGACTGTGTCGAACAGATTTCTTTCTTAAGAATATTAGAAAAATTTAACTAAATTAGATCCACCCGCTTTGTTTCACTCAACTTTCTGACTGTAAATCCTTTTAGTTACAAAACACACATATATCACAAAAGATTTTATGAATTCCTAAGGGTAATATAAAATAATGTTTTTAGATTAAGTATCATTTTAGAGAGGTGTAAGAATAAAGTTGGTGTGATAATACTATTTACCAAATTTGTATTGGTGTACAATTCAAATTTAAATTTGCTACATTCTTTGTAACAGCATTTTGTGATCGTAATGTACATTGGTGTTCAAAATTAATATTTAAATGTTCTTCGATTATCTCTGGAACTATTACACAGATTTTAATAAAATTTGTTATGTATAATGCAAAAAATAACCATTCAACGGTTAAGGTATCCGACTGCGTTCGGAACCGTGATTTTAAAAAGGCGCATAAATGGATAATTTCATGATATTTAGTGTCACTTAGATTAGAATACATGTATAAAATTGTTTTAAGGACATTTTGACAAAAAAAATTATTTAAATACAATATCTCGGGAAAAAATTAACTTAGAATAACCTTTTTTCAAAATGTTCTCCTTTTGTAATATTTTGCTTGTATATAGCTCAGACCTCTGTACAGAGGCTCAACTATGATTTTTGAAAAATTCCCATTATTTTCAGAATTACAACCATTTGAAATAATTATGGGCATTTTTTTCTTAAAATTTCTCTCCTCTGTTGTCGTAAAACATGGATAAACTCATTTCTAAGTTATATATTTCAAAAGTTCTAGTTGAGTCTCTGTATAGAGGTCTGAGCTATATACACACAGGCAAAATATTATTATAATAGAAGCATTTTTCCCCAAAGGAGAATATTTTGAAAATGGATTATTCTATGGTCATTTTTTGTCAAAATATTGTACTTAAATAATTTTTTATTGTAATACTATTCTAAACCCAATTTTATATACATTGTCTAATCTAAGTGAGGCTAAATATCATAAATATTATTCATTTGCACGCTTTTGCAAAATCATGGTTCCGAATGTAGTCGGATACCTTAATGAGGATATGATCCCATCTCACAGCATGATTTTATACCGGAAATAAGGAAATTTATGAGTTCCTGTGCCAACAAATGCCACCAGTTCAGCAATTCTGTTTTCAGGCATTGGATGGTTCCTGAGTGGGGTTTTACGAGTTGCAGCTGCCCTCCTCAGAATGTCCGAGGCAAAATAGAGGCAAATGTAACTGGCCAATTCATTAGGCGAATATCCTCACTTACCAGAAATTCGATGACCACATGAGCTCTGTGTGCCTCGCGTTGTGTGATCCATTAAAATAAAAGGGCCAACTGCGCCGGTGAAAATGTGAACATAGGGCTCCAAGATCTCATCCCTATGTTCCCTCCCCAGTCACAGTGCCTGTTCCAAAAACATAGAGGTGTGTGCGGCCATCGAACGTGACGCCTACCCAGACCATCAGACCTCCGTCATCGTAACGGTCATTTCTGGGACATTCGGCAGGTATTGGGTTACTGGTTCTTTGCATATATTCCCGCCGTAGTAACTCATAAATTCTCTTATTTTCAGTATTAAATCACGGTATGCAGTCTTTTTATCTCAAAAAGGGGACCATATCCCCTATTAACCATTTTTTTTTAAATATTCTGCAACTGCTGTTTCATACCTTCCAGCATCAATGAATATTACGCATGACCATGCGTGTGTATTTTAACTGTTAAATGATTACTTTTTGCATTATAAAGCTTTATGAACATAACAAATTTCATTAAAATCCATCCAGTAGTTCTAGAGATAATCGACAACATTAAAAATTCTCCTAATTTTGAACACCAGTGTACCGTAAAATCCGGCGTATAACGCATCCCTAAATTTCGATTTTATTTTTGGTGTTAAAAGTGCGCACTTTTAACACCAAAAATAAAATCGAAATTAGGATGCACTACTACGCGGATATAAAATGATAAGCTTTAAAATAAAAAGGATATGAACATTAAGGAAGTTTTACTTCTATATATACCGAAATACTGCTTATTTTAAAGAAATGACATACTTTATGAACTTAAAGGGTTGTAGGGTTGTAGTTCAAGAAGTGTACTATTTTTTCAAAAGTCTGGGATAATACATCGAATAAATGACTTTAAAAACCTAAGAGCACCACGTTAGTACATTTCAGGTTTCTTTGCAAAAAGGGGGTGAGCATTATACGGCGAATATACCTCAAAATTATAAAAATGCAGCTTGAAAGTATAGGTGCGCATTATACGACAGTGCGCGTTATACGTAGGATTTTACGGTATATATCGCATTATGACGTACCACTTGCTGAAAATATCTCCTTTTTGTGCATATTTCAAAATAATATCTTTCAATCTTTTCTCGAGCCCTTTTTAAATATTCTTCATTGTGTGTTTTAAATTTTGTTCATTAATTCAAGTTTTTTTCATCTAAAGAAAGTCGAATGTGCACAAATGATCCTTTTTGTGTGAGCATGGCTCTCAATCGGGTTTTTACTTCTGGAATATTCCAATACTTCTTGCTCTAGTTCTCATAACATTAGATAGAGTTTTTAAGGTATCCGACTACGTTCGGAACCATGATTTTAAAAAAGCGCATGAATGTATAATTTTCATGATATTTTGTGTCACTTAGGTTAGAATACATGTATAAAATTGTTTTAAGGACATTATGACAAAAAAAATTATTTAAATACAATATTTTGGCAAAAAATTAACTTAAAATAACTTTTTTTCCCAAATGTTCTCCTTTTGTAAAAATGCTTCTATTGTATTAATATTTTGCCTGTATATAGCTCAGACATCTGTACAGAAGCTCAACTATGATTTTTGTATATGTATATATTTTGATATATGTATATATATCGGCGTATTTTCTTAAAATTTCTCCCTTCTGTTTTCGTAAAACATGGATAAACCGACTTCCAAGTTATGCATTTCAAAAATTCTAGTTGAGCCCCTGTACAGAGGTCTAAGCTGAATACAGGCACAATATTAATATAATAGAAGCATTTTTTACAAAAGGAGAACATTTGGAAAAAAGGTTATTCTAACTTAATTTTCTGAAAAATATTGGATTTAAATAATTTTTTTTGTCATAATGTCCTTAAAACAATTTTATATGTGTATTCTAATCTAAGTGACACTAAATATCATAAATATTATCCATTTAAACGCTTTTGCAAAATCACGGTTCCGAAAGTAGTCGGATACCTTAAACAAAACACCGTGAATCATGAAAAATAATTAGGAGTTCTGATTCACAAGGAGTTAGTTTTGCTGCACAGGAGAAAATTCTCAAACTGAAAAAAGGATCAAATATACGTTTAGCCTGAACAAATCAACAGCCTGAACATTAATGAGAGACAAAGAACAAAGAAGAAAATAGCCAAAAAGATTTAGAACTGAAAGAAAAAAATTGAAGAGAAATTTTTATCTAAAATCATTCAACAACAACAACAAAAAAAGAGAATTTACAAAAAAACTAATCTCTTATCAAATACGTAGAAATTCCTACATAATGTTAAAAGGGGAAAAGTCAACCCACTTAAGAAGAAAAAAATAATAAATAAAATAAAATTCCCTGCAGTGAAGAAGACGATTTGAAATAGAACATATGTAATGGTATTTATAACTGCATCAAATTAGGTTTCCTAATTCCCAGAATACCCATCCTCAAAAAGCAGAATTTTAGAAAAATTATGAGATAAGAATTAACTAAAACAGAACAAAATGCTCACACACACAAAACACAATAAAATAGGATAGAATTAAAGCTTAACGAAATAATACAAAGCAAAAATATATAAATTAAATAAAGTAAAAAAACAAATAGAACAAATAAAATAAAAAAATAACTTAAGATAAAAAATAAGAAATACATTTTCTTGACAATAAAAAACAAAGAGCAAGTGGCAAAAAAATTATAAATTCAAGTGTTAAAATGTTTAAAAAGTTTTCATGTATATTGTGTTCCCGGTATGTTTTGTTCTTTTAATTGTTGCAATGTCTTTGTGTTCCTTAATTTAGAGCATTTTAATTGGTGTGTTATTTCTAATGAAATGTAATTTGCATTTGAATTGTTGCATTCGGATTTAAAAATTAGGAAATGGGTAAAAAAATGTTAAAAGCATTATTTATGGGCTATAAAAAATTTAAAATATAAATGGGATTTCTCAGTTGTTTTGTTTCGAAAAAAAGTTTTAAAAAGAAAATATCGTGTTAAATGTTATTTTATGTGTGATTTTTTTTTAATGTTATTTTTCATACAAACACGTACAAATGTGAAGCTTTTATGCATAATTCAATAGTCTCTTCTTTGTGTATGTGTATCCTATATCTCAGTTATACGTAAAAATCTATCTGTAAACCAACTTTTCTCATTTGTTCAGTTGTTTCTTTTGAAACTTTCACATAAAATATTCCACCAATCGTGTTAAATGTTATTCTATCCAATTTTGAAAAACCCAAAACATTGTTTATAGATATTGAAACGTACGTTCAAACACGTAAGTACTTTTTGCAAATGATAAAGAATATTTTTCGAATTTTTTAGCATAATTTGCAATCCTCTTCAATACCAATGATTTCTTTGGAATTACTTAATGGTTATAAATATATCCATTTTTCCACACAATTCAGTTTATATTTCTTTAGAATTTCAAAGTGGAAAAAAACCCCTATATTTTAAAGGAATAAATTTTAAGCAAGACATATATATATATATATATATATAAATAAACTAAGACATTTTGCATAATTGTGAAAATAAATTTAATACTGTTTAATGCAAAAACTTATGCATCAATAAGAATTGTTCTTACCATTCGCGATTTATTTTGATAATTTGTTATAAATTATTTTTCCATCTTAATTAACTGAATTATTCATGAAATAATTAATACATTTACTTTTCTGAAGTATAATATGTGGAACATTTTATGCAAAAATTCAGAACGGATTACTGGAAATTCTATGATTAAAAATCTCTTAACGGAAATTTTATTTTTCAAAATAGCTATGATTAATTTTAATTCTTAATATATTTTTAAGTCGAAAAATTAATATGAAAGTTTTTGTTTGTAATTATTAAAAGGGGAAATAGTTAAATTGATTTTTATTTAGTTACATTATAAATTGAGTACAATTTTTAAAGAAATAAATATTTAATTTATCATGTTCTAATTAACTTAAACCAGTCTCTGTGTTAATTATTTTAGGGATTCATTTTGTGTTTATAAAATTATTTACCAATTTTATCTTATATATAATATGTAATGTAGGAATTTATTAATAATAAATTAAATCCTTTAAAATAAATTAAAAAAATCTGATTAATTAACTCTGAAAAGTTTTTACTGCTTAAAACATTAGCTAATATTTTTTATTGTTATGTGCATAACTTAATTATAATTATTGGGATATTTTGACTACATCACAAAATGACAAACCAAGTCCGTTGAATTTTAAGCAAATTTAAAGTGTTTGAATAGAATTTGTAATCTAAAAATGAGGTATATACTTCTCAAAAATATAAATAATTATAATGTAAACTTTACTTCACTTTGTAATACTTTCTAATTATATAAATTATTTTATCATCGAGAAAGAGATGGTCTCTTCTATACTATGAGGACAATAATTGGAAGACAAAATTTAAATTAAGATTGTAAAATCAATTAACTATATAGAACTCGTATCGTGTATTGTCTTTAATGTTGAAACATGTGCGGGTACATCATACAATGAAGTACCCGCACATGTTTTTTTTAAAAAAGTATCTTTGGAAATTATTTTAAAGAAAAAATTTGCTATCTTCTATTTCTAGAAGAAGAAAAAATTACTTGTTATCAGGAAAGTTACCTTTTTTCCGGTTTTTAAGTTCCTAAATTGTGCTTGGAGTTTTATTGGTATAATAAACAATGTATAAAATATTTTTTGGAGAAACTTACCGCATCAGATAAGTATGATTTTCTTACATGCGGTTGCGAAAAAAGACTTTGCTAAGCTTTATGAACTCGAATTTTGTTTATTTCGAAATAAACATCGAACCAGCACTAAGTATTTTACGAAAGTACTGTTGTTGTACTTAAACGAATTTAAGTACGTTTCAAAATTTAAGTTGATTTGTCGATAATAATTCGGCTATACAAACATCTAACCGCATTATTCATAAACTTTGTATTTGCTTTGGAAAACTGATTTATGTTTACTTGTCCAGAAACATTTTATTCCCTACTTACTAGTTTGTAACTGTTTGTTAATATGTGTTTACATTTTATTCTGATTTATAAGTACTTACTAAGAACTTATTTGTCTGCGAAACTTAAATTTTGTAACGAAACGGGAAATGATGATAAAATATATTTTTACAGTCAAACAATAAAGTTTTTACAGGAAAAGCGATCAAAGGAAAAGTCGTTTTGCCTTTCTCCGAATAACATTATTTATGAATTTATCAAGTTGTATTATGTCGGAAAGAATTGAAATGGCTACAATTTGCATGTGTGCATGTTTATTTTATTTAGTTAAACACACACACACACACACACACACACACACACACACACACACACACACACACACACACACACACACACACACACACACACACACACACACACACACACACACACACACACACACACACACACACACACACACACACACACACACACACACACACACACACACACACACACACACACACACACACACACACACACACACACACACACACACACACACACACACACACACACACACACACACACACACACACACACACACACACACACACACACACACACACACACACACACACACACACACACACACATGTTCCCGAATAAGTTGTCCTAATATTGCATTAGTAAGAAAAGAAATATAAAAATGCTAGGGTAATCCAGAAAATAAGCTCCATTTTGCATTTTCGCCACGGAACAATGCGATAAATACATGAGGGGCACTTGGTAAATATAAACACGTGCTCTCCATTGAAATCAAACCTGACATTAGACTTGTTTTACTTGTAAAATTTAAATAAAATTTCAGATTTGATAACAGGATAAACATGTTCAAATATTAAGACTCTTCAAAAACTTTTTCAAAATTAAAAAAAAAAATGTTTTTACTATGCGTGTATTTTTAAATCAAGAGAATATTATTTATCAATGAGCATTATTATTGTTTATAAATCTATACTTCTCAAAAGAATCTTCAAAAAGCAAAAGTTGGCAACAGAGAATCCCCTGAATCTATTGGCTGGAAATACGTGATAGCTTTCTTGAGGCAAGCAGTTCCGGGAAGACGACGGTCAGATCCGTTACTATACCCAATGGTTGCTATCGCGGATAGTACTGTTCTTTGACGAGGACATCCAAACAGTCGTCCCCCACTAAACAATGGTGGTATCTGTGTTTAGAAATACACTCTATAACAAAACAACAACAACAACAACAACAAAACAAAAACAACGACGCACCAAGAACGAGTAGTCCGATAGAGACAAAAATTGGTGGGTAGAAAGATTACGTATAGAATAAAGAATCATTAAAATTTCACATAAATTGAATAATGTTTTTCAGAGTTACATAGTCACAAAGTAACGAGCTCAATAAGGAGTTGACCCACCTCTAGCCTGGATGCAAGCTGCCACACGACGTGACCCCGATGGTTTCCTGCGGTATTTCTTGCCAAATTTGCTCCAAATGTCGGGCCAGAGTCATCAACATTCGCAGGCAGATGCAGTCGCCTTCCCATAATATCCCAGACATGCTCGATTGGAGAGCGATCTTGTGGTCTGGATGGCCAAAGAAGTGTTTGATAAGCTGCAAGATAGTTCATAGCAACACATGTGGTATGTGGTTTGGCATTATTTATCTGAAAAATAAGGCTAGGGTACTGCAAAAGGGACGGCAACAAAACAGTTCTCAGAATGCTGTCGACGTACCGATGTGCTGTAAGCGTGCCTCTAATGACAACCAAAGGGATCCGGCTTCAAAAGAAAGGGCACCCCAGACCATAACTCTTTGTTGAGGTCCTGTGTGGCGTGCGCTAGTGAAAGAAGGTCGGCACGATGACCTGGCCATCTCCAGACACTTCTTCGATGATCGCCAGGGCACAGATAGAAGGGGGATTCGTACGCTAAACACTATACGTCCCCAATCAGCATGGTTCCAACCTGATCAATTCAAGCACCTCTGTAATCTAGTTCAATGGTGTGTAGGCGTAAATGGCAAATGGCGTAGCAGTCTGTACGAGCATAAATTTCGCTCTATCAGCCGTCTGTGAATGTTCATGGTGGACACTCGTGTGCGTGTAATACGTCTGATGGTTGATAATGATGAATCAAGCACAGTGACAGCTGATCTGACAATCAATCTGTCCTCCTGATCTGATGTGACCCTAGGTCGACCTCTACCATCATGAAGCTGAAATCTGCCATTGTCCACTCATTCTTGCCAGCATCTTCCAATGTCCTCGTTGCTTCGACCTATATGACGAGCGATTCTCCGATTTGCCCAACCTCCCTCTTTCAGTCCAATGATACAACTTCTTTCAAACTCTGACAGTTGCTCGTAATGAGCTTGAATCCTGCGGCGAGGCATTTTTTTAGTTGTTCAAAGGTATCCTAAATATCAATGCAACCGAAATTTTGACCAACAGACTGAGAATCGCTTCTTATAGACACCTGCTAAGTGCGCAGTTCCGATGCGCTGTAGCTCCCGCTATTCACTCATTGGACACCAAATTTTAAACATTTACATGTTCGGTACAAATGTCTGTGTATACGAAATTTCATTAAATTGGGCTACTCCTTCTTGGTGCGTCGTTTTTTTTTTGTTATATAGAGTGTAGTCTGACCGGTAGTAGTATATTATTTAATAACAATTATTTCTAAATTATCGTTTCCCTTTTTATTTGTGATGCTAAACGGAGAACTTACTTACTAAATTACCTGATACAATTGATGAGATATAATTAAGCAGTAGTATAATAGCTAAACTTAACATCATAAATGAAATTAAGAGAGAATTCTTTAATATATTCATGAGCTAAAAGGGTTTTGAAACTCTGTGCCATGTTGCATTTGTCTGTTACATTTTCAAAAATCATATTTCGTACTAAACAGAAAATTGTTGTCCCATCATCATAAAAATATTTTTTATTTTGTTATATTATATTTAAGACATTCCATATCACTTCAAAACAACTTTTTATTTTCCACTCTCTCTCTCTCTGTATATATATATATATATATATATATATATTATATATATATATATATATATCTTATTCAAATTATTTTCAATTGTTGAAAATATTTCTATTCCTCCATTCAAGTTCAAATAATTTTTTTAAACTTGTAGTGGATGGCACTTGATGTCAAACAGTTTTTTTCAAATATATTAATTTATTAATCAAATTTTCATTTTTCATTTTAAATTTATTCTGCGTTATTTCTGTCGTAGTTACAGTTAGCTGCAACAGAGGGCGCCAGTACGCATTTCTAACGAAGTAGGAACTCACGTTAAAAATATTTTATATTACTTGTTTTTATTAAACACATTAATTAGTTATAAGGAGGCCATGGTAACCTGGTGGTCATAATCACGAACTTTCGCCTAGCGTGTCATGAGTTCGAGCCCTAGTGCACTGAAGACCCTCCGTGTAGAGCGAATGAGGCACGTTAAATGTGCCGAGGCTCAAAGTCTTCCCGTCGGAGTGGTGTGAAAGCTCGGAGAGGAAGGTGCCAAGTCAGGCTTCGTCCTCGTCATTTGATCATGGATCTAAATGACGAGGAAATAGCTCTCGGGGCGCTTCAAAGTGCCCCGTTAATAAACACTCACTCCCTGGTTATAATGTTTCAAAAGTTTAAATGTAATAAATTCTACATCAGCTTCAAAAAATAAATAAATGATTAAAGTTGCAATATATTTCACTTTAACCACAAGCAATGCATCATACATTGTCAAGATATAACTTTAAATAATGCTTCAATCGTTTCCGCGTTTTATATTTCTTCTTGACGGGCAAATAATTGCTCCTTCGAGAATGAAAAAAAGATATCTCATCACAACATTAAATAGTGCGTGCCACATGTATTTGTTCGCAAGACACATAGCTACACTTTCGTGATATTTGGGTCGCTCCAATTGTTTTTCTCTCTCTTGTTTTTTTTTAACTATAACTTAGAATAATAGATTTATTTATCTGACTGAAACGTTATCTATAAGGTGTTCCAGGATCACTTGACAGGAATTATTATTTTCGTGAAACGCATTAAATACTTTTCGCTGACACATAAAATGGAACACCACCCAACACGAAAAATAAGTCACAATATAATTTGATTAATTTTTCCTTTTTAACGAAAAGGCTCGTTAGAGTACTGTGGAATTATTTTCATCTGTGAATGTTCTCCAATTTATTCCCAAAATCTAAATTTTCCAACATTTTGTAATTAATTAAATTTGTATTTACGGACTTTTGATTCATCTGTATTAACCTCTTAATGCAAACTTTTTTTTGAAAAAAAAATCAATTTCTTTTTGTTTTAAGAAACACCTTTTAGAAATAAATGTGTCGAATATAGCAATCTTTTTTTTTGCACGTGCATCAACTTTTATTATATTTTTCTTCTCGAATACTGTTTCGAAAAATATTTTTGCATCAATAAAATTATTTATTGATACTTTTTCAACAGAAATAATTATAGTAATTCAAAAGTGTGAATAAATTATTCAAAATTTCCTTTTGTGGTATTTGGATGCAAGGTGTTGTACGTATACCAATATTACAATTTTTTTTACCAATATTACGACTCTCTGTTCTTTTCCTTTTTTATCACTTTTAGCACAACACAAGCGCAGTATCTTTGAAAACTTCTTTTTGATGTTTTGTAACAAAACTGGAAAAAACGTTGCCTGAGTGATAGAGTTCCAGAAGATTGTGGCTTACTCGATTTTTTTTATGTGTGTTATCACTATGATAACTTTGTATTTCTACTAATTGGCTTCAGAGACTAAATTTTGGAGCTAATTTTATATCACGGGGCACTCGCCAAGTTGTTTATGTTCGCTAAGATGGGCGATAACATTATAATATGGTTAACTTAATATTTTTGCAGTTTTTAGAATATTGCAAGTTTCCAGCACTTTTTAATTGATATTCTTCATTAATGTTAATATATATTATGCAATTATTTTATTAATAATATAATATAAAAATACAATTATTATTTTATGTAATAATCATATCACATTTATTATTTATACTTGTTTTTTTAAATTTTTATATATAAATATTATTACATATTATGTTATTTATTTATAATTATTATTATGTTCTTTATTTATAATTATTATTTTGTTATTCATTTATAATTATTATTTTGTTATTTATTTATAATTATTAAGTTACATGAGTATTCTTATGAATAATTTTTATATTACAATACAATGATTTTATTCTTTTTTATAATTACTCTCTCTCTCTCTCTATTAAATTAAAAAATTATATATATTATATTATTATTATATATAATGATTATTATTAAATCATACGATATGAATATTATATATAATTACTATTAAATTATATTGAAAGATTTTATTATTATTTATTGCATTATATTATTAGTACATATAATTTTTTATTGTACTGTTATTCAATATTTATGGATTGATCTTGGTAATTCTCAGTATTTTAATATATTCTACCTTTGAAATATATTTCAAAACAATTTTTAAAATTATCTTCCTGACGTTTTAATATCGCTAAGCCTCCATCTTGGATTCTATTCCCGCGACAACAAGTGCTGCTTGGCGGGATTCTATCACGCCAAGCAGCGCTTGGAGTCATGCCCCGTGATATCAAACAAGCACCTAAATTTTTTTCCACCTCAATTTTTTTATACAAAACATATACGTTCCAAAGGTGATGTAAAAGGTGCAAAGAGCAGAATACTCTTTTTATAATGTTTATCTAAATTTAATATAAACTTTATCTAAATTTACGAAATCTCGACGGCGGATCGCAGTCAGTCTCACGAGTACAGACGATGATCGCTTCTATTCGAGAGAGAAAATTACAGCAGCATGAAATACAACTCCACACGAATTATCTCGAGTGTGCACAGTTTGGCCACTTTAGCGCAATCGAATTTACTCGATTGTCCACGTTAAGAGGTTAATAAATGTGTTATTCCTTTAATCCAGTGATTATTAAATTAACTGAGCTCTTGAAACCCTTTTTATACCAAAAATTTAGCCAAGAATCCCCAAGTAAAGTAGCTCTGTTTCCCTGAATAATGGAAAAATTGCGAATTTAACTTTTATTCTCTGAATGTTAAGGTATCTGCATACGTTTCTGAATCAATATTTGACTGAAATTCAAAATTTTTTTTCCTCTTTGTCATTTTGTGTAGGAAAAACGTCGAGTAACCAGAAAAAAAAATTAATAAGATTAAGAAAGAGGAAGTTGTCTACGCTATAAAAATGATGAATTTTGAACGTATGATATATATTAAGCAATATTTAAGTAAAATAATAATAAAAAAAGATTGTGTTTTTGTTATCAAAGTTATGTTACTTAAAACCCGATAGCTCAAAAACTTATGAATGTATTTCTTTTCTATTTTGTATACAGGTTATTTAAAACATGATAAAGGCAACGAACTAAGAAAATTTAGCTCTGACATGAACAGTTTTTTAAAAATTATTTTAACATATTGTTATGAACAATATGTTAATACATGATTTAAATTTTCTGTAAGAAAATGTGCATTGCAAATGAGTGCCATTACTTTTAGGTAAATTTGAATGTATTTTAGATTTTATTTCATTACTTTAAAATTCTGTTAAGTATGTTGTGTAAAAAAATAATTTAAGTATATGGCTTTGAATTCCATTTAGAGTTTTTGAAATTTGGTATAATTTTCATCGAATTTTAACTAAAATACCTCATTTTAATAAACTTTAATTGTCGCATATTTTTCTGATCGGTGTTTTTCATTTATTTAAGTCATACGCACCAACAAAATAACAAAAAACTACTAACAGTATCTCGTATTTTAGAAAACTTGTCGCCTAACGTAGACAGATCCCTTAAATATTGAAGTTTAAATGAGAAAAAAAATTAGTAAAACGTTGTGATACGCGAAGTAGTATTTATTCAAATTATCACTGTGTTAAATCTATTCCATTATACATTAAAAAAATAGGGAATTAATCTTAATATTAAGTAAATGATATATTATTCAGCGTAAATTTCTGTCTTTTTAGAAAAATGTATTGAATTCAAAATATTTGATTCTTCCACAGGTCTCTAAAGCTTTTGATACTTTTTTCAATAAAATCCTACAATCTTATATGCGTCCTCTATTTCTTTTTTACTGCATTCTTAAAACACTTTTTTTTCTAGAATTGGAAATATATACTTCATTTTTTAAAAATTTTATAATAAAATCAAGGCATTCTTATAATTAAAGAAAAAAAATGTAACGTTCAACTATACTTTTAAGTTTCATATTCTAACGCATTCATTTTAAAATAAATTAAGTTCCCAATCATTAAAATTGTGTATTTTTTGGTTTAAATTGTTTTGTAGATATTTTTAAAATTAATTTGATTTCGCACTTTGAATGAAGAACTAAGAGAAAAGCCTATAATAATAAAAAAGTTTGTGTGCGCACTCGGTGATGCACAAAAACGAAAAAACTCAAACACGTAAAATTTGATACTATGAAATTATGAGTCATAATGGTTTGTGCGCCTCAAAGAAGGTTTTCTTTTAGATTTTTTTAAAATTCTATTTTGAAGCAATTTTCCATAGCTCTGGTGACATGACGTCATATTAGATCACAATATGCTCAGAATGCAATACATTATCCCTCATACAGTTTTTAAGAGATCTTTTAAGAGATAAAATAGTTTATTACATTTTTTCAGTATCTTTCATTTCATTTTTTAAAAAAAATAACTGTATTTTTAGTTTAGTAATTTTCAGTATAGATACATAAAAAATAATTTAATATAATAAGAACCTAATTATTTTATTTCTTAATCAAAACCTAAACTTGGACACGACCAAGCTTAGGTTTTGATTAATAAATACATAGATAAAATAAAATAAAAATGTCAATCCCAATATTTTTCTCAAAAAAATTTTAAGACGTAAGATTTTTGGAAATTATTTTTAAATTAATAATAACTGAAATGGGCCGCAAATATTTTACTTTATAGAAAAGAAAACCTTTCACGGTCTCCCTAAAGTTGTCCACGCACCCCTAAATTAATTTTATTTTTCACGAACCCCTCAGCAGCCACAATAACCCCCAGGAGTCCGTTGGAACCACTTTAGGGACCTATTGTTTACTCCTAGAAAATATTTAGGATATATTATTTTTTAGTAACATTTTTATATCTTTTTAATTAAAACGTTCCTAGAATTGGATGGGAAACCGAGATAACTCAGAATATGTCAGATATTTCCTTGAACTTGTAAGCTTGTAAGAATTTATAATCACAGATTTAAGTGTGGTACATACAGAGCAAGTACAGTAATCTTTCTATTTATGCGAGTGGTTCGACAAACACTTAAATGGAACCATGAAAATAGTTCAAAATAAGAATTCCTTCATATTCTTAAGCAAAATTATTCCCAAAAAAAAAAATTTAATTAATTTTCAAAAAATTTGGGTTTGGGAACAGAAAAAAAGTTTTTATAGCTTATTTTCCCTTAATGAATGCTTTCCTTTTTCTATATAATTGTATTCCTATTATATTTCACAATCTTGAAACGAATATTATGTTAAGAAAAAGCAAATTATGTGTATTTTGGGTAGAATGCATGAAATCTATTCTTTAAAGTGCAAATGTTAAGGTAACTTTGGCTTGTCTCTTTATCGACGGATATTCCTCGTAAAGTGCATGGAACAGAGTTAAACATTATTAGTTTTCTATTAACTGGATATTTTAAAAAAAATTTGATGCTAACATTAAGAATTTTTTGAAAATATATGACACTTTTCGACTAATTTTTTAAATAATTTATTAGCTTTAACTGTTTTTTTTCATTTCTGCAATTTCTTTATTCATGTATTTGGTTTTTGCATTAAAATAGTTTGCTCAAGTTTTTGAGAATTTATATCGTAATATATATATGTCAGGCCTCAGGCCTGTTGGTAAAATGAGGAGGGCATCATCTCTATAATAACGTCTTTATTTGTTTCAATCTCATAAAGTCCAACATGGCGGCCCTTTGGCGCGCAATCGAGTAGAACAATAAACAACACTTCGGTGAGGAGTCACCAGCTAAGCCTTTTCGAGTATGCGTTTTCTCTCGTCAGCTCTCGCTCCACCTTTAAATAGGCTTATTTACCCACAAATCCTTAGGTGATGGTAAAGAGTTCGCTCTATTTTCATTTATTACTTACTTAATTTTGAAGCTAAACTTTTCAAACCTGACATATATATATATTTTAATATATATATATATATATATATATATATATATATATATATATATATATATATATATATTATATATATATATATATATATATATATATCCTCAAATAATGATAGTAGTATGTATACACACTTATTAATTTTTGTTTCTATTCTTTTCATACTTTTGCTAAGTGGTGCTATTCAGGTATTCGCATGCTTTGAATTTGCATTTGGGTACTGAACCTGGCAATAACGTTTATTGTACACAGATTTAGCGCGTTTTTTGTAGATCTGCATTTTTGAATGCAATTTCTAGGCAAACTTCCTTTTTCTTGTAAAAGATTTAGATATTCTATCCATTATTTTCAATTGGTTTTTGCTCAGTATTATTAATACAAAGGGGAAGGTTGGCTGGCCAAAAAACATGTTCAACCCCACTATTATATAAATTATTTTATATATAAGAACTGTCCTTAGTCAGTAATGTTTATAACATTGCAGCATCTATATTTTTATTTTTAAATTCTGTTATTTTTTTGTAATTTCTGATATATCCTTTATAAAATCTTGTGTCTGGTTTATTTGTAATTTCGAATTTTTGCCGTTTTGATGCTTATTGATTATTCATCTCTCTTTAGTAGAGAATTTTGACTTTATATATGTAACATTTATTTGTCAATATTAAATAAATTGCACTCTAAAATACTTGCTTTAAATTTTAGAACTGTTTTGCTTGTAGACATTGTTTAAAATGTTGTACATTTTATATGCCTTTGCCAAAAATTCGTCAATATTAAATTTCCTAAATTTTACAGCTATTCGCAAAAACTCTACTATTATTTTATCTTGTCAAATAAAGCTAAAAACACTCTCGATGATATATTTTGCTAATATACAATTTCTTCAACAGTAAATTCTTTTTCCAAAATATATATATATAAGTCTGAGTGCAAAATTCTCAATTCAATCATCTGTAGAGAGAATTAATAGGAAAGAAGATACATCTTCTGACATTTTCCAAACAAAGATATTTTTCCAGACGTGCTTTCATGAAAGAAGTCTTTATTTTCAGTTTGTATCAATTTGCGAATTCTCTGGAGTAAAATCTATCTTCATACCTGAGAGTTGGCATAGTTTCATAAACTGTTTTTCAAAAATATCTAGGAGATAGAAATGAAGTTAAAAAAAAAATGAATTTAAAACAAAGTTTCGAAATTTTTGCCATTTTTCAATTTTTACTATTAGCTCACACTCTCTATATATTTATTTATCTTGGTGGAATTTTCAATCTTAAATTTAAAACACTTTTTAAAAACCCAAATTGAGCTGAAATTTTAAAACATGATTTTTTTTTGATGACAATACAGAAATTTAAAAAAATTTAATGAAAATTTATTGATTAAAACTAATTATTTAAATAATTAAAAAATACACAGCCACTTTGGGGGGATCTTTTTTTGGCTTTGTTCAAAATTTTTAAAAAGGGTTTTTTTCCCTTAATGTTTTAAAGTTTTAAAGTTAAACCGAAATTTTATACAAAAGATTTTTTTGGGATGACAATACGATACTTTAATGATAATTAATACAAATTAATTCCCATTTAATGTTGTGGTTATGCCCCATGTATATACATATTTATATTTTAATTGTAACTATTTAATAAAAAAAGTGGGCAAAAAAACAAAAATTTTTCTTTGTTGGGATTTTAAGTGGAAAATTGATTTAAGAAATTTTTTTTTTTATATTACTTGTTTTTATAAAGTATTGTTGTATTAGAAACACATAATTCTTTCCGTTGTAATTCTATTTTAGCTATTTCTCTTCTGGTTTTTTGTTTTTCTTTAATATTTGTCTATGTTAACAGCTAATTAAGGAATTACGCGTTGATAGTTACAAACACTCTCGTAAAAAGGAATACTAATTTATTGTATTAATTACATGTATTGAAAAATGTAATTTATCGAATAAGTGGCAATTATAAAAACACATTACCAGAGGCTAGCATAAAAATTCTAAATTAAATTCAATCCATAAATCATCTCTGTTTTGACGATGATTTTTTAAACAATTGGAGGAACACAATTATTTTTTCAGTATCATGTTGTGTATAAGTTTTGACTACGATATTTGTTTCAAAGCTTTAAATAGCATCAGCAGCAAATTATATTTTCATGACATAATATTACATTGTCTCGATGTCAAAAATATAGATCAATTATTACGAGAATATATCTGGCTTCATCCATATTTATAATCTAGTTTTTGGTAAGCAGGGAGTAACGTGTCGGTTCAGAAAGTTACCACATTGCACTGCTAATGGCCTAAATTCATGGCGGTCACGTGTTCTCCACTAAATTCAAAATTAGCAATGGATTTGCACTTGTTATTCTACTTGTAAAATTTAGATTCAATTTCAAATTCGATTATTTGGCAAAGGTGGGCAAGTATTAAGATTCTTCAAAATGTTTTTCAAATTTCTTTTTAAAAAAATTTTTACATTGTACTTGCACTTTAAAAGAAAGCAAATGCATCTTGTTTGCCAATGTGTGATATTATAAGCAAAAATGTATTTCTTTAAGAACCGTTCCAGTAAAAATTAAAATCTGGCAACAGCAAAGTGCATGATAAGCTGGAAACACGTGAAATTGCATTTATCATGTGACTATGTCACATAAATTTAGGACATGATTGACTGGAAACATGCGATGGCTGTTATCATGTGACTTTAACTGTTATATGAATTTAGCTCATTGAACCTTTTTCTTTTTTTCAAAATGTGACTTGTAATTCCTTTAAATAAATCTTTTCAGTGAGAGGGAAGGGGATAAAAAAATGGCAGATTACAGATTCAGCAAATGACATTCTGAACAGAATCCTCTCTCTTTATTTCTCACTCTGTTGCGGGTTCTCACGCGCACTTCCTTTAATTAACCCCTTGGACTACTTCATGATGTTGTTGAATACGATAATCCTGTTTTGTGAAAGAACTATGATGAGTGCAAATAAGCTTTGCCATATAAGAAAAGATATAAGAAATATAAGTCGGGAAATTAGGAAAGCGATACGTGACATTTCTGAAGCTATTAAGGTATCCGACTACGTTCGGAACCGTGATTTTGAAAAAGCGCATAAATAGATAATTGTCATTATATTTAGTGTCATTTAGATTAGAATACATGTATAAAATTGTTTTAAGGACATTTTGACAAAAAAAGTTATTTTAATACAATATTTTGGCAAAAAATTTACTTAGAATAATCTTTTTTCCAAATGTTCTCATTTTGTGAAAAATGCTTCTATTACAATAATATTTTGCCTGTCTATAGCTCAGACCTCTCTACAGAGGCTCAAATAGAAGTTTTGAAAAATTCACATTATTTTTAGAGTTACCATCAATTTAAATAATTATTGGCGTTTTTTTCTTAAAATTGCTCCCCTCTGTTGTCGTAAAATATGGATAAACCCACTTCTAAGTTATATATTTCAAAAATTCTAGTTGAGCCTCTGTACAGAAGTCGGAGCTATATACAGACAAAATATTATTATAATAGAAGCATTTTTCACAAAAGGAGAACATTTGGAAAAAAATTATTCTAAGTTAATTTTTTGCCGAAATATATTGTATTTAAATACTTTTTTTTGACAAAATGTCCTTATAAAACTATTTTATACATGTATTCGAATCTAAGTGACACTAAATATCACAAAAATTATCCATTTATGCGCTTTTTTAAAACCACGGTTCCGAACGTAGTCGGATACCTTAAGAATAGAAGATAACGAGTGTGACTGGTGGGAAAATGATAAGTTGAAGGTTCCTGAACGAACCATTTCTGTACATTAATAACGAACATTCAACTGTAGCTGAGAGGAGATTTCTGTTAAAACTACAAGACAAGTAGTATTTTATAATATTTATTTTGTGTGTGAATATTCGGTTGGGAAAATTGCTTCACGTGCATAACTATTTTTAATGTCTTGTTCGAACTAAGTAAGGAATCTATTAAAAATATTGCTATGTCTGTTGATTCAGATACAGTTTATCTCAGAGATCTCTCTTTCCTCACCCATTCCTTTTCTTTCCTCTTCTGCTCTCCTGTCACTCTATTTTTCTCTCCTCTCCTGTTTCTGTTATCGCTTCTTCTATTTCTCTTCTCTCCTATTA
This sequence comes from Trichonephila inaurata madagascariensis, assembly GCA_019973955.1. Lineage (NCBI taxonomy): Eukaryota > Metazoa > Arthropoda > Arachnida > Araneae > Nephilidae > Trichonephila > Trichonephila inaurata. The sequence goes on along the minus strand of BMAV01011510.1, from coordinate 20,472 downwards.
CTCTCTCTTTTCTTCTGTCACTGTTTTCCTCTTTCTCCTTTCTTACCTCTCTTCTCATGTTGCTCTTTTTCTCTCCCCTGTGATGAAAAGAATCATTTTAAGAAAAAGTGGAAACAAATATATTTTTTTTATCATGCCAACCATAGTATATAACGATCATAACTTCATAACCACTTTATTATTCACCTTTTTTCTATTTGGCAACTGGGTTTCAAGTTTTCACTGGGTTTGAACCAACCTTTTGGAATAGTTGATTTCGCTCAGGGTAAATAAGTTAATTAAAGTAATAATTATATAAAATTTAGAATCCATTAAATTTCGAATTATAATCAAGTAAGACAATCGAGGATTTCTTGTATTGAGTTACATTGATTTCCAGAAGTTGAGTTTTCGTAGACGAGACTAAATTTGTCTGCGAAGTAAAATTGTAGAAAATAAAGTAAAATTCTGTCTCTTTTAACAGAAATCTATTAACCCCATTCTTTGTGTCGCAGTAGAAATGTCTGAAGCAATTTAGGAAGCTATTAGAAGTAATTTCGAACTTTTGAAGTGCTGATAGGGTATAATACTCCCCGTTATTTTATAAGAACTTTCAAATTATTTGATATCTTTAGACATTTTGAAAGATATTTATTAGTTTTAATTGAAAAATAAATTATTTATAAGAGGGGTATAACTACATTTTAAGAGAAATGCTATTTTCTTTAAAAACTATAGAATGTTCAAAAATGTTAATACTTAGTGCTGAAGTCCTTTCACCATCAAAATATTGCTTAGAAATTTCTTAGATATGTGGAAGCATTTTAATGAACATCTTTAATTTGTTTATTCATTTATCCTCTATTCTAAATTATCTAGTTACTAAATGTTTACTTTCGTGTGATTTTGTCTGTTATTTTTAAATCTCTTCTTAAAGAGAGTTGAGATGTTTCGTATTTATATAAATAAAAAGTTTGTATAGGGTTAGAAGAATTTATTAAAGTTTTTATTCTTTTTTATTACTAAAAAAGAATAAAAACTTCATTCGACTTATTTTACGGAGAGGAATATTAATTAATTTTTGATTTTAAGTTGTGCTACTGGTTGTTGTTTATTTCGAATCAGATTGTTTTTCCATATCTTTTTAGAGTGCATTCATTTATTATTAACTTTTGTCCTGCTGGTGGCAACTACAAGTATTACCTGAGCAATAGTTATTGTTTCAAAGTATTAAAAGAGAAAAAAAATGAACGTATTTGTTAAAATTTAAAGCCTTTCACTTAGCGCGTATGCCAGTTCAGATCAGAAAAAAAACCCCCAGTTTTAAATATTATACAAAAATCAAAATGGAGATTATATAATTTAATCGGAAGAGTGGAGAAATCTTTTTTAAAACTTAAAAATACTTTACCTCTAAAAGTTTATTTTAACCACCTATAGGTTTAAAATATATATGTTGTACGCGTGATTAATGTGACAATTCAACGTTCATGATGGATTGCAGTAAAAATACATCTTACATTAAACCTGTATTATTATTTTTTCCAAAATTTTCTTCGTTTTCTCATACAAATTTGGAAAAACAGACTGTTTTCATGACATTTTATAGAAGTTTGTATGAAGTTTAGGATTTAAAAAAATTTTTTTTCAACTTTAATGGAAAAACAAACGAAAAGGCCAATGTTTTTTAGAAAAAGCAGAAAACTATGCTATGTAATTGGACTACAATTTATTTAAATTTACACTTACTCATTTTAGATTGCTTTAGGAATCACTTTTTCTTCTCACTCTACACTCAAAACTTTTTCTTAGATATATACCGGTGTATAACGCGAACCTATACTTTAAAGCTGCATTTTTTCAATTTTTAGGTATATTCGCCGTATAACGCGCCCTTCCTTTTTTTTTACGAAGAAATCTGAAATGTTAGTATACAATTCTCTTCTGTTTTAATGTAATTTATTCGATATACTATCCCAGACTTTTTAAAAAGTAGTAGCACTATAGTAACTATAACTCTTTTAGTTCGTAAGGCATGCCATTTCTTTGAAATAAACTGTAATTCGATATGTGTTGAAGTAAATTTTTTTTATGCTAATCTCTTTTGTTACTTTTAAAGCTATAGTTTTTATACCCGGTGTATAACGCGCACTCATGAATTTCGATCTTATTTTCTGTGTTAAAAGTGCGCTTTATATGGCGATTTTTCGGTATTTATCTACATGAAAAATGACTTTTAATCTACAGTTGTGCCAAATTGCAATTGGTTTTCGGCTTTAAGTCAATGTTTTTCAAACTGTGGGTTAAGATACTTCTTATCACTGCATCCCCATCCCCCCCAGGGAGCCGTGATAACCTTACTTAGCATATCAAAAAGTCGAAAATAAAAGATTACTTTAAAAAATTATTAATTTACTGTGAAAGGAAGTAAAATAAAACATATTCTGACATAATCAAAGTACACGAAATATTTTTATTGCAATTTGTTCCAATTAAAAAATTAAAAAAGAAATGTAACATAATAGGTTTCTTATTACTTAAAAGTAACTTATTTAAAAGTAATTTTTATTTAAAAGTTTATTTAAAGTTTATTTATTAAGCAAAGTTTATTTAAAAGTAACATATACAAAATTTAATACTTGCCTTTTATACTTATCTGGTTTATAACAAAGGTCATATGGTAACTTTAGGGTCAAACTACTTTATTATTGCATTCAATACATTGTTGTTATACGAGGGAGGGGCGATGGAAGTTATAATTGAAAATTCGGTCACAAATATTAAAAAAGTTTGAGAAATACTGCTTTAAGTAATGAATCAAATTTAAGAATTGAACTATTTTATTCGTATGGATTTAACGTAATTATCATTAATAAAAATTTACCCTTCTTCGTTTGATTTTTTGAAACTTCTTTCCTTTGTACTTTTCTAATCTTTAATTAACTCCAAATAATTGGAATAAATGCGATTTTTTTTCAAACCGAATAAAGATTTGTCGTGTAATTAAAAGTTACAATCAAAAACGAATACTTATCATTTAAGCAATTGGTATTCATTCTTAGAAAAAAATGTCATTGTGATTGGTTATTCTCTTGAAATGATGAAGTTAATAAAATAAAGCATCATTCCTAAAAACAAATAGTTTTGCTATTTTTAAATAACAATTACTATTTTGTTACCAAATTTCTTTATCACTGATTTTAGGTGTTCTTTTGATTTTCAAAATTATTTGATTTTAACTTTTCAATAATTTGAATAATGATAGAACTAGGTAAATAATCCATGCATTACTTATCGTGTGTGACTTTACAAATACAAAAAAATGTAAAGAAAAAAAATCATCTGTAAAAAAAAAATCATTTTTTTACAGCTTGAATATTTTTAACAAACATTTTCGTTTCCCTAAAAATCGAAGAATTGAATTGTATATTCCAAAACTCATCACAAATTTACCCTTAATGGATCAATTCTTCCATTAAGAAATAAGAATAACTTTAAAAGAATAGACTTATAACTCACAATCAAGCCCTGTATGATTTTTATATATAAGCGTTCGCTTACTATTTTTATTCCGCATTTTATAAAGATAAACTAAAAATTCTGTTTATCTACCAAAAGCCAATAAATCTAAATGGAAAAGCAGGGTTCGGAAAAGTGGTTATTAAAAGTTAAGAAATTTTGTTTTTCAAAAGATATTTTTCTGCCAAATAGGATTCAATAAACAAAATTGTTGGTAATTCTATTATTTTAACATTTTCAAAGTAAATCATACTAAAAATAAACGATGCATTCTTTCAATTGATTTTGAGGTTATAGAAACCATTTTTTCTCTTGTCAGTATATTTGAACAAATAACACCATAATAAAAATTTATATTACTCAGTATATTTGTTTTTATGGTTTTTAAACTAATTTATTTATTTAAAGTTTTGAAATAAGTCATGTTTTATTTGATTTATTTCGATTTTCAAATAATTGTTTTTATTTCATTTTTTTAAAATTTATTTATTTGTCTCTAAATTTCATCAATAAGTGTGCCCTCTCTCTCAATCTTTCTTCTTCACAAATATCTGTATAAAGCTAGGACTTCGAAAAATATCTATCTTAATGTAATACCGTATTTATTCGAATCTAAGCCGCACCCCAAATTCTTAACATGTTTTTGTGAAAGAATAAAAAGTATTGTAAAATTGTTTATAGATTTCCGATATTTAAGAAATTAAAATTATATTAATTATAATTAGAACTGATAAGAAGTCATTGAATTCATTTATAAAAACTTTTAAATACATACATGAACCTGTAACTGTCAGTATCATGTTCAATTTCCCCATCTGATGAATGTTCTTGCCTACTATTAGATGCCACACTTAATTTTCAGTAGCATTAACATTCGAAAAAGTACGGCTTAGATTCGAATAAATACAGCAGTAAACTCCTTTTCCTTCGTATATTTTCATTAAACAATATTTTATTGGATATTTAAAAGAAACTTTCATATACCTAAATAAATTATTACTGATTACATCGAAGACTTTCATGACCTCATTGATACATTTCATGTTCCAAATGATGACACAATGCTTAGTTGAGTATTATAATTTAAATTATTTCTAAGAACAGAGTGTAAAAATAAAGCAATAAAAAATCCTTTGGAACTTAATTCGCATTCAGTTAAAATTATTATAAGGGATTTGTTTATAACTTAGGTATAAAATATTAATTTTAATTTCTGTTCTTTAACGGTGTCCGAATAAAATAATGGGTTAAATCTCATAGTCAGATTAAAGTAAAATCTCTGTTAAAAGATAGATGCTTTTACACTGTATATTATATGAATTTTTACATTACTCTCTCCATGGTATGTCATTATTCTCGTATGCGTTTGCACAAATTTCAATAAACTTAAAAATTATTTCTTAGCTTAATTTTACTTTTTTCAAAAAATGTGTTTGATTTAAAAATGAATAATTTAACTTGAGTATATTATATATGTCTATTGATTTAATTATTCTTTTGTATGATAGATAGCCCAGTTTTATTTTTCAGTTCTAAATATTTTCTCTGATTTTTTATTTAATTTTAATTTTAATTACCTATGAATTTCGACCACCAACACATTTTTAAATTTTTATTATTTTTTCATGCGATAGCATTTATGCAGTTTTTGTTAATTAAAAAAGCTAATTTATAAAGCCTCTCATTGATAGAAGTGCCTTGATATATTATTGTAATTTGATAATTTAGAAATAAAATTGGATATACACAACTTTATGAGAGACAGCTTTCTCGAAATAAATCACACACAAATGAATTAAATATTAACTAATTTCCCTAACAAAAAATACTCTAAAAATTCTGTTTACTTTTAACGCACAAAATATCGCGATTATAATTTCAATGTAACTGTTAGATTTAAATTCTTGTTAAAATATTCGAAAGAATTATATGTTGCCATTCAGACGAAAAGAAATTTTGCTGTTGCCACATTTTAGAAACATAAAAGAAAACTTGTATGTAAACTAATTTTGAAACAAATATACAATGTAGTTCGTAACCCTTATTTTAATTTTTCAATCTCGTATAGATCTTAGCATGTACGTATTTGCATAGTTTTAAATAAATTTTTTTAGAGTGCATGAAAAGTGCTACCATCTAACAAATAATCACGGCAGCAGGTTAGTATTTCAAAAATGATAAAAAGCATCCTAGCTTTTTAAGCATGGTCGAGTAAGCCAATAGACGACGATCTGCAAGTTAAGTTATTTTCCGAAACTTCTATTCCAATCAAAACCGTTATGAAGTAGATTAAAATTAGCTGCACTTTAAATTGAACAGAACTTCAAAGTCGTAGTACAGAACATTTTAGAGCGAGTTGTCGTTTTAATTAATGTCCTCATCCTTTAATATTGAATATTAACGTCACACTGTTCAGCTACACGAGGGCTTTTGTCCTCATCCTTTAACCAAAGCTAAAAAATTTCCGTGTCCGTTGCAAATAACCTCGATAATTCGAACCAAAATAATCGATTGTTTATTTTCAAAACTAATGTCTGAATCTAGGAAGAATTCTCGTAATTGCAACTGATTTCTAATGAACAGAAGACGGTAGGGGTAATATTAAAGTTTCTATAACATTTAATATTTCATAAATTTTAGAATCTCTGTAATCATAACATTCAAAATTTAACTTTTTTATTTATAGAAGTGGGAACAGCAGTTTAGATATTCAACATTTTCCAAACAGCGGTTATTAAAACTATTTCGATATAACTCTCCAAAAAGTTAACGCATACATTATACAGAATCTCTTTGTTCAATTATAGCGCATATAGCTAACGATCCAAAATGCTTGTTTGAAGTTAGAGAAGCTTTACTAATTTCAGAAGGAAATTTTGGACTGAATGTCAGTAAAAAACATGTTTTTGAAATGTTCTAATGTTTAAATATATAGCAGACTTTAATTAAACGCAATGTTTGTATTTCTTGAATGACATTCCGAATTTAAATGTTATAAATCGGGAATAATACCAACCCAAGTTTAGAAATCTTTGAATTCTTTTCTATAATTCCGGAATAGCGAATTTTGTATATTTAATATTCAAGTTAAAGTTTCTATAAATCTTATAAACGAATTTTCCTTTTAATAATAAAGTTCTCTCATGATTAACATTCAACTCATGCTCTTTGTAGTAGCTCCAATTTGTAACGTTCCATTCGTACGTAATGCATAATTCGGATAATTGGAAAACGTTCTGGGCTTGGAAAATAATACGTTCGAAAAATTGATGAGTCGACTTTGTACGTCAATCCTCTTCCCCTTCAAGCTTCACAAAGAGCTAATTTATTCCTTTATTGAGAACTATTGATCTTGAAACTGACTTATAGTCAACAAGAGTACACATGTCAACTACCCAACAAGCAGTAAAATTCAGTGTTTAAAAATAGAAGTATCATATAATTCTATTTTCCTCCTTTTATGGAAATATCCAAAGCTGTTCAGAAAATTTAGAACATTTGTTAAAGGATTATTTTTCGAGAGTTTCATCAATATACATTCATTATAATACTTTCACTGTAGTCATGTAATCTTTAAAAATATCTACGAATTAATATTTATTAATATTTCTGCTTTTGTTTGTTTTATTTTCAATTTTTTTTACATATTTAAAACTGCATACAAAGGCGCATTTTAATTAATTTACAATGTGCCTTTTATAAACGAAGTTTTAAATATGAGCGAAATAGAGAATAAAACACACATAAGAAGAAATATTAATAAATATTAATTCGAAAATTTACATCGTCGACTCGGTGGCTTACAAGTAACTAAGGTTGCGGGTTCGATCCCGTTGGAGTCGACAGATTTTCTGGATGCGAAAATCGTAGGCACTCATGTCATATGATTATGTGGCACGTAAAAGATCTTTTGAGTATCAATTTGTACTCAGGAGCAAAATTAAACAGTGGCAATATTTAGCATCCGACGAGAGTTTGGATTAAAATTAATTCAACGTCAAAATTTGGTAGCTGGAGCCTTATCTAGATGCTGCTACCATGAAATGTTACTCACATTTGGGGATGGCATGCCATGTCTACAAAGGCTTAATTGTCGATATGCAGCGCATTTGTGAAAAAAAAAGAAACTAGCCTTACAGTAGTCGCATATGATGTGTAACATCTGGGATGTTATCGTGGTAAATACGCAATAGTAACTTAAATCCTGAAAGAAATGAATCGAGTATGGTTGGAAATAATTTTCTATCGAATAATTATATCTTAAAGAAAATTTTATTTATTTTACACAAGGAGTAATGCACTTTTTTATCAAAAATATTTATTCTTGTTCAATTTGGGGAAGATTGGATACAATAGACTTGAAAATGAGCAAACAGGGATTTCGGTGGCTATATATATTTCTCCGAATCAAGAGATTAAATTAATTCAATTAAAGATTTCCTGCATTTTGTACTTTTACCATATACTGAAGATGGTTCTACTTTTAAAAACAAACTATCACTCGCTTCCCATGATTTTGAGTGTGATTGAATTGAATTTTGAATCGAGTATGATTGGAAATAATTTTCTGTCGAATAATTATATCCTTAATGAAAATTTTATTCAGGAGTAATGCAATTTTTTATCAAAAATATTTAACTATGTGCAAATTTTTTTCGGCGGTACTCTTCCAGTTTTTAATTTTTCTTCATGTTTTATTTTTGCTTATTGTCTCTTTTTACAAAATTCACTCCTACAAATATTCGGTAAGCGGGAGGAAAGATGTTACACATCAAGCGCGTAAGGATCTAAGTTTATCCTGAATAAGACTTGCTGGTATTTGCGAAGTGGAGTAAGAAAACGATCTTTTGAAATGTTAACTTTAGCAATATAAAAAAAACTACTAGAGTTGGATTTCGCATATATTTTTCTCTGTATTTACCCATCTCTGCAAATCACAAAATCAAGCAAATTTAATTAGCTTGGTAAATGTTTAATTTTTAATCTAGAAAACTTTTTAATCACAATTAAAAATATTATATTGACAGGAATAAACCTGAAAGTATTAAAAAGATACGCACTAAAATATTTATTCGAATAATTCCATATTACTTACTCGTATTTTATTAAGAATGTTGAACTTTGTCAGACGCTTAACAGTAAATATTAATTATTAAAAAGTAAGTTTATCCTGAATAAGAATTTGAAACTTGTAAAGACGTGTAATCAAAGAATTATTATTTCGGTTAGCTCAGTTCAACTTTACTTCATGGGCTTTCAAATTCAAACTAAACAACATTGAAAAAAAAGATCCCAGTAGCAATTACATTTAAACAGTTAACAGTATTAAAAAAATAACGAAAGGTTTGACCGCGCTTCCTCACACTCAAAATCATGGAAAGCGAGTTATAGTTTGTTTTTAGAAGACCAGACCTCCTCCCCCACATTGGCGCGGCATACGTTAAAACTGGTCTGAAGATTAGTGTGCGCTCTCATTGGTCAAATCAAATAGAGCACGCTTACGTCAGTTCCTGTTACTTACTTTTGTCCCTTTTCACGAAACCACTCCAACAAATATCCAGCAAGCAAGAGGAAAGATGTTACACATCAAAAATTAATTTACGTCTGGCATTAAGAACTCAATAAGGGTTATGAAAGATGCTTCAATACATTTTGACATAATTCAATCTCAACGGAAGACGGAAACTTCAAAATCTATGTATGAAAAGCAACAAGATAACATTCAGGGTATGATATCATTCTGTCACCATTGAATGAAACAAAGTATGATTCTGTTATCTCTAGATAAATAAAAAAGTATCAAATACCTTTCGTTTAATTGTTACTTATTTTAAAGTAACATATCGAAATCAAAATAATACGTTTAAAACCTTGCCTTTTTGTATTATTCCATTTTAGATAAGATTTCAATAATCAATCAGAATTTGAAACAGCTTAGAAACAACATTCGAAAACTTCTCCGATGGCTACTTTGAAGGCTTTATACACACATTCCTAATTTTTTTGAAGTTTTGAATCAAAGTGCAAAATATTTGTCGAAGAATTTAAGCTAGAAAATGTTAGAATATTTACTGCAAATCGCTTCATTGTCATGTTTTGTAAAATTTGATGGATGAAGTCTTCATACATTTTACTTGTTGAATTATTTTGCTCTAGTTGAATTTTGTAGGCTCACAAATTCCGTGACACTTTAAGGCTGGGATAAATTTTATAGCAAAGAGTTTCCAGTTATATATTATTTTCTATATATTAGAAAAAATTAGTCAATTCCTACTTAGGTCAACAAAGAAATTTTTTATTTTAGTTACTTTTTATTAAATAATTACAATTAATAAAAATATGTATATACATATGACACAATCACAATATTAAATGGCAAAACATCTTTTGAATTAATGTTAAAAACTTTTTAACCACATTAAAATAGTAATTACATTTTTTTAATAAAAGTTGAATATATTAGGTAAGAATTTACCTTAAAACCAGTGTAAAATAAATGCTGACGTATAACTAGCATATAATTATTTAGGTTAAGCTAAATCATCATCACAAACAACAAAAACTGTTTTATCTAACGGTGTTGCCATCTAGAGAAATATTATCGACTGAAATATCTCTAGACAAAATAGACAAAAATTCGAAAGTTATTAAGTGAAACAAAGGTAAAAAAAAAGTTCTTAATTTATATTGTGAGAGTTTCAGATTTCGCGCAAACTTTGAAGCTAGGTACTTGAGGCTACAATAAACGGTTTAACAAGGAATTTTGATACAGGGTCCACTCAGGACTATCTACTTCAATGATATTTTTAACATTTATTACGATTACACGACACATATTAAAGAGTTACAAGAAAAAACATTAGGTAGATTAAACAGCTTCTTAAGTGTTAAATGTCTTTAAAAATTAAAAACCTAAATTAGTTTTCACTAAGGAGGAAGGCATCAAACAGCTTGGATCGAACCGCATGGGTTGACAGTGCTGGGATAGAGAGCGGAGCAATGTTACACTGTATTACTCAGTTCTCCTCAATCATCACTTTTCATTATTTATATAGGAGAAAAACAATTATTTTGAGTTTAAAATCGTCTAAAAAATATTAAGTCTTCCTTTTTTCCCCGAAAATTCAACCCCTTTTGTCAATTTGTAATTTAGAAACTATTTTTTAATTATTTTTTTCTCCTAATCTCTGTACCACGAAACATCTTTCCTCATAGGTAGATTTCGACTGATAATGAATTTTTTTTCGCCTTATAACCGCGATCTACCCTCCTATGAAGACTTAAGTTAGCTAGAAATAAGACGAGATATTACAAACACAATATTGAAAACAAACTCAAAGTCGTTTGACGAGCTCCAAGGTGAAATGAAACAATTTAGGTTTCTTCATCCATTCTTGAAAAAACGAAAGCATCACTTCTCTGAACGGATACCAATTTTTTTACATACTTTTTTTCTTGTTCTCTTTTGCTTTTTAACTCTCAGAGTCGATTATCCAAAAGAGAAACCTGTAGTCGGTCATCTGGGAATAGTCTCTGTCTTCTTATTTTCCTCCAGTCATTACAATGGTCATCTCCTACCAGAAGCGATATCCTCATTTGCCAAAAGAATAAGAGATATCTGTGAGCCCATTACCCACAATATTTGGGCTGTTAATGATCCAATGAAAGCCGTTAGGTTCCACTTTGCGCACTGAATGTTGTCTCTTTAACAACGAATTCTCTGTACGGAAGAGAGTAATAAGAAAAAAAAAAAACTGTTCTTTTATTAACTGATCATAAGTCTATAGGAAAAGAATTTATTTTTCTAGAGCAGGAATGTGTGCTTAAGGTTCGGAACCGTGATTTTGCAAAAGCGTATAAATGAATAATATTTATGATATTTAGTGTCACTTATAGTAAAAAATGTATATAAAATTGTTTTAAGAATAGTACTACAATAAAAAAATTATTTAAGTACAATATTTTGACAAAAAATGAATATAGAATGACCCATTTTCAAAATATTCTCCTTTTGCGAACAATGCTTCTATTATAATAATATTTTGTCTGTATATAGCTCAGACCTCTGTACAGAGGCTCCACTAGAATTTTTGAAATATATAACTTAGAAGTGGGTTTATTCATGTTTTACGACAAAAGAGGGGAGAAAATTAAAAAAAAAGCCGATAATTATTTCAATGGGTTGTAACTCTGAAAATAATGTGAATTTTTCAAAATTATTGTTGAGCCTCTGTACAGAGGTCTGAGCTATATACAAGCAAAATATTATTGTAATAAAAGCATTTTTCACAAAAGGAGAACATTTTGAAAAAATGTTATTCTAAGTTAATTTTTTTGCCGAAATATTGTATTTAAATAATTTTTTTTTGTCAAAATGTCCTGAAAACAATTTTATACACGTATTCTGTTTCTGGACACTTTAACTATTACTCTTTTTTTATTGGTACTTTCAGTAATTTCCCTGAAGTAATGTAATTCCAAAGAATTGAAAACGGAAATTCTCTCACGGGAGTTACTTCCAAAATTACAAAATATAAGTTTAATTTCTAACTCGATTTCTTGAAAGAAGAGATTAAATTTTGTATCGACTTTGATGGAGTTGAGGAAAAAGACCATCTCACCAAGAATTTTACGAAATTTCCTGCCGACCAATTCTCATGAGACCTTAAGTTGATTTCGAATGGTTAGAGAAATCCGAATCGATTCTCGGAAAACTTCGTATATTCTTCCTAAAATATCCGAAAAAGAACACCCTGGTAGTGAAAATTCATGCATAGTATTTAATCCTGAAAATTCAAACTAGAATTTCCTTTCATCCAAGAAAATTCCCCCAAAATTTATAATTTTTATAATAATTACTTTCCTACTTACGACAAATATATTTCAAATTATTCATTAATCTGAAATCATCGAGCGTTTTTTTGCTCTATGAAATTTGAAATGAGTATTTTCCTCCACTTTGAGTATGTTTCTGTTTTAGATCCTATTGCTTATGTATTTTTTTCGTGGCCACGGTAGCCTACTGGTCATGGTCACGAACTCGTGGTCGGCAATCATGAGCTCAAGTCCTAGTGCCACTGTAGACCCACCGTGTAGGGGATTTGATGCACGTGAAATCTGTCGCGGCTCAAAGTTCCCACGTTTCTCGAAGAGTGGGTGTTGTCCTCGTCACTTGACTGAAGTTTAAAATTACGAGGTTCCATCGCTAATAGCCCTCGTGTTGCTTTATAGTGCGACATTAATAAACGCTAACTCGCTCAATTGTATACATAAGTTCAAAGTGTATACAAATAATTTATAACAATTCTTAAAGTAAAGTGAAAATCGTTTAACACAAACTAAGGGGACTGAAATATATTTTCATGTTAAAAAATATGGCAAAAAAACAAACAAAAAAAACACCTATATTTTCAACAAAATTAAGTTCATTAGAGTACATTTTAGTTACTTCGATATGTTCAAACATTTCCGTAATTTTACTCTCTTTTTTTAGTTATTGTTGATAATGTAGAGTTAGCAATGCCAAAATCTGTACCGACTTCCGTTTTAGTCTTCTGTTTTTGATCAACAGCCTAAAGAAGCTCCATCTTTATTTTAATCGAAATAGTAGTTTTCTTTCCCCTTGATCGCTTTGCCATTGAGCTCGTAAAAAAGTTATTCTAAAAATCTAAAAAAAGATAATAAAACACCAACCAAACTCACTTATTTTTACTGACACTGTGATGTACTCATCACCGAATTCCAAAGCCAACTGAGGAGAAGCATGTGTTGCATAAGAAATGGTCGATGAAAGTAGAATAAGTAAACAATATTGACTCGTGTCACAAGCTTTCCGAGGGCATTTCGAAGCCAAGTTATCCTCCTTTCTACGAAACATGTGAAACCACATCTCTTTCATTTCACACCCCTCTTAAATCTCACCTGCGAGGCTGATGTTTTCCGTATTTTGTTCATTCCCAGAACGGAATTCTTTTCGTGTTAAGTGGCTTTCGCGTTTCGTGTTAAGAGAAAAAATGTATAAATATACATGGTATTTTGTCGGGACCGTTGTATTTTCTGTTAAACGATATTTCGTCTTAAGCCTTTGCGCGAAACGTATCCCACTGTATAACTGCAAGTGCATGAACTCAAAGAGTAAAAATGAATTCCTTATTTATTTTGAGTTGTTCTTATATTTGATGGAATCGAAAAATCACTTAGGAATTTTATTGAATCCAATTATTCGTACTAATTTTTTTAAATAAGAAAATCATTTCTTAGTTTTAATGTAAAAAATAATCTTAACGATTCATTCACTAATTAACTTGAGCATGCAATTTTTCTTTCTCATTAAATCCGATTGATACCGCCTGCATTCTGTAAGAAATGATATACGAATTAATTAAAATAATAAATCAAGGACGCTTTTTCAATTTATATCACTCACCGCCTCGAAATGATGTGAAGAAATACATATTGACATTTTTATTTTCTTTACGATTTCATGTTTGGTGTAGGGATGAAAAAGAACAAATTCAAACTAAAATGTTAAAACCCTGGCTATATGAAGTGAAGTAAAAAAATGAATACAAATTAATTACAAAATGAATACAAAATATGGTGATCATTTGTTGAGAAACCATTTTTTCCTAATTTCCTTTTAATTTTCCACTTTGAGTAATAAAAAATAATTATAACCTCATTTATGTAAGTACTTCTAACTTTTCTTTGATTTCTATTTTTTAATCCCCTAATATGGTACATTAGTTTTATTAATGAAATACTGAAGGATAAAATTTAAATAATTTTTAATCCTTATAAGAAACGTGCCAACATTGTAATAATTCAGAGCAAGGTTTAACTCTAGGTATTTATTTAAAACAATAGTTTTAAATTTTGTCAAGAATCTGAATTAAATATTTTATAATTCCTTATTTAAAAAAATTTAAATCTTAGTTTTTATTAATGCTACAATTTGCTTAAAGATTGTCAACAATATTAGTAGTAGCACTTTATTATTTTTTTTAATTAAAAAAAATTATTTCGTATGAATAATTTTTAAAATTTGTGTTGATTATGAATTTCGGTACGGATTAATTTTGTGACGAGTTCTACCAGCATAACTTCTACTAATCTTCTTGGAGAAACTATTCTTTTCTATGATTTTAGTTTAAAACCGTTTTCTATAGAGATAACTGGATTTTATCCAAAGGAAAATGCTATTTAATCCCTGGCATTGGGGTGTATTAGGTTAATTGTGAAATCATAAAATCATGTGACAGTGAAAAGTTAATAGAAGAAAGGGATTTGTGACTAGAAGAGGTCATGCGTGCTGAAGTTAACATTCATCTTATTATCCATTCCGAGCAATGGGAGGAATATAGAAGTTGATTTCTACCCAGCTGTTACAGTTCGAGAAGGAGTCATAAAGGGAACTACAAGCGATTCTTGAGATAAGTCTTTTTGAATAATCTTATAAATTAGATCAGTGCTTCTCAAACTTTCAATACTTGCGACTCATTATTCAATCATAATTTTCATCGCCCCCTCCATTCAATAACAATGTATTGAATTCGAAAATACGATTCTTTGATGGTAAAGCTACATTACGACTTTAACCTCTTAAGTGCCACTGGTGTACATAAACATCTCGCTGAGCCAGTGCGTAAATTACCCGGACGTATATATACGTTTTCCAAAATACGATCTTTTCTGATCACTCCTATCCATAAAATTATTCCGAAGGTTTTGGAATGCAATAAAATGATCTTGACAGTGTTTTCGAAGGATTTACTTATTTCATAGGATTTGATTATTTATTCCACTCCCAATACACCACATATGCTTGCATACGTGCAAAACAGGTGGCATTGGGGAACGAATCACGTGACTTTTAATCGGCAATTGAGGGATTAATTATAAACCGTACAAATTATCAAGACAAGTGTAATTTTATATATGTAATGTAATTGTGTAATGTGTAATGTAATTTTGCATGTAATTTTATATATGACAAGCCCGTTGGGCACTGGTAATTATTAAATTTGTTCTTAACCTAGTATTGTTAAATTAATGATAAAATATATTGTGCATTACTGATACATTTATATGTATATTATACCAGTGTAAATGTTTTTTTAATTTTTTATTATATCAGAGTGTATTTTGTATGTTTTCTTTCAATAAATTAATAATTTTTTAAATATTCTTTTGTTTTCAACTTTTCAATATGTTCGCGCCCCCTACTAGGGTCATCACGCCCCCTAGGGGGGCGCGTCCCAAAGTTTGACAAGCGTTGAGTTAGATTAAGAACTTTGATTTAAAATTGCTCCCAAAGTTAAGAAATAAGTAGTAAATTGTTTTAAATGTTAGATCCAAAATAAAAGTAATTACTTTTAAAATCCTGCCTGCTTCTTGCTCGATCCCTCTTACACCAGCAACCTCCGGGCTGCTACAACTTTAACACCTTGATATGACACGTTCTCCTATTTGTTCCCTTCACTCAAAATCCTGTAATTTAATATACGCACTTAGTGAAATAAATATTTAACGTAATTTATTTATAACAAAACAAAGTGGACATAAACATAAAAAAAAGAGAGTTGTCTAATTTTTGATGTTTGTGTGCACCTAGTTGCACCATCCAAGAATAACTAGGAAACTAACTAAACTAGATTCTACAATCTCAATGGCAGTTTGTTGAACAGTTTTAAGTAGCCTTTCACACGGGGCAACTTGTGCCGCACATAACAAGAATCAGCAGAAGGTCAGGATCTAGTTTTGAATAGAAATCAGCTGAGTCTCTTCACAACACACACCCACAAGCTCTCTCTACTCCCTCGTTCTTCTTCTCACTAGTTGATTCAACTAAAAGGATATTGCGGAAGCTACGTTCTTCACACTTGGCTACTTGTGGATTGAAAATAGAAAATATTTTTTGCTTCTTTGGACACAATCATCATATTGATGAGTCGACACTCTCTTTTCCACTACGGAACTCCCTTTTTGTTCAACTCTGTGTCCGCGTGTGAAAGGTATTTTCTCTTCTTTTCACACAAGAGGAGTGGTGACAGAAAACGGGGACTGGCACAAAGTTGACTCGTGTGAAATCGGCCTAAATCAAGATTTCATTACATAAATTAAAAACAACTCACACGCATTTCATATACACATTTAAATTTTGGACATATTTCTAGTGTTCGTAAGATTTTACTTGGACTTCTCTTTTTCAAATTTACATTATCAATATTACTGACATTCGAAAGCATTAGAAAATAATAAAGATCTTGTTGTTGTAGAGCTTCAATAATTAAATTGACAAAACAGTTTTTACTTACAATTTATAATTAAAACTATCACGTTTGCCCCTAAAAGGTATTGAATTGTTTCGCATTTCAGGGTGTGGCTATGAACCTGGTTTGGGTGGTTTTGTAGACACACCCATTTTTACCAACTTTGATGTATCCCAGTAATTAATTTAATAATTATAATCATCGTGCAGTAAATCTCACTGTGCCCTACAGTATTACGTTAATTATACGTTATAAATAGATATAACAAATGTCATTAGAATTCCGTACGTTTTATAAACAATTATTCATATTCATTTAGCCAGAGTGGGTTATTTCAGATATGTGACATTAAATAATAAATGAGCAATTCTGATTCTTTAAAAAATAATTCATAAAAAATATAAAATAAAATCTTTATTATCATACAGTAAAAGTTTTAAAACACAACGTTTATATTACTTCTTATATTTTGAAAATGTTTTTTGAAGGTTTACTTTAGAGCTTCTGGATATTTTTTCTTATGTTAAAAGACTTATATATGCTCTTATTTACATAATAAGAGGCTTACTATATTTTGAACTGTAATTTGTAAATAAATAATATCCCATAAGCACGCAAGGGAATTTTAAATTATAATTTCTTTTTGTGTAAACATATCATTATAATTTTTTTACTTTTACCTTGGCTAAACATAACAATATTACTCTCGAATTATAAACGTTTATCAATTAACTAACACTCTAACTACATTATACAATTATTGTTCTAGTTAGAAGACAACCACTAGTTTTTTCTTCAAACAACTTGATAAAAAAATAAATTTCCATGTAGCTTTTAAAAGGAAGCTTGTATATAAAGAAATTAATTGATTTTCTTTAAACTCGCAACATTTGTAAATAAAAGTTTTTGTTTATGTTTAATAAAGATTAAAATGTTTAATATTGCACAAGAAAAATGAAATAGTAAATATGTGTATTGTGTAGATAAAAAATTTCAAATGCGAAGTACTTATATTTATTCTTATTTTCTTATAATAATTTTTATAATAAGAATGATATTAGGTCAAAAATTTGTCCATTCAAACATTTCTTCCATGTATGGTGATTTTTTAAAACTTTTTTTAATGTTTTTTTACACCTTGTACGATGTTCTTATCATATTAAAACGATAGATTTTAAACAAAAGGGATAGTAATATTTAAATTTATCTAGATGATATATCTGAAGTAGATTTAACTTCAATCATGCTTAATTTGATTAATCTTTATAAAGCATGACTTTAAGGTATCCCACAACGTTCGGAACCGTGATCTTAAAAAAGCACATAATTCATGTCACCTAGATTATAATACATGTATAAAATTGTTTTAAGGACATTTTGACAAAAAAATTATTCAAATACAATATTTTGGCAAAATATTAACTTAGAATAACCTTTTCTCTCCCTTTATAAAAAATGCTTCTATAATAGTAATATTTTATATACTTATATCAATTAAGGACTTCTCCAGAGAGTCTCAACTAAGAGTTTTGAAAAATTCACATTATTTTCAGAGTTACTACCAATTGAAATAATTATCAGCGTTTTTTTCTTAAAATTTCTCCCCTCTGTTGTCGTAAAACATGGATAAATCCACGTCTAAGTTATATGTTTCAAAAATTCTACTTGAGCCTCTGTACAGAGGTCTCAGCTATATGCAGGCAAAATATTATTATAAAAGAAGCATTTTTCACAAAAAGAGAATATTTTGAAAATTGGTCATCATATATGTTCATTTTTTGTCAAAATATTGTACTTAAATAATTTTTTTTGTTAAAATATTCTTATATATAAACAATTTTATATACTTTTTCTAATATAAGTGACACTAAATATCATAAATATTATCCATTTATACACTTTTGCAAAATCACGGTTTCGAACGTATTCGGATACCTTAACCTTTTTCATTCAAATTTGACATAACGTCATTCCTTGTCTTACAAGAAAGACTAAATATGCTAGTTTCCAAGACTGAGGGTTCGTGGTAGCTTAATGGTTACGGCCACGAGGTCGTGGCCGGCGTGTCCAGAGTTCGGGCTCAAGTGCCACCGAAGACCCGCCTTGTAAAGGGGCTGATGCACGGTAAATCCGCCCTGGCCAAAAGTCCTGTTGGCAAGATGTGGTAGTTTGAAGAGGGAGGTACCAGTTCAGGTGACGTCTTCGTCACTTCACTGTAGCTCAAAATTACTAGGTCCGTTTCCAATAGTTCTCGTGTTGTTTGACAGTGAAGTATTAGTAAAACCTTTCCCACCCAAAACTGAGGAAATATGCATATTTACTGGAATGTCTCGAAAAGTATGAAACAAAAAATGCTTCCAAATAAAGATGCACGTCTTTCTCTTGTTCATATATCGTGGTCACTTCCTCATGCTTATTATTTTTTCAAAATTAAACAATTTTAAAATGAGTAACCTCCAACATTTGAATATTAGATTAAGGGGAGATTCAACAAGAATCTCCAATGAAAAATTCTACCGATTTCGTTGTTAAGCCCAAAGTTGTGTTGATACTAATTGAGACAGTTTTAAAAGATCAAATCTGTAGAGATACGGCCTATTCAAGGTCACCCAGAGCCATGACAGGCAATGAATATCAATATTCCATTACACTGAGGAGTAACCGAAATATAGAAGTTTCTCAGTCATCGCACTAATTTCATATATTAACATAAACCTAAATTTTTCAAAGATCACTGTCTCACAAAGATCAGGCTACATGAAAGATTCTCTTTGCAAGAAAATCTGCTGTTTGCTTCCAGCTCATTTCAATGCATAGATTAGCAAGTTAATCATGGTGCAAAAAATATCGACATTGAATCAAAGGCAGTGTGAGACTGTTTTATTCATTAGTGAATCCAGAATCAATCTGACCTCTCTAATTATCGCTGTATCTTCTCTACAAGAAACCTGATACCTCCTACATATTTTCCAACATCCGAAAGGTTAGCATGACAGCATATGACCTTGGTAGGCGCTCAAACCTCTTTGATAGAGACCCTGTGATTACCGAGAGGTATAGGGATAAAATCTTGTGGAGCATCATATTCACCTCTTCAGGGCTATAAATGACAAAAACTCCCATCTACGTAGAATTTATCATGACGATGGACTTATGGAAAGTGAAAATATTTATCAGGATAGACTGGCCAGCCAAATCTCGAGACTTTAATCTTATCGAACATATTTAGGAGGGTTTTGATGGGCAATTGTAACTCACCTTCCCCTTTCCAGGATTAGAACTTCTAGGATCCGAAAACAGTCTTTGTGGGTTGACTAAGATCAACTGCTAAAGACCCGCGTAAATTACATATTTTAAAATGCCCCCATATGGGTCCAGAGACAATGTTTTGCACGCGTTAGACGACTGGGATGAGGAGGAAATTTTTCGGCCAATCGTTAAGCGCTTTTCATTCTTGTCTTTTGTTACTTTGCGGGAGAAGAGGTCACTGTGCATATTCTCTTTCTACAGAAGGAAAATGTTTTTAGCTGTTCATGGGCTTTCTGAGTGACACATAAAGAAGGTTTTGTTGCCATTATTGCAATTGTTATACATTCCCTAGGGGTTCGATTTTTTGAGTGACGTTGGGACGTATGTTTCAATTGACGTTGTTGGCAATTTCTGAATGGAGGTTGACGCTTGCACCAGTGTCGTTTGAAATTTC